>CM022392.1:66101341-66456885 GCA_011833715.1 Carcinoscorpius rotundicauda | reverse complement strand
AGAGTTCATCTAGTCATAAAAGTGTATAATGTATAGCTGAACTTACGTAGTCAGGGAAGTGTAAATTAACTTGAAACAACATATATGTAAAAAAGAAATTATTTGAATAACTAATTTAATTATAACTATTTAAGTGATAGGTGTTCAAAATTAGGAATATTTATTTTAATATCATTTAAAATCTTTTTTTTTTCCAGAGGTGTAGATCACGTGATTTTAAGTCATGATGCAACCCGCATGCGCATCGCCTACAATAGCGAACTAGTATAGTTTTTCTTATCATCATTCACAGTCTAATATGGCTTTTAGTTACCAAATGGAAATTGCTTGAACGTGATTGGTTCGTGTTTCGCTATTCAACTGTTATTTCTTACACGAACGACTACTGCTTAAACTTAGAGAACGTATTTTATCATTCATGGGTTCGGAACGTATGAGGTAAGCCATATAAACGTAATTCGTTTGTTTACATTAAGCCATATATGCAGAACTAAATTTTAATCAAATGAAAGCATATAATTTAAACACAAATGAGTGTAATGTAAGCAAAAAGTAATTTTTCTCGTTTTTATGTATTGATTTTGCTAATGCTCAACAAGGTTTTTCAAGTTTCTTTTTGACACATATTGAATAAAAACACTTTCAATTTCGAAATGGTGGGGCTATCTGCTCCTAATTTTCAACAAGAAGATTAGAGGGAAGGCCGTTAATCAACAACAGTACATATCATCAATTATTAAGATATTTCAATTAAATTTGATCATTGCAGGCTCCAAAGTGTAGAGCGCGATTGTTTTCCTCGCCAACGAGACCAAAACTCTGCCCCTTCGGGTCCACGACTCAGCTGATGTGTTAACCAGGTTGGCCATAATATGATGGAGGTGTCGTAACCTGTTTGAACTGCATGTTAACCATTTATCAAATTGCGACGATTTAGACATTTACCAAAGCTTGAGTGTCCGAGTTGATTTTTTGTTAAAATTTTGCCCAAAGCTACACGAGGGCTATCTGCGCTAGCCGTCCCTAACTTAACAGTGTAAGACCAAGGGGAAAACAACTAGTCATCACCACCAACCGTCAACTCGTGGGCTACTCTTTTATCAACGAATAGTGCGATTGAGCGTCACATTATAACGTCTCCCCGGCTGAAAGGGCGAGTATGGTGTGACGGGGATAATTGAGGGGATTCTGAAAAAAGTACATCTAGTATACACGTACTAATTTAAGGAGATAAGCATTTCATCTCACAAAAGTATCACAGCAAGAGTACAATGATTAGTAGGTATATCACAACATTAGATACTGGCTTAATAGATTTGGCGCTTTTTATCAAAATAGCTCAATTTATATTTTCTTTCCCCTCCACATCAGTAGCACAGTGATAAGTCTGCAGTGTGTCCATACCCCTTGCTGACAGAGCACAGATAGCTTAATGCCTAACAACAGCGAGACCACAACCTTGTATCTTGTACTAGCTTCAGCAGTAATAAAGGAGTTTTAATTAACTTATGGAATCAGTGTAAATGCATAAAACAAGGCGTTTCAGGTTTGTTGTAGGGATTCAAACTGGATGCTGAAATGTTCAAAGTTTACTTTTGGATATCTTTAACACGGTTTTATTGATTCTATCTGGTCGGGCTCTATGTGGGTGAGTTAAGGACTTATCACAAAGGTTCTCGTATGTTCTGAGCAATTTTTACTTGCACCACATGCTCTTCGAGTTCATATGTGATTGAAGGAGTGCATATTTAGTGTTTAAAATAGGTATAATTTCAGGATAATGGCTCGCCGTGTTTTTACATTGTTCTTGTAGGTTGTTTGATTTGTTACACAATTCTTCCTGTTTAACGCCCCCCAGTGGCTCAGCGGTATGTTTGCGGACTTGCACGCTAAAATCCGGGTTTTGATACCCGTGGTGGGCAGAGCACAGATAGCCCATTGTGTAGCTTTCCGCTTAATACAAAACAACTTCCTGTTTGGAGACAGTATGAGATTTTCCAAGTTAACAACAAAGAAATACAACAGTCCACGTTCTTTCACACAATACGACAATTACGATATCTCTGTACAAGGTGCATTAAAGAAGGTACATACTTGTTAAATTATTGTTACACGATAGGTACTAACGTTAAAATCAGATGTAGGATGCAATTTAGTGTAGAATGTTTATATGTAGGATCCAATCTAGTCTACAACGTTCACATGTGGAATTCGATCTAGTGTATAATTTCCATACGTGGGATCCAATCTAGTGTAGAATGTCTACACGTAGGATCCATTCAAGTACACAATGTAAGATCCGATCCAGTGTACAATGTCCATATGCAAGATCCAGTTTAGGGTACAATGTTCATATGTAAAATTCGATCTAGTGTACAATATCCATATGTAGGATCCAATCCAGTGTGCAATGCCTTTATGCAAAACCCAATCCAAAGAACAATGCTCATATGTATGATCCAGTCTCATGTACAATGTCCGTATGTAGGATCCGATCCAGTGTACAATATTCCTACCCAGAATTCTGACAACAAACAAAATGAAAAGTCAAGAAGACCTTAGCTATGAAAAACTGAAACCAAAATTGTCGTTAATTTATAAATTCGATGCCCGTGTTATTAACACGTGGTATTATGTTAAATGGTTCACTCTTGTTTTGCTAACATCTGAAAGACACTGTACTGTATTACCTGTATATGAGTGTATGGATACTATACCATTGAGGAAAAATACATTTACACTATCTTTTAAAAATGTGCGGTTCTATATTAAGTAATCTGTTAATTATCATTTGTACTGTTCACACTTTTTCTGACTAAAACTTAGTCTTTGAACAATACAGTAAAGAATCTAAAGACTGTTTTGTCACTGGCTATTGGTGTTTAATTGATTGTAACACTGCTTCTTTCTTAACCTGGAATTGTTTAATTGTGTTGGTTAAAAAGAATGTATAGTATGAGAAGAAGCTGGTTTACGAGAAATGTAAGCTATTATTTTGACGATTAATGTTTAATCAGTTGGGACATTTTTTAACGAAAGAGGAAAGCTTTTCTATCAGTAAAATGTATTAATTGTTTGTAAAAGGTCACAGATGGAACCGATGTTTCAGTAAAATAGGTTCTTATATTAATTAGACATTACTGGAACAATAAAATGTTCTCACTATAGTTAGTTTTTAGTGTCACAGTGTATACTGACTAACAACACTATGAACTATTTTTTGATACCCCTGTTAAACAGTGCACAGATAACCCACCGAGTAGTTTTGTGCTTGATTGCAAACAAACACTCTAATTACTAGCGCGTATAGATTTGCACACTTTAGACTCTGCTTGTTAATGAATCATCATTTGTTAATACTCGAAGTGTGTTATTTTTAAAGCTGAACTATACGAAAGTAGTTTGATTATTATTCTAGAAATTACCGAAAAGTTTAAATTAAAATGTTAAAGTTACAAGCTTTGATATACGACTTAGCGTAGATAGCCCTCGAGTAGCATTGCGCGAAAATCAAAATAAACAGATATACGACATTACATTTTTAATATGTGATTGCCTGTGCGTTCTAAAGCGTATTAAATGACCCTGGTGTTATTTAAATCAGAAATCGCTCGTACTTCCAAATAATAATTCAAAACTGATCAACCGTTTTATGGAAGCAATCTTCTAAAACGATAAATTTCAAGGCCAGTGTATATGGAGATACTCTCTCTATATATATACATATATGCACACACACACTTGGGTATGTTTCATAAAGACAAAAAAATGCTTTTATTGCTATAAACCATCAAAATCGTCTTAACGTAATGTATGGAACACCCCTTCTAGCACGGAAACTAGAATATCAAGTCTTAACGTAACCTATAACGTAACCCTTTCTAACACAGAAACTGTGTGTTTGTGTGTTTTTCGTATAGCAAAGCCACAAAGGGCTATCTGCTCAGCTCACCGAGGGGACTCGAACCCCTGATTTTAGCATTGTAAGTCCGGAGACATACCGCTGTACTAGCGGGGGGCAACGCAGAAACTAGAATATCAAGTTGATTTGTAAGTAATATAATTGTAAAACTTATTGTAGCTTGTTTGATGTTGATAAATTCTCCTTTAATCGCCCCATAACATTCTATACATTCCATGGAGAAAAGGAGATTATATTCTTAAAACTGTATATTAATGTAATATGTTCTTAAAGAGTGTATGTTTCAGTAAAAAAAAATAGAGGTGAATGTATTGTTGAAACTGTACGTTGACTTGTTAACAAAACACGGAATTTTCAAGTTGATAATTTTATTGTATTGTTGAAACTGTACCAATATATAATATGCTGCTAAAATGTACAGGTTATTGGGTGAAAAAAAAATGTATTTTTGAGACTATGCCGAAGTATAATATGTTGTTAAAATATACAGGTTGCTTGGTAAAAAATATGGGATTGCATTGCTGAACTTGTTTATACCAAGTTACTGTGTTAAACTTTTTTCGTTTCAAAGTAAAACTTATATTTTATAAAGTTGAAAATACAAAAACTGTTTATTTTTCTTTAAACATATAAACCCCATAATAAAAAACAAAAAGTATGGACATTTTTTTTTGTTTTATTCGTATAATCAATGTTGATAGCGTGTATGTTGCTCTAAATAGTTCCCTTTATTTACTACGAACTGTGTTTCAGTTTTGATTTTATTTAGATATTGTTTAATACTATTACATGCTTATTATATTATTGGTTGAGTGTTAGAGAAAATTTATTTTCTTTCGTTGAAAGTACTGTTTATTTGACTATACTAATCACAATTTGATAAAGTAACACAATCGTTACAT
Organism: Carcinoscorpius rotundicauda; assembly: GCA_011833715.1. Classification (NCBI taxonomy): domain Eukaryota; kingdom Metazoa; phylum Arthropoda; class Merostomata; order Xiphosura; family Limulidae; genus Carcinoscorpius; species Carcinoscorpius rotundicauda. The sequence continues at coordinate 66,452,061 of CM022392.1, read as the reverse complement.
TTAGATATGTTTAGGTATGATGTTAATTTAACGCTGAATATTCAGGATGATTATAATTTACTTTTACTGTATTCCACTGATATAGTCAATGTGACCGAGTCGTATCTTTAGTATGTCACTGATAATTCCTCACGTTCTGATCTAAAGATGGGATGCTGCGGTGCTGCGACCAGAGTTCACTCTTCCCAGGTTAGTGAGAATATTCTCTTTGTTTTGTTTGTTATCATCCGGGCATGTTTATGTTTTACATATATTCGAACAAGTGTTATAAAAATGGATGTTAAATGTTTACTCTTTCCAGTATCTGTTACGAGGTAGACTTCCTCCCACATAGCTCCCTTGGTGGGTACATCAAGTTTACACAAAACTTCAAACACATTTTGAAAACGTTACTCTGTTACAGAAGACATTGCAACAACCTAGTTAATAACGAGAAATGGAAAGAATATCCACCTCACGTGGACGACGTTTTCAGGCCTAGGATTCCAAACAACTAAATAGGTTAGAACAATTATTGTTAGCAGTGAATCCATAACTTGGAATTTTGGATTTTTATAGCCTTTGTAACGGAATAATGTAACATGCAGAGACGAGCTTTAAAGATAAGCTGAGCCCCATTAAGCTGGTGAGCTTATTAGTGACCCAAGTAAATTGCTAGGCTTAGTGTTTGTTTTGTTGTGTCTTGTTTCCATGGTAACGTGACATTGGGTGATTACATCCTGCGTTATTCTTATTTTCTCAGCTAAACCGTCTCAAGATCGTGACAGTTTAATTTTTTCACGATATTTTATTGATTTTAAAACTCGGAATAGCATTTCGTACAAATGTTTAATTCGCCTCGGCTGTGCACACTAGTTTGGGTTACTTCAAAATTTCCTTGTTATTTATTAGCTGACTTGATAGTTGTTTTGTGTCTGTTCTAAGGGTTGGTAGCAACAACATAATAGACACTATGACACATTATGTTTAAGTGTAACCAACAACCAATCCTTGAAAGGGTTTTGGATGTCTTATCTTCAAAGTGAAATGGTTTGAATATTCAAAAAATCATTTTTTTTTATATTACAGTATTTTTATAAATTTGAAGCAACGGTATTAGTGCGACTTGGCAATTATTTTGGTACAAAACTGCTACCCGATGAATTATCAGCACTGTGCTTACTACAGGTACCAAACTCCGACTTATAGCGTTGTAAACCTGTACGTTTATATCTGAGCCACTGAAGGATACATGAATGGTTCAGATTACTGATGTTTTTATTTATCAACGAAGTGATATATTTTGATAATTCAGTAATCAAATAAAAGACATTTTAATAGGATATCGTGGTTCTCACGTTTAAAGTATTCCTTATAACTTAAGGCTTTCCATGGCTTTTTAATATTCCTCAAAAAATAAGACATTACATAAAGATGTAAATGTATGTACACAAGTACTGAGTACAAGTATATAGAGGTTATAATTTCGTGATGGCGAGAAACCCACTTGAAGTAAAAACGTATTCTCAATACCTCAACCTGAAAATGATCAAAGAAGGTCGAAACGTTGTTCTGTACTTTATTTTAATTAAAGGTTTAATATATCCAAACCAGCCGTTTTAAGTTATAGTTTTATTGCACACGTTACTGGTAGGCCGCATTTGGAATACTGTATTCGGTCTTGGGCTCTTATCTTAGGAGAGACGTTGAGTCGTTGCAAAGGGTCCAGGATTGCACACACAGGGCAGATAGCTCATTATGTGACTTTGTGCTTTATAAACAAACAAAAATTTTATTATTTTATCGTTTTGTAGAAATACTTCAAGAATGGTAAACAACTGTAGTGATTTTTATATAGTTGGATAAGGAAATAGACGTTGACTTTAAAATGTGAAAATTTACATTACTTCGATTATTTACTTTTATTAGAAAGTGTTTGTGTTAAGAAGAAAAAAAATCGGTTTTCTTGTTCACACAAACGTTTCTAACACGACAAATTCCTCGATACTGAAACTTTAGGTTTTGTTCTGTCGATGACCTTGAAAACTTGTGGTTATTGTGATCAACTTTCACGAAGAAATCGTTTCCATGGAAACAGTGTAAACATCAGTAACAATTATTCGTCGGCTCCACCTAATAGAACCTTGGTATTTTAATTATAGAATGAAGTATATTAATCTGTGTGTATTGTTACACCTTTAAAACCTTTTATCTTCTTTGTTATTTTAATAAAATTTAGTTAGGAAATAACTACAACATTTTGATAGCAATTACTGTCACATAAATCAGCGGTTTCTAAATATTTGTCATTCACACTCTCCTTTAATAAATAAGGTTTCTTACTTTTTAATGAGTAAAAGCGGGAACCAAGTGACAAGATATGACACATGGATACACATTAAAATACTGTACGTAGAATAGTAATTACTTATTATTTTCATATAAGAATATTAAAACTCTTTAATTTTCATTATTGATGGTATTTTCATTATCCGGACCCTGTTAAGAGATAATTTAGATTCCTAAATGCTGAATTATGACATACGTGTCTGGAAAAGTTGTAGAAAGTAGAAACCACCAATTGGATTTAAATAAAACACCAGGATCCAGATTATTGATTTTCTTATATATAATATCAACGCTGACAGAATTGTTTGTTTGTTTTTTTAATTTCGCACAAATCTACACGAGGGCCATCTAATTTAGCACTGTAAGACTTGAGGGAAGGCAGCTAGTCATCACAACCCATCGCTAACTTTTGGGCGACTCTTACCAACGAATAGTGGGGTTGACTGTCACACTGTAACGCCCTCACACCTGAAAGAGCGAATATGTTTAATTTAATGGGGATTCGAACCTACGACCCTTAGATTACTAGTCTAGTTCCTTAATCACCTGGCCATGCAGGGACGAGACAGAAATGACTGAATCTTCATACACATAGCCACTCAGTTGTTGTAGATGGTCTCAGAAAATTCATCTGTTTTTAAACGACAAAGACACATTCTTTAAAAACTGACATGTTTGCCTGAACCCTTACAATATCTGATGCAAGGTCACGCCACTTCAGAATAGCGAGATAACAATAGAAAACTAAATATATTTTGGTACATTTCAAATTTATCTGTTGATATACTCACAGGTACAGCGGAAGATCTGATGGCTTATAACACTAAGAACTGGGTTTCAATACCCGTGGTGGGCATAGTACAGGTATGACATTGTGCAACTATGCGTTTAACTAAAAATAAACAAGAAAAAAATAGTTGACATGTATAATATGAGTAGCAAATCACGTACCAGTTAAATATTTTTATTGAGTATTAAAACTCAACAATTAATTTTCCAAGGAATATTAAAAAGTGCCCACTAATCAAAGATTTCTGTGGAATGTTAAAATGCACCAATCATACATTTTTAGGGATTATAAATCACTGATTTTTGTGTAGTATTAAAAATCTTTAACCAATAAAGTTTCCTAGGAAACATTAAAAACCGACTTCCAATCAGGTATATCTCAGGGATTTTTATTTGACTTCGTAATGTCACACTTGACGTGGTGAACGTTTTAGCTTCCGTATCACAGTATAATGAAAGGTGAAATTGTGATATAATATTCCTTCAAGTCAAGCAGCGGCATAATAATAATCATTATACCTTCTGCTACATTTGGCCAATGGATATACAAGACTGTTTTGTGTAACAGTTATCGTTTAGTTAATTTAATTATCTAATATTTTGTAACACTGGTTTACAAAAAAATATTTTTTGTCTGAGGCAAGAATGTGAATAGGTGTTTTTTACTAATTTGGGTGTGCTGAATTCAAATTTATAAACAGTTTTGCTCTATCATCTCTAGTTTTCTGGCTTTTAAATAGTCTCATTTTAGTATATATAGAGTATATACGTGCTTATTTCAACAGTTGCAGCAGCTTATTACAGATAAAACAGGATAGATAAAGAACATTGACGGAATAAATATACTTGTATAACACAATGTACATAATTCATAGTACCGCAGATAGTTAGAAGTGTGTTTTCTTAGATGATCTGGTGTATTTTGCCTCCGGAATGTCACGCAAGAGCATCCAGCAGAAGTCTCCCATCATGCTGGAGTTCCACTTGCCTTGGTAGTTGCTCTCCATCTTCGTAATGTCTTGGTGGAATCTTTCTCCGTGCTCATCACTCACTGCTCCAAGGTTTGGAGGGAAGAAGTCGAGGTGGGAATGGAGAAAATGAATTTTGAGTAACATTCGGCATCCCATATCCTCATAAGTCTTTAGCAACTTCTCAATACAGGCTTGGTAATTTGGTACGCGTGTGTTACCAAGGAAGCCACTGCAGACTGACTTAAATGCTTCCCATGCTCTCAGTTCCTTTAAGGTAAAAAGCTCCTCAAAATCAGTATCCTTCAGCACTTCTCGGATTTGAGGTCCGACAAAGATGCCCTCTTTGAGCTTAGCAGCACTGAGACCTGGGAACACAGTAGACAAGAGTTGGAAGGCAGCACCATTTTTGTCCATGGCCTTCACGAAATTCTTCATCAAACCAAGCTTGATGTGAAGAGGAGGAAGATGAACATTTTTCATGTCAACCAGAGGATTCTCCTTGACGCTGTGTTTGCCAGGAACGAAAGTGCTTCTAGACCCCAGTCTTTCTGATTGTAATGCTGGGATACAGCTCGACTATCCCAGAGACAGAGAAAGCATTGCATACCCATAAGAAGACCAATGACCTTGAGGTCCCCACACAGACTCCACTGGTACTGGTTGTACTTAACAGCTTCTAAAAGAAGCTCCATATTGTCATAGGATACCTTTAGATGGACAGAGTGTGCAGTGGGAATGCTGGGATATTTATTCCCGTTGTGCAAAAGCAAAGCCTTGAGAGTTCGCTTGGAAGAGTCTATGAAAAGACGTCAGTCTGAAGGATTATATGGCAAACCAAGGAAAGTGAACAAGCCAGGTACATTTGTGCAGTAGCACAACTTGTTTTCCATGTCGAATGGAGCAAGGTCATTGTTCCGATTCCTGAAACTGGTGATCCTTACATCTTCCTGGACTAGGTTCCACTGTTTAAGCCGAGAAGCCAAGAGCTCTGACTGCTGTTTTGATAGACACAAATTACGAGCAAGGTCATTCAGGTCTTCTTGCGTGATCCAGTGTGGCTCGTTGCCACTTGTCCCTGAATAAGAAGAGTCAATATCTTCGAAAGAGATTGACTTGGCAGAATCTTCCCTTGGAGGCATTTCTTCATTTGATTTATTTGTATTTATTGCATAATAACTAAAAAAGAAGACATAAGTCACACAATATTAGAAATTAACCCTGAATGCATATACGCCTTTATGTACAGTATGTGTACAAAATGTAGAGTATGCATATCTAAAAAACTAGAGGTGATGAGTAAAAACGGATTTCAAATCTGAATTAAGCACCCTCAAATTACGTTAAAACAGCTATTTTTGTGCTTGCCTCAATTTCTTTGTAAACCAGTGTAATTATTTAGGTTTCATAACAAGGATGTTAAAAGTAATTATTTTAAAGCCGATAGCTATAACAAATATCCTTATGTAACTGAATAAGAGCCCTACGTTGTGTGTGCAGTTGAGTTGTTGCAAAGTGTCCTCATATTACTCAAACCTTTCGTAGTTTCTCGCTACCTTAAGGGAATATTATTACATCATAGCGTCTCGTAGAAAGTTCTAGGCCTAATTTAGGAAATATATATCATTGTTGTTGTTGTTTTGAATTAAGCACAAAGCTACACAATGGGATATCTGTGCTCTGCCCACCACGGGTATCGAAACCCGGATTTTAGCGTGTACGTCCGCAGACATATCGCTGAGCCACTGGGGGGCATATATATCATATATCAAATATATATAGGCGACCAAATGAATGCAACTTATTTCAGAAAACATTAAGTTATTGAAAGTGAAGTTAGACTGCATGATTTTTAGTTTTGCCTTAAATGACAATATTTAAAGCGAGTTTCACAGTAGTTTTGTAATTATGTAGAGTAATTTGTCTCGTCAAATGGTGCTCTGAAGTAAATTAACAAATCTGTGTGGGCTTAGACGAAAATGAGACAATTATTTGAAGTTTTGGATGTAAAAGTTATAACTCACAGATTAGCGTAAGAGAATCTATCACAGATTGTGCAGTAAGAAACAGAGTAGAGAAAATAATTAATCTTTTTAATTGAGTTCTAAAATAATTGAACCAGCCTGTGTGGACTTTTAACAAGACAAGATAATTATTGGAGTTTAAGATACAACTGTGATATCCTGTAGTATAAAGAATTGTTGTACATACATTTAACTTGTTTTTAGTATATTATTTGAAAACAAGTGGATTGTGTGCTGCGTGTTTATTGTTGAAATTTATCACTAACAAGTTACAACACCCCCTGTACAAAATCTGACACTGGATATGGTACAACAATAACTATTACACTATCTGCTATAACGAGTTATCTGTTTCATAACGCGACACGTGCCATATTAATTAAATTAATTAACTCAAAGAGAAAATTTAAATTCATGATACCACTGAAAGGTTTTCTGTAACTCGAAATGAGATTATACTTTGTACGCTTCTTTCTTATATGTCTCTTATGGCTTATTTTGCAGTACAATAAACGAATTGTAACGTGATTTTGTAACATAGTGTGGTGATTTGATTAACAGGACGATACTGGAGAGATGGACTTGATGATTTATCAAAATAAACTGTATAATTTTGTTTTGTTATCCTTCATTAAGTGTGGCTTGATCTATACAATAGTGCTTTTGGTAAAACAACACACTGTGTGTTAAAATAGCAAAATGTCCGATACAACTTAATTCAGAATTAGATCATTACAGTAGAAATTTTCTTATCTTCTACCTACAATAACCTTTTTTTATGAAGTGTCCGGAGGAAAAGTTTAAAAGTAACAATAGCCATCTGTTGTTACACTTTAAATTAAGCAACCATTAATATCGAATACAACGTCATGAACAAGTAATACTATTATTTTTCTCAAGGTAGAAAATTAAAGTTGTTGTTGTTGTTGAATTAAGCACAAAGCTACACAATGGGCTATCTGTGCTCTGCCCACCACAGGTGTCGAAACCCAGATTTTAGCGTGTAAGTCCGCAGACATACCGCTGAGCCACTGGGGGGCGAATTAAAGTTATATCATTACAAATTAATCAGTAATCCCACAGAATGACATAATAGTTTGAAGCTTGGTCATTGTTAATGTTACGAAATTTTAAGATGACTTTTTTTTAGGTGAATGGACGAAGGATACTACCAGATTTAGAAAACTTTGAGGGACCAATAAGAGACCGCCAATGTAGTGATGTCATATTTCTTCTCTTGTTCGCTGCATTTTGCGGCTTTCTGGTGAGTTTAATTATGTTTCATTTTTGAGAAGTGTTTGACCAACTGAGACTTCCACTCATTCAAATGTTTAAAAAATATTTCAGTTTTTAGTCATTTCTTTAACCTTACTGTTTTTACGTCGGTGACAAGTTGTGTTTTTTAAACCTTGGCCTAGACGAAGAAGTAAATATTATCGAAGTAGGGCTTAGTTAATTGAAACATTAATTCCGGCTGTAATATGTGAATACCTAATAAATATAAAAATACAATGAGTGATTTATCAATAGTCTTGTGTTTTCTTATAGCAAAGCCACGTTGGTCTATCTGTTGAGCTCACCGCGGGGAATCAAACCCCTGATTTTAGCGTTGTAAATCTGTAGACATACCGCTGTACTATCAATACTCTTGGAAAATTAAATTAATAGAAGCCAATTGTAAAATATTGATATTGTATTAATCAGACAGAGCAGAAAGTCCGAAAACAGCTTCTAACACCTTTCTATCATAACTTCATATAAATATTTAGCTGCTTATTAAACAGTTACTATTTGATATGTATATAAACACCAAGACGCAAAACTCACTTTTTTTCACAAGTACTACCCAGAAATAGGGACCAAATATTTCAGATCCCAGAATACAATTTTGTCCAAATAAAAAATACTTTCCTAGCAGAACTATAAAATTATTGCAAAGTGTCTTCTTTCGTCTCTTCAAATATAATAGTATTCACCACGAATGCCGACGTTATCACGACCAAATTCACCTCTGAGGACTTTTCATTCTGGAGGAAAACTCGTTACATGTCTTGAAATTTACTGTACCAACTCCGTTACCATATCCACCCACTTTCAGTTTCTGCACTTGCAAATCGATCGTAGTGAGAAAAAAGGCTCAGAAATATTCGAATCAGCTTAGGTGTAAATAGATCTAAAGCTGGTTCTAAGTGGTCGAACGAGAATATAGTAAACAGAAGGCTGTATCAAGGTACACTATAATTTATGTCATACCTTGGTCTAAAGTAGCGCTTAATTTGGTAAATAAAATTATATATCAAGGAAAAACCATTTCCCTTGTAGCATTATAAAAGTAAGACATCCAACATTCAAGTTTTGATTGGTTCTTCCAATATTTATATCTAGGCTTTATTGGCTTTGGTTTGCCCTGATTTTTACGTAAAGCTATATGAGGGCTATCTAACAAAGTAGTGATAGATTAGAGAGAAAGCAACTAGCCAGCACTACCTTCCGCCAACTCTTGGACTATTTTTTTACCAATGAATAATATGATTAATCGCAGCATTATAATGGCGCTCGGATGAAATGGTAAACATGTCTGGTGTGAAGGAGACTCGAACCCGCGATCAGTAGATTGCGAGTCAAGCGTCCTAACGACTTTACCATCAACACCTATAGAAATAATTTCTTTTGACGTCTTTTGTTTGGCACCTTGTCAAATACTTTCTGAAAATTCAGATACTCCAAATCTACACCCTTAACTTATCTGCTTAAGCAATACTTTTTCCGAAGTATGCTAAAGGTTTGTAAAGCAACATTTTCCCTTTGTGAAACCATGTTTACTATCCAATAAAGTTCTAAATTTCTAAATTTTGTTAAATGACTTTACAAAGAATCTTTTATCAGACTTTCCAAAACTTTTCTCACAACTGTAAGACTAATAGGTCCCTAATTATTGGGACAAATTTTATCATCTTCTTTGAAGAGAGGACTTACATTAACTGGCTTCCATCCCTCAGGTACCCACTGTTCAGGGACTGACAACAAATAGTAACAAATGGTTCACGTATCCATTATTGTTATTTAAACTTCCCAATTTTTTTTAACCAGCTATGAGTTATTATATAATGCAGATGGTATGAAACACGTATATTAATGAGTTAACATATAATGTAGATATTAACGAACATTCTTAGATAACCATACATATTAATGAGTTATTATATAATGTAGATGGTATGGAACAGTAAACAAACAAACACATATTAAGAATTACTATATTATTAAATAATGATGGACACATTTTTAAGTAAATAGTAATGTACATATTCACAAATGGAGAGAAAGTGATACCAACGGATATTGAAAACATTTTGAATTTTATTTAGGCCTATGTATTGGCTACTGCGGGAGGCAAGGGTGAACCAGATCGACTGCTTTTCGGGTGTGATAGCTATGGTAATGTGTGTGGTAAGAAGAACCTAAAGATTCCTGGTGCTTCTCAGTCTGGAAAGAATACAGTTTCTACACCGTGAGTAAAGTTGTACTGTAATGTTAAAAAACTCATTCGTAAGGTTTAATGGTCCTGAGAAGTTGTGAACATGGATGATATAGTTCCAGCTTTCACAAATAGACACTCACACAATCTATGAATATTGTAGATATTTAACTAGTTGAAGGATATGATTGTATTTTTGTTGTTTTATTGGTTTAAAAAACATGACACGGATAGAAATAGATACATACGAAAAAATAATTTTTCTTTGTCTCAGATACCTTTTGTACAAGCCACATGAAATCCCTCCAAAACAATGTGTTCGAAGCTGTCCAGAAGGAGAATATACGTGAGTCAGAGTGTTTGAGCTGTTTATCTTATGGAGTTGTTGTTAGTACATGAATGCGTCTATAGATTGCTGTGTAGTTATTTGTATACTGCTGCAAAGTTGTGTATATTGTTTAGTTTAGTAGTTATTTATGCGCTGATGAATGGTTAGTATATGTTGGTGATTAAACGTGAGCCCCCCAGTGGCTCAGCGGTATGTCTGCGGACTTACACGCTAAAATCCGGGTTTTGATACCCGTGGTGGGCAGAGCACAGATAGCCCATTGTGTAGCTTTGTGCTTAATTCAAAACAAAACAATTAAACGTGTAGGTTGTTCGGTAGTTATGTGAATTAATAAATGTTTATGTATATTCTTGTAGTTGTGTGTATATTAAAGAATAATTGTTGTTAACTATACACGACATTTCAGTTTAAGTTTAATACGACCTTTATGAATTAGATTGTTTATATAGTGCGACTGCTATATATAGCTATTTTTATAATTAGTAGTTTACCAGAGGTTTGTTTATGCAACTGTTTATAAGTCATACGTTGTATAGTTTAGTAGTTATGAACTGGCGATTGTTATATTATTGCATCATGTTACTAGAACCTTATGAATCGTCGTTTTAGTTAAATATTACTGCATCGTAAAATATAGTAGCGTGTGGAACATTCAAGTCCTTTGTTGGGGTATAAATAGACTATGTAATTGTGAATTTAACCATAAAGAGCATATAGTGGCGGTTTTAAATGTAAACCTATCACAGATTAGATTATAATACCTTTCTCACTGAGGGCTCAATCTAAATAACTAAACTAATAACCGTTTTGTTCTTGTTATAATTTTCATATTATAACAGTTAATACAGTAAGCGTGCAGTCACAAAATGTTTTATGTTATTATCAGTAAACATTACAAGGGTTTTGTTTCGAATTTTTTAAGTTTGAGATTTTTAAGCAATTATTTGATCGTTTATTTTTTGTTTTCGAATGTTGACTATCCACACGCAAAGTAATTTTGTTTTTAAGATTAAAAATACTTTATGCATCAGAAAATCGTCAAATGTCACACACTGAACTTTTATACTTTTATAACTTCCTCATAACTTTCAGATAATTAACAAACGTTTTTTTTTTATATCTTTATACTTTATTTGTTGTCTTCACTATTGTATCTCTGTATGGCTTTGGTCGATTTGACCGTCGTTGTAATCACCATGAAAATTTGGGAAATAGGATTTAAGTTACGCTTTTTCTTTCATTCAAGAATCATTACATGTTATAACCCGAAACCACAAATGTTTAGTATAAATAGCTTAAATTTTATAAAATTATATGTATATTTTATTGTCCTTTCAGCTGTGTCTCACTAACATTATAGAAGCTGAATAACACGGAGCATGTGCATTTATGTTACTGTATCAAATAGTATAAAACTGGCCTTTAGTCTTTACAAAGAGACCTAAATGGACTTTGTTCTGGTGAACTAGTGTTTTGAAAATATAATAACATTTCGGTTATAATACACAAAATATGTATGTATATTTATTATTACTATTTACATATAAGTTCTTAAATTTTAGTCCCCTGCTGTTACAGCATTAAATCTGCAGATTTATAATGCTCAAATCAGCAGTTCGATTTCCCTCAGTGGACTCAGCAAATAGCCCGATTTAGCTTTGCTATAAGAAAATACACATAAATTAAATTTCAGTTATTTTTTCTTAAAATAAAGAAAATAAATTTGGCAATAATAAATGAAAAAATATCTAAAACAATGGTTGCTACTTCTTATCGTTGTAAAAGGGTTTGCATTTGGTTGCTCAACCTTACCTAATTTCTAACGTGAAGAATGTAAAATGGAATATTTTTTTAGACTCTAAATGCAAATGTTGATATAATAAAACATTATAAATTACTGTATCAATATCACAGAATTCCATTGTAATTTATCAGGCTTATCTGTATTTAGGTCTAAAAATACTGTTTTTCAAAAAAAATTTTTTTTTCTTATATCTTCCTACCGAGTTTTCTAACTTCACGAGTCTGAGAAAACCATGTCAGAGAAATTCTGAACTTTCGATTGGTTATACTCACGTCAGGAAGCAAAGTAGGTGTACGTAAACAAATATTTACAAAAAGGGCACTGTGTTTGATTCTCTAAATATAGCGATTCCTCAGAAAAATAAAAGATAGGAGGTTCTTATTTTATATTCTAGCTTGTCCAAATCGTAATTTGAGTTTTAAAGTCATAAAAAATTACGAAATTGGTATTTAAAATGACAAAGATCTAATTTGAACCACTAATGCACTCAACATATCACGTGATATTTAGAAGTTTATAATACCTACCTTTAAATTACCTAATGTGTAATTAGGTATATAAGAGGGTATATTAAGGTTTATACCCACTTAATCTGACGATTGCCGGTTCAAATCTCCGTCCCACTAAACATTCTCGCCCTTTCAGCCGTAAGGGTGTTATAAAAGTGATGGTAAATCCCATTATTCATTGGTAAAAAAATAGCCCAAGAGTTGGCGGTGGGTAGTGATGATTAGCTGCCTTCTCTCTAGTCTTACACTTCTAAATTAGGGACAGCTAGCGCAGATAACCCTCGTGTAGCTTTGCATTAAATTCAAACCAAACCAGGTTATTACAGTTACATTAACACTAATTACGTTTGAATGATATCCTTAAGCTATTATTTGTTATGTGGTTGTTAAAGAAAATTTTTTTTTCGAAGATACATCTTTCTTCATACTTTGGTAAATATAAAATATTTTCCTGTGACAATGAACTATTGATAATTAAACTTTGATGTGAGAAAGTTAGTTGAAGTGTTATATGATGAAGAAAACTATGAATGCTCGAATATTAAATTTTTTAAACTGAACTTTATGGTTTAGAGTGAAATGCTCAATAACCAAATTTTTCTCGTGTATTTTCAGATCTTCAGTGCTGAAACATTGTGTTTTACGTACGACACGGGGAACGTTGATTCAACAAACACTGAACATAACACGATCATTTTTTGAGGTATCTGTAGATTATTTGTCATATATTTGTCAATTTGTGTATTTTCTACCTGTCTTCCCACATCTCTGTCATCTATTTAATTTCCAGGCCGCCAGTCTTTGTTTATTTTTTTTTAGAGATGTATATGTGTTGTTACTGGACTTGTAATCCCCGTCACACTAAACACGCTCGCTCTTTCAGCCGGGGTGGGTGGGGAGGCGTTATAGTGTAACGGTCAATAACAGTATTCGCTGGTGAAAAAGTAGCCCAAGAGTTGGCGGTGGGTGGTGATGACTAGCTGCCTTCCCTCTAGTCTTACACTGCAAAATTACGGCCAGCTAGCGCAGATAGCCCTCGAGTGGCTTTGCGAGAAATTCTCAACAAACCTATCTGTCTTAATATTTCTTTCTATCAGTTTATTTGTCTATCTATATCCATCTTTTTTCTTTGTATATATGTATTTTTATAAACTACTGTTCCATACTGATGAGTTTGCTGTAGTAGGGTTATATATAAAATACATTTCATTTTGAAACCTTGTATTTGGCCCAAAATATTTCTGTTTGATCTTTCGATAGACTGCTTATCCTACATTGTATTTAATTTTTATATTCTATTTATGTTTAAAAAATGACATTCGAGAGCAAATATTTAGTTTACCTAAAGAGAAATTAAGATATTCATGGAGTAAAAACATAAATTATTTACACTAATTGTTCCTGATTTAAATGAAGTTTTTATTTAAACTTGTAACAGGAGTTGAGCACCGATATCGCCCTCTGTTGGAAAGAAATTATATATATGGGTCTTATTGCCTTCGGTAAGTTTCAAAAAAATAAACACGTACGTTTCATTTTGTCTTAGACTAGATTCAAACTTGACGTGTTCACGTGTATAGAAGAAACTATCAATGGAATTTGAAAAAAAATTAAACGGAGTAATTTTCTATTTCCTTATCCAAAAATAATAGTTCTATAGTTTAACTTTTTCAGTGTTTTAAAACAGTGGCATTTCAGAAGCTTGTGAGAAAAATTGAAAGGTTAAAAATGACAATTGTATTTCCAATATTTAATGTTTTCTAACACTATATGAAAATGTTTCCTCCGTAATATTCATCTCTTATTATGTATATAACCAAAAATAACATGCAATTTAAATGTTGTTTGTTTTATTCATCGCAACGAAAATCCTTTTCGTAGTTGTTCTAAATTTACACGTTTAATAATTAAGAATCATTTTTATAACTTGAAAAGAATTCCATTAAATTTAATAATGATAACAACAGTGAAACATTAATGTAACTTAAACCAGAAGATATTTAGTAAAACAAGTGTAACTTGTTTTCTGGATGTGACCAAGTTCACAATAAATATAAATATTTTCTAACAAAAATTCCAAGTTAGTATTGCACTTTTAGATTCTTACTAGAGATTCTTTGTTGTTCACTGTTTCTGTCATTCATCAGTTTATTTTCAGATATTCTCTCTGTGAAAGATAAAAGAGTCTGACTACAGTTTTTTTGAATATTGGTTTCTCAGTGAATCTTTAAAACGTGTAAAGTATAGTTTTCAGAAGTTAAACCTTTAAAATATATTTTTCAGAAAAACTTGTACTTGCTCATAGAACATCCAATACTTCATAACAATCAGTTTCTTATTCTTCAGCATATAAAAATGTATATTTACAGAAATATAATTATTTGTTCACCATTTAAAATGTAAAATTCAGTTCTTAGTTGTAGCTGTTATGTATGTACACTAAGAAAGAAAAACTTTGAAACTTTGTATAGTCATACGGGTTTGTCGTTTATTGTAATGTTTCTGAAGAATCTCTAAAGTGAAGTGTTGTGTCTCTAGTTATATAAAAATTTCACATTTTATGTTAAAATGTTATAAAACTATTTACTTCCAGTGCTAGAGTTTCATTCTAGAACTCATTTTACACGTTTGATATTATTAATTATAGATAAACAAGTGTATCAAATGTATTTATTTTTTTATGTATAAATGTTAAAAATGATATATGATACTTGGACATGCCCTATAAATTATTTAAATTTCTACATCTTTGCTATTTGTTTTTAAAATAAAATTTCTGCTTTATATCTCCACAGTTTCATTTTATTTTCTTATTAAATATGCTTTAATTGTGTTTACATCTAACTGGAACTGTGTTTTCAAACCTCCTTTTCTTGCGCACGTGAAGATATAGTTTTGATGGATTGTCATATGTATATCAGGCCGTGAAAGTGGGTTTTCTCGGGGTACTCCCGTTTTCCCCCACAGCAAAATCTCTGGCATCGGACCTGCAGGTCCCAGCCGTATCTGAAAAGGGCCGTTTACCGCGTCACCTAGAATAATCAATTTAAATTTTAAAGATCAATTCGCCAGCGTACTCAGTCCTAGAGCCAAGGTCTGGCTCACCTCACTTTCGCTGCTCTCGTCCAGGTTTTTCGTCCTTCCTCTCACTCACAAATACCCCACTTCAATTTCAAAATATTAAAAATAAAATAAAAATTCCACGGGCATTTCAAAAATTTCTCACGAAAGGGGACGAAGAGGAACTACAAAGCTCCTGAACACCCCAGTTGGGGAGAGAACTCTTCTGATTTCTCTCTCTCTAAACTGAACCCCTGTCACGTTAGTTTAGTTTAGTTTCATATGTATATAGTGTCATCATTGTAATGGTTCTTTATTTGAAAACTAATTTCAATATCAATTTATAATTATATGTTTTTAAAAATCTTGTTTGTAATGTATTAATATTGAAAACTATGATTTATTTCTTCAATTTGAGGTAGTGTTTATATTTTTATATTGTTTGTCTACTAACTGTCTTATTCATAGATTTCCGTTTTATACTTCAAATAATAATCTATCATCACCATCATTCGTGACTATAAACTTTCGTTTCTTTACTTCAGGTCTCACCATCATTGTCATCTTTCTGCTTCGTTTTATTGTCGGGTTTATCATATGGTTCTTACTCATATCACTGAGTCTAGCAACAATTGGTGGAACAATATATGTTTGGTAAGTGTACATCTGGTAAGAATTAGAGTAAATATCATTAGGCTGTACTTATGAGACATATAATGAAAGAGCAGGCATATTTATGACCATCTTATAATGTCACACAGACCTGTCTTGTATTTTCTGTTTGATACAATAAATACAGTTACGACACAAAGTGTTGTACTCCTGCGTCCCAAGTGGATTTTTGCTCATAACTCAAAAAGTATCACGAGTAGGCTAATAGAAGTAAAACACATTATAAATATTATATTAACACACACCTACACAAATTTTTTGTGTAATTTAAACGAGAAATAAATTGTTTATAAACAAATAACCAAAAATATGAGGAGCAGAAAGTGTTCGTACAGTTCAGAACGTGCGAAAAAAACTGATATTCTCGTCAAAGATTTGTTTAGTTTGGCGAACAAACTACCTTATACCATTCCAGAACTAGACACTGGGTTCATACTTATTGGAATTTAGCTCGCAAAAAATGTACTTTATTTACTTGGCCATCATGGCGAACAGGAAACAACTGTCCAGTGATTTAAAAAAACAAATTATTGTAAAATACAAGTCTCATATGTCTCTTTCCGGTATTGCTACATAACTTAATGCGCCGAAATCTACTGTTCAAAGCATAATTGCCAAGTTTAACCTTACAGGATCAACTGCTAACCTCCCTCGTTTCGGGCGCCCCATTCCAGAGAGAACCAAGAGAAGGGCTCTCAGAGAAGTTAGTAGGAACCCTCGTTTAACACGTAATGACATACAGAAACTGGGGTTGAAGTAAGAACCTCTACAGTTACGAACATGTTACGCTTTTCTGGGTTCAAAGCATGCCGCCCTTGAAGAAGAACTCCATATCTAAAGCCTGTTCACTTAGAAGCACGATTGAGGTATGCAAGAAAGCATGTAGATAAGCCCTTTACCTATTGGAAGAGTATTCTTTGGTCAGACGAGATTAAATCGAGCTTTTTGGCCACAATGATGTGGCCAGTATATTTTCCGTAAGAAGGGGGAACGAAATCTTCCAAATAGCACCGCTCCCCAGTGGTTCAGCGGTATTTCCGCGGACTTACACGCTAAAATCCGGGTTTCGATACCCGTGATGTGCAGAGCACAGATAGCCCATTGTGTAGCTTTGTGCTTAATTCTAAACAACAACAAAAACAACCAAATAGCACCATCCCTACAGTTAAACAGGGAGGTGGGTCGATCATGCTATGGGGTTCCTTCAGCTCTTCTGGTGTAGGCAGCCTTCACCGCGTCAACGGAATCATGAAAAAAGGAGAGTACGTTGATATATTAGGCACTTATATCAAGAATGATGCTCGGAACTTGCTGCTTGGGCGTCGTTGGATCTTCCAACACGACAACGACCCTAAGCACACATCGAAATATGTGCAATCCTGGTTACAGAGAAACCATATAAGGGTTCCGGAGTGGCCATCGCAGTCATCTGATTTCAACCCAATTGAAAACGTTTGGCATGAGTTGAAGATCAGGGTTCATCAGCGTCATCCGAAAAAATTGCAAGAGGTAAAGGCCTTCTGTAAAGAAGAATGGAAGAAAATACCAGTCGAGTACTGCCAAACGATCATAGAGGGCTACGAGGAGAGATTGTGCCAAGTAATTCACCTGAAAGGCTACACAACTGATCATTAAATTAGACGCACGAACACTTTCTGTCCCTCCTATGTTTGGTTATTTCTTTATAAACAGTTTATTTGTCGTTCAATCTATATAAACATTTATGTAAATGTGTGTTAATATTTATAATATACTAATTTTATTATCCTAATCGTGATAGTTTTTAAGTTACAAGGAAAAAACTACTCGCGACGCAGGAGTACGAACACTTTCTGTCGTAACTGTACATATTGAATGGTATTCTGTCATCAAACTCATTAGGTTTGATTCTTTTCCTCAAATAATTGTTTTGGTCTGAAGGTATATGTCACAAGCAGTAAAGAAGGAGATGGAACAACTGTCAGTAGATAATCCATTGAAGTCAAAAAGAGAGACTGAAGTAACTCAGTGGCTAGTTGGAGCAATATGTGCAACAGTCTTTACAGTAAGTAGAAGCCAGCCATTAGTTATAAAATACTTATCAGTAGTTTACCTGTCAGGAAGGTCAAATGATATAACTATCTTACTTTTTGACAGTTGTTAATCAGTTGTATTGTGATGAACATGTACAATATTAAACATGGTGTTTTGTTGTTGTACACCTGCTGATTGTCAGGAACATATAGTAAACTAAACATTTTTTTTTTCTGTTGTGCACCAGCTGATTATGAGGAACATGTAATATATTGAACATAGTGTTTCACTGTTGTACACCAGGTGATTGTGAGGAACATGTTGTATATCAACCATGATGTTTAATTTTTGTGCACCAGCTGATTGTGAGGAACATGTAATATATTGAACATAGTGTTTTACTGTTGTACACCAGGTGATTGTGAGGAACATGTAGTATATCAACCATGATGTTTTATTGTTGTGCACCAGCTGATTGTGAGGAACATGAAGTATATTGAACATGGTGTTTCATAATTGTACATCAGGTGATTGTCAGAAACATGTGTTATATTAAACATGGTGTTTTATTGTTGTACACCAGCAGATTGTCAGAAACATGTAGTACATTACATATAGTGTTTTATTGTTTGACACCAGCTGATTGTCAAAAGCATGAAGTATATTTAACATGGTGTTTTATTGCTGTACACCAGGTGATTGTCAGGAAGATGTACTATATTAAAAATGGTGTTTTATTGTTGCAAACCAGCTGATTGTCAGGAACATGTGGTATATGAAACATGGTGTTTTATTGTTGTACACCAGCTGACTTTGACAAACATGTAATGTATTGAATGTTGTGTTTTATAGTTGTACACCAGCTGATTGTCAGGAACATGTTGTATATTAAACATGATGTTTTACTGTTGTACATCAGTTGATTGTAAGGATCATGTAGTATATAAAACAAGTTGTTTTATTACTATACATCAGGTAATTGTCAGGAACATGTAGTATATTAAATATTGTGTTTTATTGTTGTACAGCAGCTGATTGTGGGTAACATGTAGTGTATTAATCATGGAGTTTTATAGTTGTAAACCAGGTGTATTTCTGGAACACATATATTAACTATTGTGTTTACTTGTTGTACAGAAGATAACAGTCAGGAACATTTGTGTTAAACACAGTGTTTTATTGGTTTAGACCAGCTGATTGTCAGGAACATGCAATTTATTAAACATGGTGTTTGTTTTCTTTACACCAGCTGATTGTTAGGAATGTGTAGTATATTAAACATTGTTTTTATAGTTGTACACCAGCTGATAATCAGGAACACTAGTATATTAAACATGGTGTTTTATTATTGTAAATAGCTGATTCTAAGGAACATGTAGCATATTAAAGAATGTTTTAATTTTGTACATCAGGTGATTGTTAGGGATATGTTGTATATTAAACATGGTATTCTCTTCTTGTACACCAGCTGATTATGAGGAACATGTAGTATATTAAACATGGTGTTTTATAGTTGTACAGCAGGTGATTATCAGGAATATGTAGCATATTAAATATGGTGTTTTATTGCTGTATACCAGGTGATTGTCACGAGCATGTAGTATATCAAGCAATATGTTTTATTGTTGTACAAGTAATTGTATGGAATATGTAATGTATTAAACATGATGTTTTATTGTTGTACAGGTGCTAACAGTCAGGAACATGTGTATTAAACATGGTGTTTTATTGTTGTACACCATTTGAGAGTCAGGTACATGTTGTATATTAAACATAGTATTCTATCGTTGTACACCTGCTGATTATGAGGAACATGTAGTGTATTAAACACTGTTTTATTGTTGTATACCAGGTGATTGTTTGAACATGTAGGATGTTAAACATGGTGTTTTATTGTTGTACACCAGCTGATTGTCAGGAACATGTAGGATGTTAAACATGGTGTTTTATTGTTGTACACCAGCTGATTGTCAGGAACATGTAGTTTTTTAAGCATGGCATGTTTTAATTCTACCCTAGTTGCCTTCTGAAAAGATGTATGTTAAAATGCTTTTATATTTGTGTGCTAGATCGTTTGGTTATTAATATATGGTTTGCTAAACATTTTGTTTCAACTTAAGTTATGTGTCTTGTAATGGTCTTTAATTTTCCTTTTTAGTTCTTTTTCCTTCTGGTCATTTTTGTCATGAGAAAGAGGATTGAACTTGTAAGTACAGTTTGTTTTTTGGTGTCTAGAACTTAGCAAACTTTTTTCAATTCTATTTACCTTTGAGTTTGTGTTTTATACTCTAAACATAACTGTGTTTCTTACCTTGCCAAGATATCAAACCCTGCAGCATGTACTAAACATTGTAATCCTTCTCTTTTACTGTTTCAGAACTTCATTGATTTTTAGAAAGTGATGGTTAAGGTATCCTAATCCAGGCTGTATATGCATGAATGTGTTGTGCAGGTTGCTGTCATTGTCATTTATAGAATCTATAATAGATTGTTGTGTGAATAATCAACTATAACAGGTGAAGACATTTTTATAGTATTAATTGTGGGCTGAACTACAACAAGCTTTAAACTGATAAACCTTGACTTATTATTGCAGTTGTACAAGCTAGGTGAAGTACATCAAGTTTTAAAGTGACAAATCTTAACTTATTATTACAATTGTACAAACTAGGTGAAGTACATCAAGTTTTAAACTAATAAGCTGTAGCTTATTAGCACAGTATTATTAGGTTTAAATTATAAATTAAAATATAGTAGGTAACAGTCATAATTTTGTGTTCCTCAGGTGTCAGCTTTGTTGAAAGAAGCAGGAAAAGCACTTGCTGCAATGCCACTACTATTTCTTCAACCACTCATGGTACGTTTTGTGCAGAACCTAATGTCACGTGTTCATGTTTGAACCACTCATGGTGTGTTTTGTGCAGAACCTAATGTCACTTGTTTATGTTTGAACCACTCATGGTGTGTTTTGTGCAGAACCTGATGTCACGTGTTCATGTTTGAACCACTCATGGTGTGTTTTGTGCAGAACCTAATGTCACTTGTTCATGTTTGAACCACTCATGGTACGTTTTGCGCACAACCTAATGTCACATGTTCATGTTTGAACCACTCATGGTATATTGAGTGTAGAGCCCAATGTAACATGTGTGTTAATGTTTGAACCACTTATGGTACATTTTGTGCAGAACCTAATGTAATGTGTTCTTGTTTGAACCATTCATGGTACGTTTTATGCAGAACATAATGTAATGTGTGTTCATGTTTGTACCACTCATGGTACATTTTGTGCAGAACCTGATGTAATGTGTGTTTATGTTTGGAAATGATCTATTTCTCTTTGTAGTACAATAAGTTGATCTTGAGAGATCAAATTATCACAATGTAAAAACAAACTTTAAAAAAAGAAATAAAGAGTGCTGACATTTACATTTAAAACAACACTCATGTATCAGATACAACAGTCTCAGTTGCTAATAAAATATGTTAACTACATGTAATTAAAGTATAGTATCTTGTATGCAGTACACAGTAACTACAGTTGTTTGTAAAGTATGTAGTCATGTTCAAAATACAGTAATTAAAGTGACATTATTTCTTTACTCTATCAGTAGGAGTTTTGTGGTTTAAACTGTGTTTTCTGTATATTTTCACATACAATAGTAGCAGTTTTCTAGAGTGTTTTCTAAATATTTCCATATAACATAATTGTAGCAGTCTTCTGGTTTAAACTGTGTTTTCTGTATGCATCCATAAAATATAATACTTGCAATTTTTTTGATATATAAATTACATGTTCTTGTATATTTCCACGTTACATAATAGTAGCAGTTCTCTAGTTTGAATTTTGTTTCTCTGCATATTTCTATCTTTGTAACTGGTCAATTTTTTATGGTTCAGTATTTTGGATCTTATATGTTATAATTTATTCTTTAAAATAAAGCATGATCAGACAAAACAGAATTTTATGTTGATGTGAAAATTTTTAAATAATTTTTACAACCATCTTTTAATTTTTTCTAAGACATTTATTGCTTTGGCTGGGATTGTTGTGAGCTGGTTTGTGAGTTATCTGTATATACACACTGCAGAAGACATCACGGTTGATCCAAAAACTGATTATGTCACATTTCATCTGAGCACTTTCTTTCAAGTGAGTCAATACCTCTTTCTGTTTGAAACAACTTTGATTTGTAATCAGTGTGCTGGGTGTAGTAGTGGTGAATCATGAGAAGAATGTCTATATTTGTTATTAAGAAGTTTTATTAGAACTGTGTTTTTTCTTGAAGTTTGTGTGCAAGCAATAATTATTTATCAGTAAGCATGCTAAAGTTTTATGCAAATTTATAAAAATAAATTGAAAAATAAATGATTAATTTACATAAGTATTCAAATAGATTTATAAACATGAATATTTTGTTGTGGAAGGACAGTTTACAGTTCCAAGTAATGATATTATTTTCAGTGTCTTTTGTAGAGATACAGTGTTTAAATATACATCATTAATGTTCAGAGTCATAGCTGTAAGTCTACTGTAATTAATTAATACTCCCAGGACTTTTATTCTCACCCCACTCAGCTGTTACACTTGTAATTGTTACTGACATCAAATAATACATATGTGACAGGTTTAGGTTAAACCGAGTTAGCCAGTGAGAAATTATTTGCAAAGTAATGTTGCATCTCCCATACCTGAGTTGTGATATTAAATGCAATAATGAGACTGGACACAAAGTGAAATGCAAAAGGACAAATCTTTGTTACAATGGTGAACACAGTGCATGTACCAGCTTTAAGGTATGACAGACTATCACTCCTTCTCTCAACTTTTTAAAGATTCTGTTTGAATCCAACATTTCTTGATTCAAAAGAAACATAACATGTACCCATAATTACTAGTGCTACCCACATTTACAGTCATTTTCCTTTCAACAAAATATGTAAGGCTACAACCTTTAGATATCCAGGAATCAAAGAAAGATATTGCTGTTGACATCCTCATATAATGTGCATTAATGTAACAGTATCCTTCTAAGGCAGAACAGGTAATATTCACTTAAGAATAACAAAGAAGCAAGGGCAGCTATAACAAATTCATGTTAAGAGCTATCTTGTCTGTGTATTATATGAAACTAGTAGATATAGAAGAACAGGGAATAAGTTTAGAATAAAACTCTGATATCACAAGAAGTTAAAAATTGATGGCATGTTCATATAGCATATATAAGATCAGTATTTAAAGACTTGTTCCACAAAAACTGAAACTCTGTATTTATTTTCCTTAGAACTATATGTTTTATAGTTTGTGATATTTTTACTAATGTTACAAAGAATGTTTTACATTTCAAATCAGCTTACCAGTACTTGACACTGTACGTTTAAA
Organism: Carcinoscorpius rotundicauda; assembly: GCA_011833715.1. Lineage (NCBI taxonomy): Eukaryota > Metazoa > Arthropoda > Merostomata > Xiphosura > Limulidae > Carcinoscorpius > Carcinoscorpius rotundicauda. The sequence continues at coordinate 66,428,684 of CM022392.1, read as the reverse complement.
TTTACAAAACAGTTTATTGATAGTTGAAACTGTATGTTTCGATTTGAAGATTATTTTCTAGTATTTCAAATGGTGTATTTTATTTATCAGGGCAGTTCACTGGCATCTATTTCCAAGTATGTTTTATATTTCAAATATGTTTCAGTTATACTTGAGCACATGTATTATTAATGTTTATGACAGTAAAGGAACAGTAACAGCAGTATGTGCACTTTTCTTCTATAGCTCATGAAGTGGTACCATCTTTTTGCATTGTTCTGGTTTACACAGTTCATCATTGCTTGTCAGCATGTTGTTATAGCAGGTGCTGTGGCCTCCTGGTTTTTCACAAGGTTTGTTTATTAATGTCAGTACTAAAGACAAATTGAAAATCTTGTGAATTGATGAACTTTGCTTTCTTTCTCACTGTTTTTAATATAACTTGTTCTCAGTGTGATAATAGAAATACTTAGAAATTCTCAGCTAAAATTAATCCTGTTTTGTTGTATTTTATCTCTTCATTCAAATTAAGGATTTTTTTCTTACAATTCATTTTTCACAATTTTTAACTACTTTCAAGAAAACAAACAACTTTTGTTTTGCTGCAGAATAAAGATGAATAATTTTGTATATGTGGTATGATGACAAAATTAAGCTTGAAACTTCTCTTCAGGAATAGTTACTAAACATATGAAGTTAGTGAGCACAAATGGCCTTGGATGAATTAACATAAAACGTCATAATACATTTGTTTCTTCAAACAAAGACGAAATGTTTCTCAATGGTTGTTTATATTAATTATTACTAATAAGGGCAAAGGCAGACCATATTTTTGTTTATAAATACAAATAGTTTTTCTTAAAACAAAAACTGTAGCATAATTTAATGAATTAGAAAATATGTCTTTTTAGGGATAAATCTAAACTTGGTACACCAATTACTACAAGTTTCTACAATTTGGTACGATACCATCTGGGTTCTGTTGCTTTAGGCTCATTTCTTGTGGCACTGCTAATGGTCATCCGTGCCATATTCAACAAGCTGAAACAGAAGTAAGTATATTTTGATTACGGGTTTTTCTGACAATAAAATTCCTTGATTGTAATTAAATAAGCTCAGTTGACAGTAATTTCTGTGAGCTGTTTCACCCTTAATCTACAGTAACTGAAAATGGCTTCATATAATCACTAATCATATTTAACTCAGAAATTTATATATTTACACATAAACTGAGTACCATGTCTTTAAATTTTTTAAATGTGATTAAAAAAATAATTTCTTGAGTCGCCCTTGAAAATGGATGTTTATGTGAATTTTGCTGTCAAATGTATAGCACCAGTAGTAAGTCTAGGTATCAATACAAATGTAAAATTAAATTAATACCACATTTCAATGAAGCTATCATAATGTGCCAATAAACCAGAACCCCTTTTCTATTATTTCTGTTCACTACTTTGTCTAAAAATGAAAAATTGGGGCTATATTCTTTGTTTTTCTAATGGTTAATTTGCTCCAAGAATAAGGAAGTTATATTTTTGGAAAGTCATTAGGTCATCAAGATTCTTGTTTTTTGATATGTGTGACTTTGTTTTTATTGTATATAATCTTTAAAATCATCATAATTGTTATATATGTATAAACTGCGCCCACAGGTCAAGTACTTTTAAAGTAGGGACCCTTCTTGTACAGATTTATTTGATTGTTGAATTATGTGGAAAGTTACTTTAAGGCTATTTGCACTAACTGCTTCTATTATTGGGGGGAACCAACTAGTCAACATCACCCACTACAAACTCTAGTGCTCTTCTCTATCAACAAATAGTGGGGTTTAATGTCACATTATATTGTTCTCATGGCTAAAGAGCAAATATGTTTGGTGATGGGTTACTTGTGTACTGAGAGTCAAGCACCATAATGATCAGGCAATGTCAGACTCTTCTTTCTTTAGGAACTGAAACTTTGGTGTTGATTTCAATATTTATAATAACTTTGTTTTCCATTCTCTGTGCAGCTTTCCAAATCTTGTTACACTTATTAATATTCTCAACCTTAAGCATTCAGATTCAGAAAAACTTGTTGAAACCCAAGCATTTTCAATATATACAGGCTCTTCTTCCGTCTAGGGTAAAGGAAGTCACATCCATCTTTCAAATACACTAGGGTTCATTTGAAATTGGTTTACCAAAAGTACTGTATGTTCTTTTTTTTACTCTCATGAATTAAAAATGTGTTTTTAAAAATGTTTACAGAATGTTTTCACTTTATTGATGAAATTATCATTTTCAGAATAAAAGGCCACCCAACATGGTGCACCACCCTCTTAAGATGCTGCAGTTGTTGTCTCTGGTGTTTTGAAAAGTTCTTGGTATTTTTGAACCGAAATGCATTTATTGAAATTGGTAAGAAGTGCTCTCTGTATTCAGCTTTTTGTAATCAGTAGTTTATGTTTATTGGCCATAAATTATTGATTATAAAAATGAGTAAATTTAACATTCTTTCAGACTGTAATGTAATTTACTAAGTAAGGTTCATAAGGCTGATAATGTAACTGATTTTACAAAAACTATTTTTGACAGAACAAGCTGAAATGATGTAATCATTCACACTTCTCTGTCATTTTATGATCAGTTACCTACACTGGTTGCTTGTTGCATAAAATCAGTGATTCTGGCCAGGCTAATATGTTTATTAATTTATCTCATGAAACAAGTTGGTTCTCACTTCATAAATTTAATTCTGACTGAAAATATCAGTCAGAACAGTGATTAGTTTCAAAAAGTGAGTGATTTTGACTCAGGTAAATAAGAGTGCTAATTTGTTTCAATGAAATTACTAATTCTTAATTGGGTCAACTAGTTTATTGAAATGAGTAATTTTGACCTAGATTAACAAGCTTGATAACAAGTTTCATGTTATCTTTATCTATTAGAATAGGAATTTAATTTATGAATTCACCCTCTTACAGCATAAGTCTTTCACCCCATCTTTTCTAGCAATCTATGGATATTCATTTTGCAAGGCTGCACAGAAGGCTTTTCACTTGTTATCAAATAATATTCTTCGAGTAGCAGCAATAAATTCTGTTGGAGATTTTGTATTGCTGCTTGGAAAAACTGGTGTTTCTGTGGCTACCGTATTTATTGGACTGGAATTTATCAAGGTAACTTTTCTACTTATATTGATGTCCTGGAGAAAATATGAATAATCTCAAAAATCCTGACAGTAGAATCTAGACAGGCAGTCATTGTGCTGTGGATTATGTTGCAGGCATCAGTTTCCAGTTTTACTTTGCTTTTCTGAGAAATTACAAGCCTCATGTATAACTTGGTAACATTACTTCTGATCTTACTCTACAATTTAGCTTTTGATGTATTGTTAAATTATTTAATGATAAGCACCTAGAAGAATTAACTAAATAGCTGTTTTTATTGTTATTTCAGAACAAAGAAGAAGTTAATTACAAGTGGATTCCACTTACCATTGCTTGTATTTTTGCTTTTCTTGTCTCTCATTGTTTTCTTGCAGTGTATGAGGTAAGGAGATATAGAAACTCTAAATAAGTTAATTTAATGTTCATCATAAGACTTTAGTTTGCTCATTTAACTGAATATTGTATTCTTTGATATAAATTAATGATCTAATTATAACTGGATACTAAAAGATCTTTGTAATATAATCACATAGGTTAAAACTTCTTAGTTGTTTTTAAAGCAAGATATTTACTAAACAATCAACCTGGTACTGAGTACAACTAATAAACTACAATTTTCTTGTGTTCCTACTTATAATTATTAGAATGCCATGTTTTCTCAGTTGGTCAAGTATCTTTAGTGGTAGTGTGATATTTCCAGCTTTAAACCCAATAAAATATCACAAAAGGTTGAGAAAAGTTAGAAGATTTAAGTACATATATTAGATTAACAAATGAACCTTTATAATAAAAGAATAATAATTCTTGTGAGTAGGAAAAACCCATTAGACAATGTAGACTTGGAAGGAGGTTGACATCTGAGATAAATTACTAAAAAATGTTACTGTTCAGGTTGTCGAGTTGAGTAATGGAGACTTGCCAACAATACATTGAAAAAACTATTGGTTTTAAATGCTTTACGTGTCATATGATGATTCTTATGAGTTTAAAACAACACACAGTATTAGTTCTTGTAAAGCTACATCTATGACTATTTCTTCATCTATGAATTGAAGCTTGGACCTCTCACATATCAAAGAAGTTCACAACTGAGTTAAAAGGGATTAATTGTTAGTAACAACTTAAATTCACCATCTTACTAAGTTCATCCTTAGGGTGGCTCCATATTGAATGTCAATGAATTTTATTGTTGTTTTTTTCACAATATGTATTTCATCATTTAACTTTCGCACATCATGTAGGTGTTCTACATACTAACCTTAAGTGCTTGCCCTCTAGAATGTTTAAATATTTCTTTCCTAGTTGGGTATTAATGTAGCATTTAAAATTTTTGTTCACAGTGTATTTCCTTGTTTTGAATTTGAACCTGTGATCTCTCACTCTCAAGGCAAGTGCTCCACTAACAGATCTATAGGGTTAGATACTTTTAAACAGCTAAGACTACTACATTCATGTAATATTTTTATATTCATTATAACCCAAGTTTTCTACCATTATATGTTAAAGATGGCTGTTGACACGCTGTTTCTGTGCTTCTGTGAAGACTGTGAGAGGAACGATGGAATAAATAAACCTTTTTATATGAGTCGAAGTCTAATGGTAAGTGAAGAATTGCATAAATATTTAAATGTGTTGTGCATTTTGTAAAGAACTAATGAACTACAGAAAGGTTTTATGAACCATCAGTGGAATTCACAGACATCTTTTCCTTTACTTTTAGGTTTTCGTTGAGAACAGCAAAAAGGCATTAAAACTAGATGCTGAAAATCGAAAATATCAAGGAGGATGAACATTGAAAACCTCATTTTTCAGTTCAGTATTATTGTTTGTTTGTTGTTTTCATCTTGGTGTGACTACTTATTCACTAAGCCTAATATTACTCAGAAAATGTAAAAGGAAGGACCATGTTGAGGAGGTTTAACTAAACTTTAATAACAAACAGTGCTCACAGGGTTATAAGTTTGGATGTTTCTGGGGGTAGGAACTAAATGACATTTCAATGACAGTTAAAAATACAATGCATGTGTTATTGGGCATTTATATGACACTTATTCTAAGTTTATCCATAAACTTGTATAAATAAAGTTATACATTGGTAACATACAATTACAAATGTAATTATAAAACTTGATAACTAGGGAACTTATAAAACTAAGACTTTCATCTACTTCTCCACTCCATCGGCCAATGATAATGAAAATCTACACAACAATGATGGCATGCTGACTGTTGGATGGTACAAGTACATTTATATTCATCACATCATTTCTTCAGAAGAAATACCTGTTGATCGTAAAATAATATTCCAATAAGATAATGATATCAAGCATGCAAGCTTAAAATCTGATACATCTCCCCTACATATTAGTATTCATAGAACAATAGAGTTCTGACTAGCAAGGGACCATTAAGATATCATGCAAGTGAAGGGGTAATGTTGACTTAGAGAGTAACTAATCTTTTAGGTAATGGTAAAATGCTAACTTTAACTAAAAACATTTAGTTTTCAAATTAATATTGCTCTTACCATCTAACCTAAACAAAATTTAAGACTGAAAATTCTGAATACTCTGTTGTTTATGTGATCTTTTACTCAGGTGAATGTTTGAAATACTGTCGTGTTTATGTGGTCTGATAGTTGAGGTAAATGTTTAGAATCCTGTGTTATTTATGTAATGTCACAGCTCAAATGAACATATAGAATACTGAAGTATGAGATGTATAAAGATGCACAAACTGTTAAACAAGTGGTTTTCACAAGACCTGGGTCAAGGGTTGTCTGACAGTTTTACTAATACTTAGGTTATTTATAATGCTTTATTTTCCCTTTCGTCTCTTATTATTGTTATTTTTATGATGATAGTTAAATTATTTACAATGGTCTACTCTTACATAGATTATATTTTGTTTTGTTTATATTCATTTGATGATATATACATTATGTACAATTGCAACATTGCCCAAAATTTAATTTGAGGAGATGTGTGTATTACCAGTCTTAACATAAAGAAGAAAAAATATTTCTCATTAATTGTTATTTGTATTATAAACAAACTTTCCTGTTATTAAACCGTCATGTAATTATTAAGCCTTTCAGAAATACAAAAAAATGTTATATTTACTGAATATTTACATATCAATAATACTCTTTACTAGATGACAGCTATATATAACAAACAACACTCTTAACCAGATGACAACAACATATAACTACTGTATAACAAACAGTACTATTTAGTAGACAAGAATGACATGTAACTACTGCACAACAAATAACTGTTTACCAGATGCTAATATATAACTATCGTGTGACACGTACTCTTTAACAGATTAAACAATATATATATAACTATTGTCTAACAGAAGATGCTGGGTCACTTCTAGTGGTTAACTCAGTAACGCTTCATGAGCCTTCCCATGCTTGACAGACATTAAGGCCTATATCATATCACGAAGCACTGGTTTAAAACTAGTTGGTTTACAACATTTAAATATGGGAATCATGGAAACAAAATTGAGTGAATTTTATGAGTGGATATGAAATATTTTGCATATGTACAGATATAATTATGTTTAATATTCTCATTTTCAATACATATGCATTAATTGTAACTTGGATATACAGAAGGCTATAGACACATTTGTTAAGGGAAAGTTTAAATGTGTAATCATAAGAAAATGAATTTGAGGACATAAAACACCAGATCAAGGTAACTTTAAAACACTGTGATTTAGTTTCAATGTGTTTGTGTGTCTTACAGATGGAAATGCTCAAAGTAGACTGTATGAGAAATTGTTTGCATTGTTGTGGTCTTTCAACTAAGTCAAATATTTATTATTTTCTTGGATATTTATTTGTCACTATAGATGTTGAGTTAGTGTTGTAATCTTAACAGTAACAGAAATAGCACAAAACCCACACAACTTACAGTAATTATATAATTGTTATTTAAGATAATAAGTTGAATGTTTTCAAACTTACAGCTTTTGTTGATTTATTGAAGAAATAAAATAAAGTTTATAAGAGTGTTAAATGTATGTTTAGTATTGAAAATAGATGCAGTTAGTCTAACAATGTCAGTATACGTAACTAAAATACAATGTGTATTCAAACGTCTATAACAACATAAATAAACTATGTGATCTAAATAAACAGTTTCATGAATTTTCCTACCACATAAACATACAAATGCATATATACATTTACTTAAGTTTCATATTATAGTTATATCTGTTAAAGTTTTCAAATTAAAAGTTAACTACTAATATGTTAAAGTAATATTCTTATTTAAACAAACAGTCAACATTCTTGAATTTGTTTATTCAAAATATTGTTAGAAATTAAACAATATAAGAAGTGACCTGAAGTGATTCTGAAGTCGGTGGTTTATGTTAAACACTACTTAAACTTGCTGATAATAAAGGTTTCAGAAATAAATAAAACATATTTTACTCTATAAATAATTAAACACAAAAGCAACTATTATTTAAGGTAATGTTTTATAATTATATTTCCATCAGGGTCATAAATATAACTGATGAAACTGAAATAAAGTTATTTTTTGTGACCTGTATGTATCAAAACAATATATGATGACAAAAGAAAGTGTAAGAAACAAAGATGTCTCATTAAATGTTGTTGTTTGTTCTAATAACTCTTACATTCAACAAATTTCCTATCAAGGAGTAACACCAATACACTGAATAAATCTCCAGTAGATAGACTTTTTAAAAAATATAATAAACATAAAAACGTCATTCATCAAGGAAAGTTAATATTTAACAATCAAGTGAAGATGTCTAATAGAAACTCAGTAATATATTGTTAATTTGTAAAAATATACATGAAGTACATATTTTTCTTGAGTACATATTTTCAAAGTTTAGGGCTAACAGCAATTGGAACTGAACAACATACCAGCAAGATGTTTCTATTCCACCAGAAGCTCTTCTTCACGTAGAGGTTCAGTCATTGTACAAGTTGTGGTTTTTGAGGTTATATTTTCACTCAGTAGTTCTTCTTGATGTCTCTCAACTTGATTCTCAGTTTCAGCAATAAGTAAACTATAAGCATCTGAGACAGGAGTGTCATCCATGACTGTCTGGAGAAATGGCTTGTCCTTTGAAATCCTGGACAGCTGCGTGAGATAAGGATCCAGCCTTGGATAAGAGTGAGTTTTTGAACATTGGTTTTCTATTTCCAATGTACTCTCTTTCAGTTCAATATCACTTGCAACTTGATGCAGTTGATACTGAAGCCTATTGAGAGATGATCTGAAATTGATAAAGCATTTTGAAAACATGACCAACTTTGCCAATTCTTAACTATAATGGAAATTCATTATAAGTTATCAAAATCATTCATGAATGAAAAACAAAGCATTCTTTACAAGCCAGCAAACTATCATCAGACAAGCCACATGGATAATGTCTAAATTTCAAAACGAGGAGATCAATTACCTTTCAGATGGTCACGAAATTGCACCTAGTAGTGAAAAGCTAAATTTGTTATCCTAGAGGGACAGTTAATTATTTATGTGTCTGGCTTTACCATTTTCACCAAGTTAACAAACATATTTTAATACTGATTTTAGTTTTAACCTTAAAGCAATAGTCAAACCTCTCGAGCACAATACACAAAAATAAATGAACGTAACAAAAATGAGTGGATTGGAAAAGCACAAAATCATGAAACTAAAACATTAATGTAAGAACACTAGCCCCTTTGAAACACCAGAACTGCCTTTCTCGATTTTCTATTTGTTTAGTCTTTGAGTAGGCTTTTCCTTCATCTAAGACTGTTTCCCTGTTTTATTGTGGCATGTTATCTCCAACGGCTAAGACTGTTTTCCTCATTTTGTTTAAATTAGGACTGTATTTCTCTATTTCTTCAGTTTACATGTTTAGTTTTTGATTAAGTTTTTCTAACTGCTAAAACCATTTTATTTTTTTCCTAAATTTACTTCTTTAGTTTATGACTGTACTTTTTCAATAGTTATCACAGATTTTTCAGAATCCTCCAAACGTTACAACAATCTTCCCATTTACTCATAATTTATATACATGTTTTTTTGGGGGGGGGCTTCTTCAAAAGATATGTCTGTTTTGTTAATCTATTTTATTATTTATCCACTTTTAATTTGTTAATTTTTACGTTTTTTGTATTTTCACTTGGCCAGTTCTTCCTTTTTGTTTCTTTTACTTCACAACAGTTTTCTTCTTTATTTTTCTTGTACAAACTCCACATGTTGGAAAGTGTTTTTTCAGTGTGGCTTTTACTCTGCAGTTATAAAATATCTTTATCTTTGAACTTGTTCTTCAATTTTCTTTTAAAGCTGTAATAACTATTGTTTTAATATCTTTAGTGTTTATACTGAACTGGAACAAAGTTTGACCAACTGAGAGGCAGAAAAAGGCAGCCCAGGCAGCCAAAGATTAGCAAATTTTTTTGTAAGCTAATCAAAATTAAGATCATTCATGAAATGAATTTGTGTTGTATTCATATGATAACTATTGATAAAATCAGTTAAATTAACAATACATAGAAGAGTCAGTGTGTGTTGGTAACACTCTGTAAAAAGAAGGGTTTTTATACAAAGTTTCTTAACAATAAAATATATATATAGAAGACCATGGGTCTTTTATTAAAGTGGTTTGTTTTTGTTAAAAACGTTGGTTATATAATAAAAATAATGTGATTCAGAAATATTTTAAGTTTAAAACTGAATCAATATTTTTACCTTCATAATAAGTTTTAAACACTTGGTTCTAGGCGAGGTGATCTCACACTGTCTTTAGGCTTATTTTATAAGCATTCACTACACTTATAAAGTTTCACAGCACAACCTCTTCACACCCCCATTACTAAAATTGTAATGACAGACAGTAATTGAATTGCTCTATCTACATAAAAGTATTTATAACTTTTATAACTGCTAAAGTAAATTAAGCTTAACATGACACACACTGGCTTTTAGATAGGTTATATTTGATTATTCCTTGATGCATTATAGTTGTCACACAACTGAAGTTTTAATACCAGAAAGGCCATGGGTGTTAAGTGAAGCTACTTCAATACTTGCAATTTGCAAACAATTGCTACAAGGTCAAAGTCATCCTAACCTTGCTTCTTGTAATTTCTGTTGAAGAGCAGACTGGACATCTCGAAGATGCATAAATTCTTGGTGAAGTGATGTTTGTGGTGTATCTCCACATAGTTCCATTTGAGGGCGCCACTTTCTGTTTTCCAGTCTAGTTTGAACCACTTTCATTGGCCCGGCAGTATCTTGAAGACTCTTTTCAAGTTCCTGTACTTCATTTCTTACTCTTGCAATTTCCCTTTCTAACTGTTAACCAATATTATACTTCATATTATGTATGTTTAGTTACTCAAATACTACCTAACATTAGCATTTTTAACAAGACAATACTTTCTCCTTGATATTTCTATAATACTACCTAATTAACAGTTTTCACAATTTAACAGTTTAATATTTTCACCTTGTTTCTCAGGAAAAGAAAAATTTCCAGAAACATGTTTGATGTTTTACAGTACTATAAAACAACTACTCAATTGAAGAAGTTAAAATAACAGTAACTTGATTCAGCTCCATTCAGGTTTAATTTCAGACTTACATTTTCTTCCTGAACAACTAACATGTCTCTCGTTTGCTTCAATTCGTGTATTCGTTTTCGTATAGCAAATGCTGTTGCTTCTCTCTGAGTGGAAGTTTGATTTTCTGTATCTCTTATGAAAGCTAAAGCATCCACACATAGATAGCGTGCTGACTCCATCTCCTTCTCAGCACTAGTTTTGTTGGATTGGCTAAATTCATGCCACTGCTCAGGTGTTATTCTGCAAGAAAATACATATCACATACATCAAACTATACTAGATCAAAATTAAATATTAGTTTAATTAAATGTGAGATTCTTAGAATATTTGTTTATTCAAATAGCATTATCAATATTATAAAATGTACAATAACCACAAGGTACACAGTGTGGTCAACTTTGCGTATCGCCTTGGAATTTAAGCAGAAATTAACTGAGAATGTGTATTCAAATGTTTTCCGATGTCATATTTTATTCATTATTTTGTTACATTACTTCAATGTTGCCATTAATTTTAATAATATTACAGATAGTTGAAATGTTTAGTTGTTTTGGGACAGGAATGCTTACAAGCAGAAGAAATATCATCAAATTAATGGGCCTGCTGGAATATAGCTACAGTTTATTTTCTGTAAATTTGAGAAAGTTTCTCAACAGCTGTCAGTGCTAGCCACCCTTAAGTTTTAAGCAATAGGCTAGTAAGAAGGCAGACAGTCAACTTTTGGTCCATTCCTTGCCAATGAGTTTGGGATTCACCATCATATTATCACATTCCCACGGCTGAATGGGTTTGCACATTTCTATTCATCAACTTGCAGATTGTGAATTTAATATCCTAACAACCAGGTCAAGAGATTGTTTTGTGAAACAGACCAATAGTTTTTACCGTAACCTTATTGTTGTTAACAATAAATGAATTAATGAACAGAAAAACAAAGAAGATATAATTTTAGTTCTGACAGGAGTAGCTCAATATTTCATAATGAGTGCTGTTGGTTCTCTGCCTTCCTTCCAATCTGCCAGTTCAAAATTATAGATGGGAAGAACCAGGTAGACCCTTTTATATCTCTGTAGGAAAAAACAAAACAACACACAAAATAAAAAAGTTTACCTTAGTGTGACTTTATAAAAGGTAACATCAAAATATCTTAATGGTGTTTACCTCACTGGAACCTCCACAGGAAATGGCTTAAGGGTGATGCCTGCAGATTTTGTGTGTAAATCCAGTTGATAAGTTTCAATATTATGAGCTGATAATTTATCCACAATATCAGCCTTCAAGTGATCTCTGGTATGTTTTAGTCGACAAAGATGTTCCCAAACAGATTTACTTTTTTGTTGTAGCTTTTGGGAAATGTTCTCTAAAAGTTTTATTTCCTGAAAATAAGAAAAGTTTGTTGATATCAATAAATTAAACTATTCACAAGATTTTTTTAATGACCTATAGTTTTATAACTATAAGACAAGATGGTTAGTAAATGTGTTAAGCCACCAATATGAACAGCACATACTTACAAAAAATAATTATTCACAAAAACAATGTATGAATAATATAATTTTCCTAATCTCCATAAATTTAAAGGGAATTTTGGAGTCATTACAAATTTTAAAGTTGTAAAATGTATTATCTGTAAGCATACAAAAAAGAAAATATGAGTTAAAAACCTGCATTTTATCAATCAAGTAACTTTATCAAAAAATAATAGTAATATTATTTTTAATGAGTGACTATTATAATATTAAATAACTATCAGGAAAGCACATACTCCAAGAAGCTTTGTGCAATATTCAAACCAAACCTAGGTGAGACAACTATAGTTCAAAAATATTCTTCTCACCAGGTTATGGTGTGAGCTCGTGTAATGAAATATCACGTACATGAAATAGTTACAGATACTACAATTACTGGAAGGACTTAATTAAATTTTCACTGTGAAAGAGTGAAAGTGAGAGAGAAACAAACTTTACATTTTGAATCATATGCTTTATCAGGCAGACTTCAAACCAGTCAATCTTATCAGCCAGCTTAGTACTTTAAATGACAAACCTTCTTCATTTGGCAGTACTGATCATCTTCCACTACATCGATATTAGTCCTCCTGTCTTTCAACATCAGACACATCTTTGTTGCTTCCAACAGAGGAACTTTATTCATTAAAGCACTTTCTAAAGCAGTTTTAGTTTCCAACAGAGCAGAAATTTCTTCTTCTATAGTTCTCAAAGTTTCTTCTAATGTTTTATGCCATAGTTTGATGTCCAGCACACGTTCTGACAGAGCTAGATTTGTTTCCTTTGAAAAAAAGATTATGTGGTGAAAACATTTGTACTATGATGTTAAAAACTGGAAGTTATTTATTTACTGATGTTTTTTATCACAGCAGAGAGATTAAGTTTAAGTAATGCCATAAATTTCTCAAAATGTAAAAGAGTACAAATTAGATTATTTTTACCTAATAAAGTTAACAACATAAAAGTTAGGAATTTTACATGGTTTAATTTACTACTTACAGTAAAATCATGGCAATCAGTTACCAGTTTTAATCATGGTTAGTTACTTGTAAGTTAGTGGCCATAGCTACTTAGTATAGATCAAAACACCCTAAAAGTTATTAATGCAAAGCAAAAACACAGTTCTTATATAAACGTACAACTACAATATATTGGATAAACCAACAAAACCTAAAAATGAGGACTATAAACCATATCATGTCAGAGTAAAATATCATCCAATAAAAAGAAATATTAATAACAGAATGACATGAACAACATACAAGACAGATAAATAAAAGAAACCACGTCCAACTGACTCATAGCACATCTAGACAATCTACTATGCAAGTCAACAAATCCTAGATAACCGTCTTGAGATCACTGAAACAAAGTGATTGAACTCATAATAAAGGAAACCTCAGACAAGCCTATAGTCCAAAAGTCTCTTGACTGAATCCTGGCCACTACAATTATTACAGAAGCACTATACGTAAAGTACAGTTAGCAGTTTTATCGAAAAAATATAAATCTAATCTAAAGCACAAGCCATTTATACGTAATATAAGTATGCTTTCCTTTTTATATTTACACACTTTCGTTGTGAATATACCCTAAGAGGACCATTTACAATACATAAAAATATTGTTTTTTTATTACTGTATCACAGACTGTAATTCAGAATTTAAGTTTTGGATTATAACTATTAATTCAAATAAAGTATTATTAGTTTCACTCAATCTAATGCTTTACGTTTAGGGCCTAGTAAAATATTCACTAGACTTAATTGTTAAAAGGGCATGAAACAAATAATTTTAGCAATACTAACTTAAATTCACCTGGTTTTTCCATAAAATCCTGTTTTTAGAATCATTTCGAAGGTACTGACTTTGAGTCCTTAGATTATGCGACGATGAAAGTACTTGTTTTGTTGCCAATGCTAGAGAATCATTGTTAGCTACCCATTCTGCTGGTGAATGGTGGTCCACCTGTTTTCGTAGAACATGTTTATTACACGCCAGTATCGTATAAATATGTTAACTTTCCAGGTTTGTGGTAAAAAGGCTTGAATTACACGCTTATTCTAACTTGGAAATAAATGTGTACCAGTCATAATAAAGCTCTTAGTCTTAAGCTTGACAATAACATTTAAGTACCCTAAAAAATATCTCGTTATGGCTTATCCTGCAAAGGAAGCAACGATACTGCAATATATTTACAAAACAATAATCTTTAAAAACTTAACTCATATTTATATTCAAGTTCTCTTGATAAGTAAAAAATGAAACTTAGTTCCAATACGACAGTTGTTACAAATGTATCCTAGCAACGAACTCTCCAAGAACTCTACAACTGCTCTCTTGCGTTCAAAAAGTTGAATAGCAACTACAAGAGAAATGTACACAGACCTACACGAGTTTTAAGATTTTTAAAGTAAAAAGTTCAGTGTGAATTTATTTCAAGCAATTATACAATCTTATCCAGTAACAAAATTGCTATGAACTACACAAATATAATGTTTTTCTTAATAGGTAACAGTATATAAATTTCTAATGATAAAGTAAAGCATAACCGCATTATTTTTCATAGAATGTAACATTTAAAAAAGAAACAACAACAACAAAGCAAAACTGGATCTAACAAGTACTAACTTTAGTTATATCAAATGTAAAATTATACGTCAGGAATGACTTAATCCTAAAACCATATAATATTTATGCATGTAAAAGTTTTATCAAATTGATTTACAAAAAAATCCATTAAACATTTTTGGCCTAATCCCACTTCCCAATGACTCAATGGTAAGCCTGAAAACTTATCTATCAGCAATAACACAAGTGATAGAATAGCGGTGCTGTGACAATGTACGTGTCGGCGAGAATGTAATAAAAATAACCAGAACATGAAAAGTGTTTAACAACACAGTATTATGCAACATTGTTTGAAGAAGAGAATATTTTGTCATTATTTCCACTTTATGAGACTAATACTTCCATGCCATTGCGGAACGTAATTTTAGCACCGTGGTAATGTTTAGTGACCCATGTTAGATGCCCCCCAGTGGCTCAGCGGTATGTCTGCGGACTAGCACGCTAAAATCCGGGTTTCGATACCCGTGGTGGGCAGAGCACAGATAGCCCATTGTGTAGCTTTGTGCTTAATTCAAAACAAACAAACCCATGTTAGATATTGAATGAGCAGAATTAGAATACTTATCATTTTTAAAATTCCCTCATAGTTGTCCCAAAGACATGTCATAATGGTTCTGTTTGAATGAATATAATAATTAAATTCAGGGTCGAAAGTAAGTATTATGGTACCTCATGCAATGTCTAAACTATATAGAAAGAAGGTAACGTATAGGATTGGTATATGCTTGAATAAATTAATATAATAGCTCTTCACAAATAAACTTTGATAAAAAAGTGTTTAACCCTATGCATTAAGTTTTGTTGTCATACCACAGCCCATAAAGCGTAAACAGTTGTCAATTGAGCAGAAGGTTAACATAAACGCTTTCCGTAATGTGGGTTAAACTCTCCGACAAATTGGTGCAGACATGAAATGCTCTCCAAACACTCTCAAATACACGTTAGATCGTAAAATCGAGACAGGTTAATTTGAAAATAGGAAAGAAAGAAAAGTAACACCTAAATTCAATGATACTGATGTCAAGTATCTCAGTTTGTACAGCCTACAAGACAGAACGAAGACTGCCACTGATCTCAAACTTCAGATAAACGACCATTGAGGAAATGATAGAAAAGTGCCTACATCTATAGTTTCAAAAAGACAACGAAAATATAATGTCACATCGTGTAGCAGTTAAAGAAAAAATCAATTTTACTTCGGTCTCCAAATATTAATAAGAGACGGAAATTTCTAAAAAGTACAAAAAATGAAATGCTTTGATTGGAAATGTGTGTTATGGACGGATGAGTTCAAGTTTGAAAATTTTGGTTCAAATCGTAGGTTGTACGTCCAGTTAAAGAAAGATACTTACCTCAATACATAAGGGCGTCAGTGTAATTGCTTGGAGGTGCTTTGCTACTGAGACTTCAGGATATATTTACAAAATAGATGAAATAACGGACCAGTGAAAGTCACAACAGAAACTGATCCGTCATGTGTTCCTTAGTAGTTTTCGTATTATTAATAAAATATTTTATCACCACTGAAACATTGACCCCAAACACTTGTCCAATTTGTACAGAACTTATTTAACCAAGATAGAAACGGCTGGAGTGATTCAAACGATGCAATGGACTCCACAGCGCCCTAGTCTCAATTCAACTGAGTAGATCTGGGATTTGATAGATTAAAAAATGGGTAATTTTAACGATTCTTGTAAAACACGTCATGGGAAAGTACTAATCATTTGGAGTGAAATCCCATAGGGGACTTTAATCAAACATGTTGCAATTATTAAACTTAAAGAGGGACGCACAAACAATTAACTGTTTGCTGAACTCAAGCACCCTCCGTCCAGTTCTCTTGCATTTAATATGAATATTAGTAAAATGTCGAAGTTTCCGTTGTAAATTACCTTCCACTGTTTTTAAGTAGCCTAAAATTTGATTTCGATTTTGTCCTACCACTTTGCACAGTACTGTATATAAACCAATGACAATACAAAGAGAAAGATGACTATTTTAAACAAAGAAAATACTCAGTCTAAATAAAGGATAGAACAGTGTTTAGGTATACTGACATACTAACATATTGTGTAGTCAAAAACAAAAAAAAAAACTGAAAAAACTATGGAAAGTTAATTGCTACAGGTATCTATTGCTTTTAAGTTACGTTGTCGTAGAATGTTTGGCTGGCGTTAAACACTGGTATGTTTAAACATTAGATAAAAACAAATTCAATCATGACACTACAAAAAACAACAAAAAACATGAAGGTTGAAGAACAGTTGTTCATCATTTGAAAGCGCTCGGGTTATGAGGTTTTTATCAAATTCTAACTTCGTATCATCTTACGTACCGCCCAGTATTCGTGGTTGTGTAAACATCTTACCACCTTCTCGCACTCCATCCTTCTTCCTCAAGTAATTTATTAACTACATCTTTATATACCTTACTACCTTTCTTCCTATTTTCTTGCTTCCCAGCCTTCTTATTTATGTGAAAACAATTTACACGTCCGTCCTTCCTGCTTGTGTCTGGTTAGAACAGCGATAATTTTAAGGACTTGCAACGCTAAAATTCGCTTAGTTCGATTTCTGCAATAAACACGGTACATCGCTTGATATGGTTTTGTTCTAAAACAAACAATTAGCTCTGTTTGTATAAGTTTTTGTGGTTTACGTCATCTTAAAACATTTAGACAAATCTGCCAGTAACAGCTGGAATTTTTTCTGTGAGTCAGTGAAATTATAAATATGGAAATTAATTTAATTATAATTTCTAAATGTAGAAAAACAAACTTTTCTTCCTTCTTCTCTTATTTTTGAAGATGGTGGTGGACTTGTGGACGCAATTCAATTAATTCAGTTTGGCCTTTGAGAAACAGACTTTCTTCTGCTGTAAATGAAACAACTCGTAGATGTGGTAGAAATTAATGAAAAAAGTTATAAATTCGATTAGACACACGACAGATAAAATGTGTTTACCCCTTCAATCAAAAGTAAAACGATCCGTAATTAAGGCATCAACCAATCAAATAAAGTCTTCTTCTA
The DNA here is from genome assembly GCA_011833715.1 of Carcinoscorpius rotundicauda. Lineage (NCBI taxonomy): Eukaryota > Metazoa > Arthropoda > Merostomata > Xiphosura > Limulidae > Carcinoscorpius > Carcinoscorpius rotundicauda. The sequence goes on along the minus strand of CM022392.1, from coordinate 66,410,769 downwards.
CCGTAACTTTCACCAACAGTTATCTAGGGCTTTATATAAGGTTCATCTTTTAAAATATGAGTGTGAAGTGGAGTTGTAGAGTTACAGGAAACGAGGATTTTTTTTTTGTAAATATATTCCTCGCAGAACTGTTGTTGTTGTTTTTATAAAGAACAAAAGCAACAATGTTTTGGGTAAGCATATTTAAAGATTAGCAACACACGTTTTTTTGTTTTTTTTTAGTTTTATTTCTGTTCGATTTTTTTTTTAAGGCTTGTAAATGTTTAGGAAATAAATCTTGTGAATAATCTGTTAACTTTCAGTACTGCTACAATAACTCTTCTTGAATGAACTATCACTTATTAAACTGTGGTATCAGGTTGTGTGATGATTATATTTTGTTTGTAGTTGTGTGTTACTGTGTTCCTGATCACCCTCCTTCAAGTCAGTCAGCTGACTTTACTTCCACCATGTTTAAGTACTTCAAAAAATATTACATTAGAAAATGCTGGAGAGGATTTCTATAATACCCGGTCTTGTTCGGATCATGGTGGGAAAGTTCACGAGCCTTTATCTCACTCGACGTAAGTGTGAAATTTATTTTATTTCAAAGAAGAAAAATTTTTTTCCTGACGAAATTCTTTGTTGTCTTCACAAAGGCCTTGTTTAAATAGTTAACGAACGACGTTTTTTGTCGTGGTTGTACACCTCTACAGTAAGTGGTATATAATAGGTTTCATTGATTTATTAACTCTACTCCCCCACGTCTTTTGTAGAGGTGGGTACAACTCTGTTCCGGGTATCTTCAGTGTGACACGTTTACCATCAATATTGTCGTGGACTACTCAAAAAGACTCGTTCAGGGATATTGATAAACTCTTGACAGTCCTTCACCCACACCGCTATGAAGGTGGCAAGACCAAGGTGAAAACACAATCATCAGACTCTTCCTGTGAAAGGTAACCTATTTTCCAGATATAGCCTTGAATGAGTGCGTAAAATAATTCATTGTAACCTTTCTTTCCAATTATCTCTTACTACAATAGGTAAAATCTGTTTTTTAGTTGTTGGGACCATATAGCGTCATGCTGTGACACTATCTCGGGCGTAGCTTTCCCCACAGTTGGAAAATCTGCTTTAACCGGTGACAAAGTTCACATAATCCAGGTTTTCCAGCCTTTATTCAACCAGTCTTTTATCGGAAGTGCCTGTAAGTGTCTTTCTTTTTAAGAGCAACTTGTGTACAACCCTTTTACTTAATCCACAACTAAAGCTAATATTTATTGTAATTACGCTGAAACGTTATCACTGAACATTGCTGGAACTGTCAGTTTCTTTTGTAACTCTTTTCTTATTCGCGTCTTACGATTAAACTATTCTTCGTCACAACATTTAAATATTCCCTATTAACTCGTGTACAAACTCTGCTACCTTTTAGGTACGAAAGTTGCAACATCCTCGTAGGAAGGTGTGTTCAAGAGTTCTTGCCAATCTCGGTTCTTGTCCTCCCACGCCGGCGTACTTCATTATGTCGCGAAGACTTTGTGTTCGTTGAGAGCGGCTGCCGATGTGAACCTACTGCCCTCTATCATCAAGGAACTGTACCAGACTATATGCAATTGGATGAAAGAAGATCGACAAAGTGATACTATCCCTATATGTATTTTAGCTTTGTTTTTTTAAATACTTCATGGAATAAATTCTTTTTAAGGAAAATGAAAAAGGCTAAATGTGTTGAGGTTAAACAATTGTGTCTTTGGTATCGTTGTGGTTTTTATGAAAGAGGAATCTCTATAAAATTCGATTCTTATCTTTAATCTTAAAGAGCGGTCGTACATAGTTAGAGCCGGAGTCAAAGGATGACTTTCTCTGCTTTCGTTGTACGACTTTCAAATAGGCATTTACCAAAATTCAGTATTGTTTCTGCAATATCTGATCGTTTGGAAGTGTTTTTTAAGGCTGACCTTCTACACACTTACCGTTCGTATTTCAGCGTTACAACAGTACCGTTATGTTGGGGTGGGGAAAAGTGTGCATATTCATCTAATATAACAAGACTAATCCGAAGTATGTTTTTAGTATATAATTCGAGCACCTAGAAAAGACTATAAAGGAGATTACCCGGTATTCTCTTAATTCGTTTTTATTATTGTAAGTATTCATTTTACACAAAACTTAAAACAATTGGCATCTAAAATTTTTTGCATTACTCCAGATTCCAATGAAGATATTAGTTTCTGAATTTGCTTGATTCGTGTGAAGAATGTAGTGTCTGTTGTTATACTGAAGGCATTCCTACACACATTTAATTGCAATAATTTATTATACTACAAAAAATATAATCGAATTGCAACAGTTTCATCAGTAACTGTAGTTCTTCTGTGGAATAAACCTCTTCACACACTTTACGTTTTTCTTAATACATCGGTCGCGTGTTAACTGCGTCAGTGAGTTACATTCTTATACTTTAATCAATACCAGGTTTTATTTCTTTTACGAAGTGTTTTCACAAGATTCATTTATGTGAATCTAAAATTCACCAGAAATATCTTATGGAAACTAGTATTTCAGGTAGTAATATGCGTTACTTTAATATTTATAAACGTGAAAATACTACAAGAAGCTAATTTTTAATTGTAGGCTTGGAATGGTCGGAATCTCAGAAGGCCTAACTGAGAATGTTTTTTTATTTTTTTTAAAACAATCTAACACGTGAAGAGGACAACGAGCGCTATTAAAAGCTGGACAAAAATAATTATTTGAACTTTTAAAATGTTAAGCCAAAATTTAATTTTAACCTGCTTCAAAGGTCACTTCAATAGGAGTGTGTACGCATGTTGAGGAAGACAAACTCTATTGTTCTGAATTTAAAGATCGAAAGAACGTGTAGTTTCATAATTTTAGTGTGAGAGGACAGTATAGTTTACGTAATCCTTGGTGAAGGGAAGGTATTGTACGTTATGTTGAGAAACGGTGGTATTTCCGTTTATGGTTTAGTAAAAGAAGCTTAAATTCAAAACGACTTATCGTGAGATAAGCATTAAAGTTACTGTTTTCAGAAGAGACTAAAACGCAGTGCGTTGTTCTGTAAAGTTACTCGGTTACCGTTCCTCTGGTATTATCAATTATGTTAACAGTGTTTTTATATTGTTAATTTAGTTTGCACACTCAATATACCTTTTTGTCACACAAAGCAGATAAACATATTTTAATCAGAAATTCACCGTACCAGTTACTCAAGTTAAAAGGAATACAGTTTAAGATCGCCTTATTCGATATAATTTAGCATAAAGGTGGCGGACTCGACTTGAGGAGGGTGGAAAAGTGTGGGGGGGGGAATGTATTTGATCAAGCGCAGCGAGAAAATGCGACCTACATGCGCATGCATTACGGCAAAGGTTCGGGGCTTTCTAGTTCTGGATAAACTTTTCTTATCCTTCATCTCTGGGAGAGTTATCTTTCCACATTTATTGGACGCATTGAAAATTGTGGGATAGAGAGTTTACGCTATACATGAGTGCCTACGCCACTGTGGCAAGAACTAATTAGAAGAGCCAGTTTTATTTTAAGTAGAATACAATATATCAAGACGTAAATGATATAATAAAAGAAACGCTGTTTTCGAAAAACATCTCATCTTTTCTTTCGTTTGATTTATTTGCTGACCTCTTGATTTTTATTTTGCCCATAGGGGGACCAGTCAAAACCAAGACTGTCCGATTAACAGGTTGCAGTCAAAACATTAAAGATTCACGAGTTCGATTTCATTTTTTTAAACATTTTATTCTTGTTTTATTTTAGCGTATGGTTTCATCCAAGTCCTCAGTCTCAGCCCCTCAGGTCTTAGTTTCGGACACTAAGGTCTCACCTACAACACTACTGGGCTGCTCTTATAATAGGGCTCGGCATGGCTAGGTGGTTAAGGTACTCGACTCGTAATCGGAAGGGCGCGGGTTCGAATCCCCGTCGCACCAAACATGCCGTAGGACGTTATAAAGTGATGGTCAACCCCACTGTTCGTTGGTAAAAGAGTTGGTGGGGAGTGATGATGACTATCTGCCTTACTTCTAGTCTTGGCATTGCGAAATTAGAGACTGCTAGTGCAGCTAGCCCTTGAATAGGTTTGCGTGAAAGTCAACACAAACCCACACTTTTATGATAGCAAATTGAATTATAACGGGAATCGCATTCTTAGTAGTTATATACATACAAGCAAACCTAAATTAAACATAATGGTTAAAGTATCGTTTTTTGTTGTTGTTCCAAGTGACAGAATATCCCGTTTGTATTCAATATCTTATTAACTTTCGTTTTTGTGTTAATTAGCGTAACACCTCGTTGACGGCAGGATTTTTTCTCGTTTGTTTCAAATATCTGAGAAACGTGGAAATGAACACGGTTTGATAAACATTGGTACACTGATAGGAGATTTGAATTTCGCGCAAAGCTACATTACTCGAAGGTTGCCCCCTGCTAGTACAGCGGTATGTCTCCGGATTTACAACGCTAAAATAAGGGGTTGGAATCCCCTCGGTAGGCTGAGCAGATGGCCCTTTGTGGCTTGCTATACGAAAAGAAAAAAAGATACTCGAGGGTTTTTCTGTACCAGCTGTCTCTCGGTTTGAGACGACAAAACTTGCAGAGTAGGTTACGACCTAATAACGCTCGCCGATACCTCTGGGGCTACTATTTAGCAACCAATAACTCCTCATAGATAAAAGGCTCTGTTGCTGACCAGTCTGTTCTGTTTCCGTAACAACAATAACATTTTTAAGAGCGGTAAAATTTGATTAGTTTTAATTTATCAGTGACAGTTTTCCAGGCGTAGTTAACCTTACGAAAATAGCATTTTTTCTAGACAACTTGTTTAAAGTCGTGAAACCTGTAATATATATCTGTCATGTTATGTGTTTGAAATATCTGGTAAGTATGAGCTTATAACTACTTTATGGAGGCAGAAGGATATTAAAATCGCGCCTCGCCCGCTGAATGCTTCAATCGGCTGAAGAAACATTCGGTGCAGCGTAGATTTTGAACCACTTGACTGAAAATCCGAGCTAAGGAAAGAAACGCGGCTTCGGAGGACTACAATCGATGATTAGATACCAATGACCAAAGCTGTGCTGGAAATCCGTCTGTTCGATATAACATCTGCTCAAGACCGTTGGTTCTTTTCAGAAGGAGGCTTCGGTCACCTAGTACAAGCAAGGTCAGTTTAACTTTAATTTAAAACTAATTAACGCTACATGTGATTTATTTAGGCTAGGTTAGATTAATGTTGTCCCAGCAGTTAGAGATAAGACGATGTAAAGCTACGAAAATGACAAACATAACTTAAGTCTGTATGGGGGAATTTCTGAGATCTGTGACAAATACTATATTTCAGAAGATACTGATAAACTTTGAATTATCATAAATTATAAAGTCTGGGATTGTGAACGAAAATGTCGTTAACGTCGAGAGTAGAAGAAAGTGGGTTGTAATTATAAGAATAAAATGGTATTTTTAAGTTTTGAAAGTTGGTTTGTTTTTCTGTTGTTTTATCTGGAGTGTAGAGCAGTGGTTACGGTGGCAAGAACTTCAAGGAGTAGCGTTTTTTGTGTTAGTGACAAACCATAAACTGTTTCAGCACCACGTTTTTATGTATATTTCAGGTACAAGTGGTACGATGGACAAAGAAATTCCGTGACTGAATTTAGAAATGACTAACATCAAAACAAAAGATATTAAAAAAAAAGTAATACGTTACTAGTCGATACCCCGAACAATCTGAGTTGGAAGTGGCTAAAACGAAACTTCATAACAATTACAATGCACGTATTTAATGTAGTTCCCATAACAATAGCAAGTACTCAAACCGGCACTAGGAATCATGGTATTTAACGGAAGGAATAGTCGGCACTGGATACGGAAGATGGAGTGTGGTTGAGATATTTCAAAATATTTCTCGTTGCTTTAACTCGCAAGTGTTTTTGTTTCGATACGTGTTTCGTGCGCGCGCACACACTACTGTGACTATGGAAGTATTATCACTTATCTCGGGTACGTTGTTCAAGTACACGTGCTCGACACATCTAGCGCCGTTGAAGGATTAATATTTTTTTTTAGTCGCGAGCGTTTATATTTTGAGTGACTTGACTGAGTGTATACCACATTATCCGCACACAGGTTATCTTTGAGTTTATCAACCGGAAAATACTTCGAAATTTAGAAATAAAACTTGGAATCCAGTGTTAACGCATGCGTAGTCCGAGCTAAAATAAGGACGAGTGTGATATTTGTGTATGTCTTCTTGAACCTTTTTTGTACCGAACTACTTTTAAGTGATGTTCTTCGAAGAAATTCATGACACGCACGCACGCACGCGCGCACACACACACACACACACACACACAAAACACGTAAAAGATCAACTCAACCTTAACACAAAATTACGTTTCTTTTCAAATCTTGAACACATGAAGTGTTTATTTTCTAAGAACAATATTAAATTTTACTGAACCACATAGGGCAACTCGTATATGGTAGAACATTGCAAAGTATTGCCAACGTTGATTGAATAAAAACAACAATACCAAGTTCATCCAGCCCTTAATGATTGAATAAATATGCTGATTACGAAAAAGTTCGCATAATTATTGTATGAGTTAATAGGACAGTATTAAATAGTGTAATCTATCTCGCGTCAGAACACATAAGGTGTCTTTCGCACGTGCGACAACATTGTAGGCCTCTGGATTTGTTAGGAGAAAGGAGATAATGGGTATTTATATATCTCATGCATGGGGGACCCAATAGAAATTTTTATCAAACATAATTGGACACTATCAATTTTGCCTGCGTGCAGTGATTTGTTAGTGCCAGAATTACCGATTCGTGCATTAATATTTTAGGCCATAAAAAAACAACAACCGTGATTTTGTGAAAAGCTAAATTTGTGTACGTTTTGTGACTATAAATACCGCGAAGTTCAGAATAAGTTATTCGAACGAGGGGTAAATCTGTAAGAAAGAAAATATTATACCTTAGACTTTGTCAAGAAGTCACATAATGCAGCAGACATTTAACCTACATCGAAATAATACTTATTAGAATGACAAAGATTTAACTCCTCAGTGTAACAGCCTCAAGTTTTGGAACTTACAGCACTGCAACCTGGAATTAAATTACATATGGTATTCATTGCGCTAATAACCTATTGTATAGCTTTTCGCTGAAAATACAGAATCTTTCTTACAACCACTTTTAAGAAGAGGAACTGCGGTTACAACAGTTAGGGCTAAAACAAATTTGCCTTTATCTCTGTTATAACTTAATTAAATCATGAAATATGTTTCGCTGCTTTAATTCTGATACCAAAACAAATTTTTAAACCACTTACGAGCTCGGTTTCACCATATTTCTGTTAAATGTAAGTATTAGTTCATCAAAAATCAACTGTTAGAAATATAAACAATAATTCTTTTCAATGTAAATATCAATTCCTTAAAAAAATTAATTGTTAAAAGTGTTCGTCAAAAAGGTGAATAAACACAACACCAATGCATAAACGGGCAGAGCACAAAAGGAGAAGCTGTGAAGATGTCAGTAAAAATCGTAAATTGACGCCTTGCAGGTTCAAGTGACTAGGGAACCCGACTCAGTAAAGAATTATATTAATCGTGGATGATATTTAATTACATTTTCTTTCTATAGAAACTGATATCCTAAGTTAATTTTTTGCTCCGAAAAGACATCAAAGGCTGCCTGGAGGGGTCACTTGTTTTATCCATTTTCACCACTTTACAGCAGTGCTACCTGTCATTCAGTTAGCAGACGTTAAAATGACGTTTTATAAAGGACACTTGAGTTTGTAATTGTACTCTTGTAACGTCAATGAAATTTGCGCGTTCCCTGAATCACGAAAACAATTGTGTTTTTTATAAGCTACATATAGCGTGATATAGAAACATCAAAGCAAGAAGTAAAAAGTTATTAATCTTAATGTTGGTTTTATTTTCCCTTCAGAAACAATGCTTTCATGAATCCTGCGCAAGTGCATCTAGTAGAAAATCCGCGTTGGAGTCTCGAAGAAGTTTTAGGTAATCAGAGCTAATGAGTGGATACGTGAAACTCGTAGCGTCATACAGTCCATAAACTGGTCCGGAATAACCGGGTGGTTAGGACGCTCGACTTGAAATGTTAGGGTCGTGGGTTAGAGGCTCATTCGCATCGAACATGTTTGCCATTTCGGCCATGGAGGGAATTATTATGTGATGTTCAATCCTACTATTCGTTGGTAAAGTGTAGCCAAAGAGTTGGCGGTGGGTCGTAGTGGTTGCAAGAAATTCAAAAATACAACAACAAAATAATCTCTAGGAAGAGATTATAAATATAGTTAGTGTAACATGGTAGAAACAGTAATCGTTTCTTAAGTAGAATTCTGGTTTAATATAACTGTTGTTACTTTCGTCTTCAGAACAGCACCGAGCCAAAGAGGAATTTGACAGTCTATTAGTGCAAGACTCTGATAGTTTTATGATGTAGTATGCTGGACAGGTAATGTAGAATTGTACTAGAACATACATAGAAATAGGTTGATTTTATTGTGTTTGTTAATGTGTTAATACAGTATTTTAATTTTAAAATATGAAAAAATATTTTAATGGAGAGTGCTACTAGGATATAATTAGTGTAGAATGTAGTGGAGTTAGTGGCGAGTGCTATAATGATATACTTGTTTAGGATTGGTGTTAACGTGAAACGTTTAAACTATTAGTAATTGGTACCATCTTAAGAGATAAGACACGTATAATGTAACACAACGTAACTCAAATGCCCCTAATTCTATTAAAGTCCTCGTGGTAGGCCTGTCAGCGTTATATTATACTATTCGAGTATCTATTAGGCTTATCTGTGCTTTACGTTACACTGTTCAGGTTTATTTAATGGGCCTTGCCTGTTCTTTACGTTAAACTGTTCACGTAAGTGGACGAAAGTGTTGAATTTGAGTTGGTTTATAGGTAGCAAACATGTGTTGGGAACAATTATCCAATCTGTATATTATCTCGTGTATCTGTGTTTTAATATGCACAAGCAGATAACAATTTTAAAAGAAAGATAACACATGCAGATTGCCCACTAAAGTATATTTCTTGAAAATAAATGTTACTCGCCTAACTGATGGGTACTTTTTGTAATGAAAAAGGGTATAATGCCCATCAAACTAAGCGTTAATTCATGATGACGACAAACCCATTTGAAACACAAATGTATTCTAAAGACTGTTGCCATGGATATTAAAACTTCAAATAACATTTTAATTAAAGTTTTAATATCTATTTCAGCCGTTTTCAAAATAAACTAATGGGTAATTTTCGTAGTGAGAAAGGGTATGTTACCAAAGTTTTTTTTAACCTTTCTATTATGAATGTGGGTTTAGGCTTCATACTAACACTAACGAAAGATGTACGTTAGCTTAATATTATGGAAATGTGTTTAGGTCACTTGGTAACCCTAATTAACCATGGTATTTTCAAGAAAGCCGTTAAAATGGCGTCTAATTCCTGATCTAATATTCTATTCCAACTTTAACAGAAAGTATCCGCTCTCAGGGAAATTAAAGTGGTAAGTAAGAGGTAAAAACTTGTGGTTTTGTGGCATTACCAAAAACCATTACATATGTTCGTTCTTAGGGGTGTGTTAAATTAATGTTACAGATAATAATTGACAGAGAGTTAACTGATAATCAATGAATTATTCTTTCTTGTCTTTACACGTTTATAGTGTAAAGCTATAAACGCTCAGTATATGTTTAATGGCTGCTAACACCAACCTGCTTGCAAAATTAAGTTGTTCGTATCTCTGTTAAAAAGAACTCTAATGTTCCTAACTGCCAGAAAGCGTGTAACAAGTACGAATTATTAGAATCCTCGTTACAAATCATTAGATTGTAAATAATGAAGCTATTATATACATGTCATGAAGGAAAGTAGGATAACGTAAAAATTAATACAGTTTGTATTTCGCGTTAGGAAACGAAATAACGTAAGAATTAACACCGTGTATATATGATGTTGAAAAGCGAGGTAAGATAAGAATAGACACCGTGTATATATCGTGTTGGGAAGGCGGTAAGGTAAGAATTAACACTGTATATATTTTGTTGGGAAGCGAGATAAGGTAAGAATTAACACCGTTCTATATCTCTCGTTGGGAAGCGAGGTAAAATAAGAATTAACACCGTGTATATATCGTGTTGGAAGCGAGATAACGTAAGAATTAAAACCGTGTATATATTTTGTTGGGAAGCGAGGTAAGGTAAAAATTAACACCATCTATATCTCGCGTTGGAAAGCGAGGTAAGGTAAGAATTAACAGCCTCTATATCTGGCGTTGGGAAGCAAGGTGAGGCAAAAATTAACACAATGTATATATCGTGTTAGGGAGCGAGGTAAAGTAAGAATTAACACCGTTTATATCAAGCGATGGAAAGCAATGTAAAGTAAGAATTAACACCGTCTATATATCGTGTTGGGAAGCGATGTAAGATAAAAATTATCACCGTCTGTATCTCGTGTCGGGAAGCGTTGTAAGGTAGAAATAATCACCGTCTGTATATCGTGTTGAGTAAGGTCAGAGTTAACACCGTGTATATATCGTGATGGGAAGCGAGGTGATGAAAGAATTAACATCGTCTATAACTTGCATTTAGAATTGATGTAAGGTAAGAATTAAAACCGTGTATATATCGTTTTGAAAATCGAGATAAGGTGAGAATTAACACCGTCTATGTTTCCCTTTGGGAAGCGAGGTAAGGAAAGAATTAATAGCCTATGTATCTAGCGTTGGGAAGCAAGGTGAGGCAAAAATTAACACCATGTATATATCGTGTTAGAGAGCAAGGTAAGGTAAGAATTAACACCGATTATATCTCTCTTTGGGAAGCGAGGAAATATAAGTATTAACACCGTTTATATCTCGCGTTGGGAAGTGAGTTAAGGTAAGAAATAACAGCGTATATTCATAGCGTTGAGAAGCGAGATAGGTACGAATTAACAACGTTTATATCTTGCGATGGAAAGTGATGTAAGATGAGAATTAACATCGCGTTTAAATCGTGTTGGGAAGGGAGTTAAGGTAAGAATTAACATCGCGTATAAATCGTGTTGGAAGCGAGATAATGTAAGAATTAACACCGTGTATATATCGTGTTGGGAAGCGAGGAAAGGGAAGAATTAACACTGTTTATATCTCTCGTTGGGAGAAGAGGTAAGGTAAGAATTAACAACCTGTATATATGGGTGTTGTGAAGCGATGGAAAATAAGAATTAACACCGTGTATATATCGTGTTGGGAAGTGAGTTAAGGTAAGAAATAACAGCGTATTTTCCTAGCGTTGAGAAGCGAGGTAAGGTAAGAATTAACATCGTCTATATATCGCGTTGGGAATGGAAGAATTAACACCGTGTATATATGGTGTTTGAGAGCGAGGTAAAGTAAGAATTAACACTGTCTAAATCTCTCTTTTTTTTAATTGTTTTAAATGTGATTAAAAAACAATTTCTTGAGTAGCCCTTGAATAAGGATGTTTATGTGAATTTTGCTATCAAATGTGTAGTACCAGTGGTAAGTCTAGGTATTAATACATATATCAAATTAAATTTATACTGCATTTTAATGAAGCTATCATAATGTGTCAATAAACCAGAAGCCCTTTTCTATTATTTCTGGTCACTACTGTGTCTAAAAATTAAAAAATGGGGCTATATTCTTTGGTTTTTTAATGGTTAACTTGCTCCAAGAATAAGAAAGTCATACTTTTGAAAGTCATTAGGTAATCAAGATTCTTGTTTTTTGATATCTGTGACTTTGTTTTTATTGTATATAATCTTTAAAATCATCAGAATTGTTATATATGTAGAAACTGATCCCAAAGGTCAAGTACTTTTAAAGTAGGGACCCTTCTTGTACAGATTTATTTGATTGTTGAATTATGTGGAAAGTTACTTTAAGACTATTTGCACTAACTGCTTCTACTATTGGGGGAAACCAACTAGTCAACATCACACACTACCAACTCTAGTGCTCTTCTCTATCAACAAATAGTGAGGTTTAATGTCACATTATATTGCTCTCATGGCTAAAGAGAAAATATGTTTGGTAATGGGTTACTTGTGTACTGAGAGTCAAGCACCATAATGATAAGGCAAGGTCAGACTCTTCTTTCTTTAGGAACTGAAACTTTGGTGTTGATTTCAATATTTCTAATAACTTTGTTTTCCATTCTCTGTGTAGCTTTCCAAATCTTGTTATACTTATCAATATTCTCAACCTTAAGCATTCAGATTCAGAAAAACTTGTTGAAACCCGAGCATTTTCAATACATACGGGCTCTTCTTCTGTCTTTATCTAATAGAATAGGAACTTAATTTATGAATTCACCATCTTACAGCATAAGTCTTTCACCCCATCTCTTCTTGCAATCTATGGATATTTATTTTGCAAGGCTACACAGAAGGCTTTTCACTTGTTGTCAAATAATATTCTTCAAGTAGCAGCAATAAATTCTGTTGGAGATTTTGTATTGCTGCTTGGAAAAACTGGTGTTTCTGTGGCTACCGTATTCATTGGACTGGAATTTATCAAGGTAACTTTTCTACTTATATTGATGTCCTGGAGAAAATATGAAAAATCTCAAAAATCCTGACAGTAGAATCTAGACAGGCAGTCATTGTGCTGTGGATTATATTGCAGGCATCAGGTTCCAGTTTTACTTTGCTTTTCTGAGAAATTACAAGCCTCATGTATAACTTGGTAACATTACTTCTGATCTTACTCTACAATTTAGCTTTTCATGTATTATTAAATTATTTAATGATAAGCAGCTGGAAGAATTAACGAAACAGCTGTTTGTATTATTATGTAAGGACAAAGAAGAAGTTAAATACAAGTGGATTCCACTCACCATTGCTTGTACTTTTGTTTTTCTTGTCTCTCATTGTTTTCTTGCAGTGTATGAGGTAAGGAGATATAGAAACTCTAAATAAGTTGATTTGATGTTCATCATAAGACTTTAGTTTGCTCATTTAACTGAATATTGTGTATTCTTTGATATAAATTAATGATCTTATTCTAACTGGATACTAAAAGATCTTTGTAATATAATCACATAGGTTAAAACTTCTTAGTTGTTTTTAAAGCAAGATATTTACTAAACAATCAACCTGGTACTGAGTACAACTAACTAACTACAATTTTCTTGTGTTCCTACTTATAATTATTAGAATGCCATGTTTTCTCAGTTGGTCAAGTATCTTTAGTGGTAGTGTGATATTTCCAGCTTTATACCCAATAAAATATCACAAAAGGTCGAGAAAAGTTAGAAGATTTAAGTACATATATTAGATTAACAAATGAACCTTTAAAATAAAAGAATAATAATTCTTGTGAGTAGGAAAAACCCATTAGACAATGTAGACTTGGAAGGAGGTTGACATCTGAGATAAATTACTAAAAAATGTTACTGTTCAGGTTGTCGAGTTGAGTAATGGAGACTTGCCAACAATACATTGAAAAAACTATTGCTTTTAAATGCTTTATGTGTCATGTGAAGATTCTTGAGTTTAAAACAACACACAGTATTAGTTCTTGAAAAGCTACATCTATGACTATTTCTTCATCTATGAATTGAAGCTTGGACCTCTCACATATCAAAAAAGTTCACAACTGAGTTAAAAGGGATTAATTGTTAGTAACAACTTAAACTCACCATCTTACAAAGTTCATCTTTAGGGTGGCTCCATATTGAATGTCAATGAATTTTATTGTTGTTTTTTTCACAATATGTATTTCATCATCTAACTTTTGTACATCATGTTGGTGTTCTACACACTAACCTTAAGTGCTAGCCCTCCACAATGTTTAAATAACCAATATATTTCTTTTCCAGTTGGGTATTAATGTGACATTTAAATTTTTTTTCACAGTGTATTTCCTTGTTTTGAATTTGAGCCTGAGACCTCTCAAGGCAAGTGCTCTACTAACTGATCTATAGCATTAGGTACTTTTAAACAACTAAGACAACAACATTGATATAATATTTTTATATTCATTATAACCCAAGTTTTCTCCCATTATATATTAAAGATGGCTGCTCACATGCTGTTTCTGTGCTTCTGTGAAGACTGTGAGAGGAACGATGGAATAAATAAACCTTTTTATATGAGTCGAGGTCTAATGGTAAGTGAAGAATTGCATAAATATTTAAATGTGTTTTGCATTTTGTAAAGAACTAATGAACTACAGAAAGGTTTTATGAACCATAAGTGGAATTCACAGACATCTTTTCCTTTACTTTTAGGTTTTCGTTGAGAACAGCAAAAAGGCATTAAAACTAGAGGCTGAAAATTGAAAATATCAAGGAGGATGAACATTGAAACCTCATTTTTCAGTTCAGTATTATTGTTTGTTAGTTGCTTTCATCTTGGTGTGACTGTTTATTCACTGTGCCTGATATTACTCAGAAAATGTAAAAGGAAGGACCATGTTGAGGAGGTTACCATAAACTTTAATAACAAACAGTCCTCACAGGGTTACAAGTTTGGATGATTCTGGGGGTAGGAACTAAATGACATTTCAATGACAGTTAAAAATACAATGCATGTGTTATTGGGCATTTATATGACACTTATTCTAAGTTTATCCATAAACTTGTATAAATAAAGTTATACATTGGTAACATACAATTACAAATGTAATTATAAAACTTGATAACTAGGGAACTTATAAAACTAAGACTTTCATCTACTTCTCCACTCCATCGGCCAATGATAATGAAAATCTACACAACAATGATGGCATGCTGACTGTTGGATGGTACAAGTACATTTATATTCATCACATCATTTCTTCAGAAGAAATACCTGTTGATCGTAAAATAATATTCCAATAAGATAATGATATCAAGCATGCAAGCTTAAAATCTGATACATCTCCCCTACATATTAGTATTCATAGAACAATAGAGTTCTGACTAGCAAGGGACCATTAAGATATCATGCAAGTGAAGGGGTAATGTTGACTTAGAGAGTAACTAATCTTTTAGGTAATGGTAAAATGCTAACTTTAACTAAAAACATTTAGTTTTCAAATTAATATTGCTCTTACCATCTAACCTAAACAAAATTTAAGACTGAAAATTCTGAATACTCTGTTGTTTATGTGATCTTTTACTCAGGTGAATGTTTGAAATACTGTCGTGTTTATGTGGTCTGATAGTTGAGGTAAATGTTTAGAATCCTGTGTTATTTATGTAATGTCACAGCTCAAATGAACATATAGAATACTGAAGTATGAGATGTATAAAGATGCACAAACTGTTAAACAAGTGGTTTTCACAAGACCTGGGTCAAGGGTTGTCTGACAGTTTTACTAATACTTAGGTTATTTATAATGCTTTATTTTCCCTTTCGTCTCTTATTATTGTTATTTTTATGATGATAGTTAAATTATTTACAATGGTCTACTCTTACATAGATTATATTTTGTTTTGTTTATATTCATTTGATGATATATACATTATGTACAATTGCAACATTGCCCAAAATTTAATTTGAGGAGATGTGTGTATTACCAGTCTTAACATAAAGAAGAAAAAATATTTTTCATTAATTGTTATTTGTATTATAAACAAACTTTCCTGTAATGAAACCGTCATGTAATTATTAAGCCTTTCAGAAATACAAAAAAATGTTATAGTTACTGAATATGTACATATCAATAATACTCTTTACTAGATGACAGCTATATATAACAAACAACACTCTTAACCAGATGACAACAACATATAACTAGTGTATAACAAACAGTACTATTTAGTAGACAACAATGACATGTAACTACTGCACAACAAATAACTGTTTACCAGATGCTAATATATAACTATCGTGTGACACGTACTCTTTAACAGATTAAACAATATATATAACTACTGTGTAACAGAAGATGCTGGGTCACTTCTAGTGGTAAACTCAGTAATGCTTCATGAGCCTTCCCATGCTTGACAGACATTAAGGCCTATATCATATCATGAAGCACTGGTTTAAAACTAGTTGGTTTACAACATTTAAATATGGGAATCATGGAAACAAAATTGAGTGAATTTTATGAGTGGATATGAAATATTTTGCATATGTACAGATATAATTATGTTTAATATTCTCATTTTCAATACATATGCATTAATTGTAACTTGGATATACAGAAGGCTATAGACACATTTGTTAAGGGAAAGTTTAAATGTGTAATCATAAGAAAATGAATTTGAGGACATAAAACACCAGATCAAGGTAACTTTAAAACACTGTGATTTAGTTTCAATGTGTTTGTGTGTCTTACAGATGGAAATGCTCAAAGTAGACTGTATGAGAAATTGTTTGCATTGTTGTGGTCTTTCAACTAAGTCAAATATTTATTATTTTCTTGGATATTTATTTGTCACTATAGATGTTGAGTTAGTGTTGTAATCTTAACAGTAACAGAAATAGCACAAAACCCACACAACTTACAGTAATTATATAATTGTTATTTAAGATAATAAGTTGAATGTTTTCAAACTTACAGCTTTTGTTGATTTATTGAAGAAATAAAATAAAGTTTATAAGAGTGTTAAATGTATGTTTAGTATTGAAAATAGATGCAGTTAGTCTAACAATGTCAGTATACGTAACTAAAATACAATGTGTATTCAAACGTCTATAACAACATAAATAAACTATGTGATCTAAATAAACAGTTTCATGAATTTTCCTACCACATAAACATACAAATGCATATATACATTTACTTAAGTTTCATATTATAGTTATATCTGTTAAAGTTTTCAAATTAAAAGTTAACTACTAATATGTTAAAGTAATATTCTTATTTAAACAAACAGTCAACATTCTTGAATTTGTTTATTCAAAATATTGTTAGAAATTAAACAATATAAGAAGTGACCTGAAGTGATTCTGAAGTCGGTGGTTTATGTTAAACACTACTTAAACTTGCTGATAATAAAGGTTTCAGAAATAAATAAAACATATTTTACTCTATAAATAATTAAACACAAAAGCAACTATTATTTAAGGTAATGTTTTATAATTATATTTCCATCAGGGTCATAAATATAACTGATGAAACTGAAATAAAGTTATTTTTTGTGACCTGTATGTATCAAAACAATATATGATGACAAAAGAAAGTGTAAGAAACAAAGATGTCTCATTAAATGTTGTTGTTTGTTCTAATAACTCTTACATTCAACAAATTTCCTATCAAGGAGTAACACCAATACACTGAATAAATCTCCAGTAGATAGACTTTTTAAAAAATATAATAAACATAAAAACGTCATTCATCAAGGAAAGTTAATATTTAACAATCAAGTGAAGATGTCTAATAGAAACTCAGTAATATATTGTTAATTTGTAAAAATATACATGAAGTACATATTTTTCTTGAGTACATATTTTCAAAGTTTAGGGCTAACAGCAATTGGAACTGAACAACATACCAGCAAGATGTTTCTATTCCACCAGAAGCTCTTCTTCACGTAGAGGTTCAGTCATTGTACAAGTTGTGGTTTTTGAGGTTATATTTTCACTCAGTAGTTCTTCTTGATGTCTCTCAACTTGATTCTCAGTTTCAGCAATAAGTAAACTATAAGCATCTGAGACAGGAGTGTCATCCATGACTGTCTGGAGAAATGGCTTGTCCTTTGAAATCCTGGACAGCTGCGTGAGATAAGGATCCAGCCTTGGATAAGAGTGAGTTTTTGAACATTGGTTTTCTATTTCCAATGTACTCTCTTTCAGTTCAATATCACTTGCAACTTGATGCAGTTGATACTGAAGCCTATTGAGAGATGATCTGAAATTGATAAAGCATTTTGAAAACATGACCAACTTTGCCAATTCTTAACTATAATGGAAATTCATTATAAGTTATCAAAATCATTCATGAATGAAAAACAAAGCATTCTTTACAAGCCAGCAAACTATCATCAGACAAGCCACATGGATAATGTCTAAATTTCAAAACGAGGAGATCAATTACCTTTCAGATGGTCACGAAATTGCACCTAGTAGTGAAAAGCTAAATTTGTTATCCTAGAGGGACAGTTAATTATTTATGTGTCTGGCTTTACCATTTTCACCAAGTTAACAAACATATTTTAATACTGATTTTAGTTTTAACCTTAAAGCAATAGTCAAACCTCTCGAGCACAATACACAAAAATAAATGAACGTAACAAAAAATGAGTGGATTGGAAAAGCACAAAATCATGAAACTAAAACATTAATGTAAGAACACTAGCCCCTTTGAAACACCAGAACTGCCTTTCTCGATTTTCTATTTGTTTAGTCTTTGAGTAGGCTTTTCCTTCATCTAAGACTGTTTCCCTGTTTTATTGTGGCATGTTATCTCCAACGGCTAAGACTGTTTTCCTCATTTTGTTTAAATTAGGACTGTATTTCTCTATTTCTTCAGTTTACATGTTTAGTTTTTGATTAAGTTTTTCTAACTGCTAAAACCATTTTATTTTTTTCCTAAATTTACTTCTTTAGTTTATGACTGTACTTTTTCAATAGTTATCACAGATTTTTCAGAATCCTCCAAACGTTACAACAATCTTCCCATTTACTCATAATTTATATACATGTTTTTTTGGGGGGGGGCTTCTTCAAAAGATATGTCTGTTTTGTTAATCTATTTTATTATTTATCCACTTTTAATTTGTTAATTTTTACGTTTTTTGTATTTTCACTTGGCCAGTTCTTCCTTTTTGTTTCTTTTACTTCACAACAGTTTTCTTCTTTATTTTTCTTGTACAAACTCCACATGTTGGAAAGTGTTTTTTCAGTGTGGCTTTTACTCTGCAGTTATAAAATATCTTTATCTTTGAACTTGTTCTTCAATTTTCTTTTAAAGCTGTAATAACTATTGTTTTAATATCTTTAGTGTTTATACTGAACTGGAACAAAGTTTGACCAACTGAGAGGCAGAAAAAGGCAGCCCAGGCAGCCAAAGATTAGCAAATTTTTTTGTAAGCTAATCAAAATTAAGATCATTCATGAAATGAATTTGTGTTGTATTCATATGATAACTATTGATAAAATCAGTTAAATTAACAATACATAGAAGAGTCAGTGTGTGTTGGTAACACTCTGTAAAAAGAAGGGTTTTTATACAAAGTTTCTTAACAATAAAATATATATATAGAAGACCATGGGTCTTTTATTAAAGTGGTTTGTTTTTGTTAAAAACGTTGGTTATATAATAAAAATAATGTGATTCAGAAATATTTTAAGTTTAAAACTGAATCAATATTTTTACCTTCATAATAAGTTTTAAACACTTGGTTCTAGGCGAGGTGATCTCACACTGTCTTTAGGCTTATTTTATAAGCATTCACTACACTTATAAAGTTTCACAGCACAACCTCTTCACACCCCCATTACTAAAATTGTAATGACAGACAGTAATTGAATTGCTCTATCTACATAAAAGTATTTATAACTTTTATAACTGCTAAAGTAAATTAAGCTTAACATGACACACACTGGCTTTTAGATAGGTTATATTTGATTATTCCTTGATGCATTATAGTTGTCACACAACTGAAGTTTTAATACCAGAAAGGCCATGGGTGTTAAGTGAAGCTACTTCAATACTTGCAATTTGCAAACAATTGCTACAAGGTCAAAGTCATCCTAACCTTGCTTCTTGTAATTTCTGTTGAAGAGCAGACTGGACATCTCGAAGATGCATAAATTCTTGGTGAAGTGATGTTTGTGGTGTATCTCCACATAGTTCCATTTGAGGGCGCCACTTTCTGTTTTCCAGTCTAGTTTGAACCACTTTCATTGGCCCGGCAGTATCTTGAAGACTCTTTTCAAGTTCCTGTACTTCATTTCTTACTCTTGCAATTTCCCTTTCTAACTGTTAACCAATATTATACTTCATATTATGTATGTTTAGTTACTCAAATACTACCTAACATTAGCATTTTTAACAAGACAATACTTTCTCCTTGATATTTCTATAATACTACCTAATTAACAGTTTTCACAATTTAACAGTTTAATATTTTCACCTTGTTTCTCGGGAAAAGAAAAATTTCCAGAAACATGTTTGATGTTTTACAGTACTATAAAACAACTACTCAATTGAAGAAGTTAAAATAACAGTAACTTGATTCAGCTCCATTCAGGTTTAATTTCAGACTTACATTTTCTTCCTGAACAACTAACATGTCTCTCGTTTGCTTCAATTCGTGTATTCGTTTTCGTATAGCAAATGCTGTTGCTTCTCTCTGAGTGGAAGTTTGATTTTCTGTATCTCTTATGAAAGCTAAAGCATCCACACATAGATAGCGTGCTGACTCCATCTCCTTCTCAGCACTAGTTTTGTTGGATTGGCTAAATTCATGCCACTGCTCAGGTGTTATTCTGCAAGAAAATACATATCACATACATCAAACTATACTAGATCAAAATTAAATATTAGTTTAATTAAATGTGAGATTCTTAGAATATTTGTTTATTCAAATAGCATTATCAATATTATAAAATGTACAATAACCACAAGGTACACAGTGTGGTCAACTTTGCGTATCGCCTTGGAATTTAAGCAGAAATTAACTGAGAATGTGTATTCAAATGTTTTCCGATGTCATATTTTATTCATTATTTTGTTACATTACTTCAATGTTGCCATTAATTTTAATAATATTACAGATAGTTGAAATGTTTAGTTGTTTTGGGACAGGAATGCTTACAAGCAGAAGAAATATCATCAAATTAATGGGCCTGCTGGAATATAGCTACAGTTTATTTTCTGTAAATTTGAGAAAGTTTCTCAACAGCTGTCAGTGCTAGCCACCCTTAAGTTTTAAGCAATAGGCTAGTAAGAAGGCAGACAGTCAACTTTTGGTCCATTCCTTGCCAATGAGTTTGGGATTCACCATCATATTATCACATTCCCACGGCTGAATGGGTTTGCACATTTCTATTCATCAACTTGCAGATTGTGAATTTAATATCCTAACAACCAGGTCAAGAGATTGTTTTGTGAAACAGACCAATAGTTTTTACCGTAACCTTATTGTTGTTAACAATAAATGAATTAATGAACAGAAAAACAAAGAAGATATAATTTTAGTTCTGACAGGAGTAGCTCAATATTTCATAATGAGTGCTGTTGGTTCTCTGCCTTCCTTCCAATCTGCCAGTTCAAAATTATAGATGGGAAGAACCAGGTAGACCCTTTTATATCTCTGTAGGAAAAAACAAAACAACACACAAAATAAAAAAGTTTACCTTAGTGTGACTTTATAAAAGGTAACATCAAAATATCTTAATGGTGTTTACCTCACTGGAACCTCCACAGGAAATGGCTTAAGGGTGATGCCTGCAGATTTTGTGTGTAAATCCAGTTGATAAGTTTCAATATTATGAGCTGATAATTTATCCACAATATCAGCCTTCAAGTGATCTCTGGTATGTTTTAGTCGACAAAGATGTTCCCAAACAGATTTACTTTTTTGTTGTAGCTTTTGGGAAATGTTCTCTAAAAGTTTTATTTCCTGAAAATAAGAAAAGTTTGTTGATATCAATAAATTAAACTATTCACAAGATTTTTTTAATGACCTATAGTTTTATAACTATAAGACAAGATGGTTAGTAAATGTGTTAAGCCACCAATATGAACAGCACATACTTACAAAAAATAATTATTCACAAAAACAATGTATGAATAATATAATTTTCCTAATCTCCATAAATTTAAAGGGAATTTTGGAGTCATTACAAATTTTAAAGTTGTAAAATGTATTATCTGTAAGCATACAAAAAAGAAAATATGAGTTAAAAACCTGCATTTTATCAATCAAGTAACTTTATCAAAAAATAATAGTAATATTATTTTTAATGAGTGACTATTATAATATTAAATAACTATCAGGAAAGCACATACTCCAAGAAGCTTTGTGCAATATTCAAACCAAACCTAGGTGAGACAACTATAGTTCAAAAATATTCTTCTCACCAGGTTATGGTGTGAGCTCGTGTAATGAAATATCACGTACATGAAATAGTTACAGATACTACAATTACTGGAAGGACTTAATTAAATTTTCACTGTGAAAGAGTGAAAGTGAGAGAGAAACAAACTTTACATTTTGAATCATATGCTTTATCAGGCAGACTTCAAACCAGTCAATCTTATCAGCCAGCTTAGTACTTTAAATGACAAACCTTCTTCATTTGGCAGTACTGATCATCTTCCACTACATCGATATTAGTCCTCCTGTCTTTCAACATCAGACACATCTTTGTTGCTTCCAACAGAGGAACTTTATTCATTAAAGCACTTTCTAAAGCAGTTTTAGTTTCCAACAGAGCAGAAATTTCTTCTTCTATAGTTCTCAAAGTTTCTTCTAATGTTTTATGCCATAGTTTGATGTCCAGCACACGTTCTGACAGAGCTAGATTTGTTTCCTTTGAAAAAAAGATTATGTGGTGAAAACATTTGTACTATGATGTTAAAAACTGGAAGTTATTTATTTACTGATGTTTTTTATCACAGCAGAGAGATTAAGTTTAAGTAATGCCATAAATTTCTCAAAATGTAAAAGAGTACAAATTAGATTATTTTTACCTAATAAAGTTAACAACATAAAAGTTAGGAATTTTACATGGTTTAATTTACTACTTACAGTAAAATCATGGCAATCAGTTACCAGTTTTAATCATGGTTAGTTACTTGTAAGTTAGTGGCCATAGCTACTTAGTATAGATCAAAACACCCTAAAAGTTATTAATGCAAAGCAAAAACACAGTTCTTATATAAACGTACAACTACAATATATTGGATAAACCAACAAAACCTAAAAATGAGGACTATAAACCATATCATGTCAGAGTAAAATATCATCCAATAAAAAGAAATATTAATAACAGAATGACATGAACAACATACAAGACAGATAAATAAAAGAAACCACGTCCAACTGACTCATAGCACATCTAGACAATCTACTATGCAAGTCAACAAATCCTAGATAACCGTCTTGAGATCACTGAAACAAAGTGATTGAACTCATAATAAAGGAAACCTCAGACAAGCCTATAGTCCAAAAGTCTCTTGACTGAATCCTGGCCACTACAATTATTACAGAAGCACTATACGTAAAGTACAGTTAGCAGTTTTATCGAAAAAATATAAATCTAATCTAAAGCACAAGCCATTTATACGTAATATAAGTATGCTTTCCTTTTTATATTTACACACTTTCGTTGTGAATATACCCTAAGAGGACCATTTACAATACATAAAAATATTGTTTTTTTATTACTGTATCACAGACTGTAATTCAGAATTTAAGTTTTGGATTATAACTATTAATTCAAATAAAGTATTATTAGTTTCACTCAATCTAATGCTTTACGTTTAGGGCCTAGTAAAATATTCACTAGACTTAATTGTTAAAAGGGCATGAAACAAATAATTTTAGCAATACTAACTTAAATTCACCTGGTTTTTCCATAAAATCCTGTTTTTAGAATCATTTCGAAGGTACTGACTTTGAGTCCTTAGATTATGCGACGATGAAAGTACTTGTTTTGTTGCCAATGCTAGAGAATCATTGTTAGCTACCCATTCTGCTGGTGAATGGTGGTCCACCTGTTTTTCGTAGAACATGTTTATTACACGCCAGTATCGTATAAATATGTTAACTTTCCAGGTTTGTGGTAAAAAGGCTTGAATTACACGCTTATTCTAACTTGGAAATAAATGTGTACCAGTCATAATAAAGCTCTTAGTCTTAAGCTTGACAATAACATTTAAGTACCCTAAAAAATATCTCGTTATGGCTTATCCTGCAAAGGAAGCAACGATACTGCAATATATTTACAAAACAATAATCTTTAAAAACTTAACTCATATTTATATTCAAGTTCTCTTGATAAGTAAAAAATGAAACTTAGTTCCAATACGACAGTTGTTACAAATGTATCCTAGCAACGAACTCTCCAAGAACTCTACAACTGCTCTCTTGCGTTCAAAAAGTTGAATAGCAACTACAAGAGAAATGTACACAGACCTACACGAGTTTTAAGATTTTTAAAGTAAAAAGTTCAGTGTGAATTTATTTCAAGCAATTATACAATCTTATCCAGTAACAAAATTGCTATGAACTACACAAATATAATGTTTTTCTTAATAGGTAACAGTATATAAATTTCTAATGATAAAGTAAAGCATAACCGCATTATTTTTCATAGAATGTAACATTTAAAAAAGAAACAACAACAACAAAGCAAAACTGGATCTAACAAGTACTAACTTTAGTTATATCAAATGTAAAATTATACGTCAGGAATGACTTAATCCTAAAACCATATAATATTTATGCATGTAAAAGTTTTATCAAATTGATTTACAAAAAAATCCATTAAACATTTTTGGCCTAATCCCACTTCCCAATGACTCAATGGTAAGCCTGAAAACTTATCTATCAGCAATAACACAAGTGATAGAATAGCGGTGCTGTGACAATGTACGTGTCGGCGAGAATGTAATAAAAATAACCAGAACATGAAAAGTGTTTAACAACACAGTATTATGCAACATTGTTTGAAGAAGAGAATATTTTGTCATTATTTCCACTTTATGAGACTAATACTTCCATGCCATTGCGGAACGTAATTTTAGCACCGTGGTAATGTTTTAGTGACCCATGTTAGATGCCCCCCAGTGGCTCAGCGGTATGTCTGCGGACTAGCACGCTAAAATCCGGGTTTCGATACCCGTGGTGGGCAGAGCACAGATAGCCCATTGTGTAGCTTTGTGCTTAATTCAAAACAAACAAACCCATGTTAGATATTGAATGAGCAGAATTAGAATACTTATCATTTTTAAAATTCCCTCATAGTTGTCCCAAAGACATGTCATAATGGTTCTGTTTGAATGAATATAATAATTAAATTCAGGGTCGAAAGTAAGTATTATGGTACCTCATGCAATGTCTAAACTATATAGAAAGAAGGTAACGTATAGGATTGGTATATGCTTGAATAAATTAATATAATAGCTCTTCACAAATAAACTTTGATAAAAAAGTGTTTAACCCTATGCATTAAGTTTTGTTGTCATACCACAGCCCATAAAGCGTAAACAGTTGTCAATTGAGCAGAAGGTTAACATAAACGCTTTCCGTAATGTGGGTTAAACTCTCCGACAAATTGGTGCAGACATGAAATGCTCTCCAAACACTCTCAAATACACGTTAGATCGTAAAATCGAGACAGGTTAATTTGAAAATAGGAAAGAAAGAAAAGTAACACCTAAATTCAATGATACTGATGTCAAGTATCTCAGTTTGTACAGCCTACAAGACAGAACGAAGACTGCCACTGATCTCAAACTTCAGATAAACGACCATTGAGGAAATGATAGAAAAGTGCCTACATCTATAGTTTCAAAAAGACAACGAAAATATAATGTCACATCGTGTAGCAGTTAAAGAAAAAATCAATTTTACTTCGGTCTCCAAATATTAATAAGAGACGGAAATTTTCTAAAAAGTACAAAAAATGAAATGCTTTGATTGGAAATGTGTGTTATGGACGGATGAGTTCAAGTTTGAAAATTTTGGTTCAAATCGTAGGTTGTACGTCCAGTTAAAGAAAGATACTTACCTCAATACATAAGGGCGTCAGTGTAATTGCTTGGAGGTGCTTTGCTACTGAGACTTCAGGATATATTTACAAAATAGATGAAATAACGGACCAGTGAAAGTCACAACAGAAACTGATCCGTCATGTGTTCCTTAGTAGTTTTCGTATTATTAATAAAATATTTTATCACCACTGAAACATTGACCCCAAACACTTGTCCAATTTGTACAGAAATTATTTAACCAAGATAGAAACGGCTGGAGTGATTCAAACGATGCAATGGACTCCACAGCGCCCTAGTCTCAATTCAACTGAGTAGATCTGGGATTTAATAGATTAAAAAATGGATAATTTTAACGATTCTTGTAAAACACGTCATGGGAAAGTACTAATCATTTGGAGTGAAATCCCATAGGGGACTTTAATCAAACATGTTGCAATTATTACACTTAAAGAGGGACGCACAAACAATTAACTGTTTGCTGAACTCAAGCACCCTCCGTCCAGTTCTCTTGCATTTAATATGAATATTAGTAAAATGTCGAAGTTTCCGTTGTAAATTACCTTCCACTGTTTTTTAAAGTAGCCTAAAATTTGATTTCGATTTTGTCCTACCACTTTGCACAGTACTGTATATAAACCAATGACAATACAAAGAGAAAGATGACTATTTTAAACAAAGAAAATACTCAGTCTAAAATAAAGGATAGAACAGTGTTTAGGTATACTGACATACTAACATATTGTGTAGTCAAAAACAAAAAAAAAACTGAAAAAACTATGGAAAGTTAATTGCTACAGGTATCTATTGCTTTTAAGTTACGTTGTCGTAGAATGTTTGGCTGGCGTTAAACACTGGTATGTTTAAACATTAGATAAAAACAAATTCAATCATGACACTACAAAAAACAACAAAAAACATGAAGGTTGAAGAACAGTTGTTCATCATTTGAAAGCGCTCGGGTTATGAGGTTTTTATCAAATTCTAACTTCGTATCATCTTACGTACCGCCCAGTATTCGTGGTTGTGTAAACATCTTACCACCTTCTCGCACTCCATCCTTCTTCCTCAAGTAATTTATTAACTACATCTTTATATACCTTACTACCTTTCTTCCTATTTTCTTGCTTCCCAGCCTTCTTATTTATGTGAAAACAATTTACACGTCCGTCCTTCCTGCTTGTGTCTGGTTAGAACAGCGATAATTTTAAGGACTTGCAACGCTAAAATTCGCTTAGTTCGATTTCTGCAATAAACACGGTACATCGCTTGATATGGTTTTGTTCTAAAACAAACAATTAGCTCTGTTTGTATAAGTTTTTTGTGGTTTACGTCATCTTAAAACATTTAGACAAATCTGCCAGAAACAGCTGGAATTTTTTTCTGTGAGTCAGTGAAATTATAAATATGGAAATTAATTTAATTATAATTTCTAAATGTAGAAAAACAAACTTTTCTTCCTTCTTCTCTTATTTTTGAAGATGGTGGTGGACTTGTGGACGCAATTCAATTAATTCAGTTTGGCCTTTGAGAAACAGACTTTCTTCTGCTGTAAATGAAACAACTCGTAGATGTGGTAGAAATTAATGAAAAAAGTTATAAATTCGATTAGACACACGACAGATAAAATGTGTTTACCCCTTCAATCAAAAGTAAAACGATCCGTAATTAAGGCATCAACCAATCAAATAAAGTCTTCTTCTACCGTAACTTTCACCAACAGTTATCTAGGGCTTTATATAAGGTTCATCTTTTAAAATATGAGTGTGAAGTGGAGTTGTAGAGTTACAGGAAACGAGGATTTTTTTTTTGTAAATATATTCCTCGCAGAACTGTTGTTGTTGTTTTTTTAAAGAACAAAAGCAACAATGTTTTGGGTAAGCATATTTAAAGATTAGCAACACACGTTTTTTTGTTTTTTTTTAGTTTTATTTCTGTTCGATTTTTTTTTTAAGGCTTGTAAATGTTTAGGAAATAAATCTTGTGAATAATCTGTTAACTTTCAGTACTGCTACAATAACTCTTCTTGAATGAACTATCACTTATTAAACTGTGGTATCAGGTTGTGTGATGATTATATTTTGTTGTAGTTGTGTGTTACTGTGTTCCTGATCACCCTCCTTCAAGTCAGTCAGCTGACTTTACTTCCACCATGTTTAAGTACTTCAAAAAATATTACATTAGAAAATGCTGGAGAGGATTTCTATAATACCCGGTCTTGTTCGGATCATGGTGGGAAAGTTCACGAGCCTTTATCTCACTCGACGTAAGTGTGAAATTTATTTTATTTCAAAGAAGAAAAATTTTTTTCCTGACGAAATTCTTTGTTGTCTTCACAAAGGCCTTGTTTAAATAGTTAACGAACGACGTTTTTTGTCGTGGTTGTACACCTCTACAGTAAGTGGTATATAATAGGTTTCATTGATTTATTAACTCTACTCCCCCACGTCTTTTGTAGAGGTGGGTACAACTCTGTTCCGGGTATCTTCAGTGTGACACGTTTACCATCAATATTGTCGTGGACTACTCAAAAAGACTCGTTCAGGGATATTGATAAACTCTTGACAGTCCTTCACCCACACCGCTATGAAGGTGGCAAGACCAAGGTGAAAACACAATCATCAGACTCTTCCTGTGAAAGGTAACCTATTTTCCAGATATAGCCTTGAATGAGTGCGTAAAATAATTCATTGTAACCTTTCTTTCCAATTATCTCTTACTACAATAGGTAAAATCTGTTTTTTAGTTGTTGGGACCATATAGCGTCATGCTGTGACACTATCTCGGGCGTAGCTTTCCCCACAGTTGGAAAATCTGCTTTAACCGGTGACAAAGTTCACATAATCCAGGTTTTTCCAGCCTTTATTCAACCAGTCTTTTATCGGAAGTGCCTGTAAGTGTCTTTCTTTTTAAGAGCAACTTGTGTACAACCCTTTTACTTAATCCACAACTAAAGCTAATATTTATTGTAATTACGCTGAAACGTTATCACTGAACATTGCTGGAACTGTCAGTTTCTTTTGTAACTCTTTTCTTATTCGCGTCTTACGATTAAACTATTCTTCGTCACAACATTTAAATATTCCCTATTAACTCGTGTACAAACTCTGCTACCTTTTTAGGTACGAAAGTTGCAACATCCTCGTAGGAAGGTGTGTTCAAGAGTTCTTGCCAATCTCGGTTCTTGTCCTCCCACGCCGGCGTACTTCATTATGTCGCGAAGACTTTGTGTTCGTTGAGAGCGGCTGCCGATGTGAACCTACTGCCCTCTATCATCAAGGAACTGTACCAGACTATATGCAATTGGATGAAAGAAGATCGACAAAGTGATACTATCCCTATATGTATTTTTAGCTTTGTTTTTTTAAATACTTCATGGAATAAATTCTTTTTAAGGAAAATGAAAAAGGCTAAATGTGTTGAGGTTAAACAATTGTGTCTTTGGTATCGTTGTGGTTTTTTATGAAAGAGGAATCTCTATAAAATTCGATTCTTATCTTTAATCTTAAAGAGCGGTCGTACATAGTTAGAGCCGGAGTCAAAGGATGACTTTCTCTGCTTTCGTTGTACGACTTTCAAATAGGCATTTACCAAAATTCAGTATTGTTTCTGCAATATCTGATCGTTTGGAAGTGTTTTTTAAGGCTGACCTTCTACACACTTACCGTTCGTATTTCAGCGTTACAACAGTACCGTTATGTTGGGGTGGGGAAAAGTGTGCATATTCATCTAATATAACAAGACTAATCCGAAGTATGTTTTTTAGTATATAATTCGAGCACCTAGAAAAGACTATAAAGGAGATTACCCGGTATTCTCTTAATTCGTTTTTATTATTGTAAGTATTCATTTTACACAAAACTTAAAACAATTGGCATCTAAAATTTTTTGCATTACTCCAGATTCCAATGAAGATATTAGTTTCTGAATTTGCTTGATTCGTGTGAAGAATGTAGTGTCTGTTTGTTATACTGAAGGCATTCCTACACACATTTAATTGCAATAATTTATTATACTACAAAAAATATAATCGAATTGCAACAGTTTCATCAGTAACTGTAGTTCTTCTGTGGAATAAACCTCTTCACACACTTTACGTTTTTCTTAATACATCGGTCGCGTGTTAACTGCGTCAGTGAGTTACATTCTTATACTTTAATCAATACCAGGTTTTATTTCTTTTACGAAGTGTTTTCACAAGATTCATTTATGTGAATCTAAAATTCACCAGAAATATCTTATGGAAACTAGTATTTCAGGTAGTAATATGCGTTACTTTAATATTTATAAACGTGAAAATACTACAAGAAGGTAATTTTTAATTGTAGGCTTGGAATGGTCGGAATCTCAGTTAGAAGGCCTAACTGAGAATGTTTTTTTATTTTTTTTAAAACAATCTAACACGTGAAGAGGACAACGAGCGCTATTAAAAGCTGGACAAAAATAATTATTTGAACTTTTAAAATGTTAAGCCAAAATTTAATTTTAACCTGCTTCAAAGGTCACTTCAATAGGAGTGTGTACGCATGTTGAGGAAGACAAACTCTATTGTTCTGAATTTAAAGATCGAAAGAACGTGTAGTTTCATAATTTTAGTGTGAGAGGACAGTATAGTTTACGTAATCCTTGGTGAAGGGAAGGTATTGTACGTTATGTTGAGAAACGGTGGTATTTCCGTTTATGGTTTAGTAAAAGAAGCTTAAATTCAAAACGACTTATCGTGAGATAAGCATTAAAGTTACTGTTTTCAGAAGAGACTAAAACGCAGTGCGTTGTTCTGTAAAGTTACTCGGTTACCGTTCCTCTGGTATTATCAATTATGTTAACAGTGTTTTTATATTGTTAATTTAGTTTGCACACTCAATATACCTTTTTGTCACACAAAGCAGATAAACATATTTTAATCAGAAATTCACCGTACCAGTTACTCAAGTTAAAAGGAATACAGTTTAAGATCGCCTTATTCGATATAATTTAGCATAAAGGTGGCGGACTCGACTTGAGGAGGGTGGAAAAGTGTGTGGGGGGGGAAATGTATTTGATCAAGCGCAGCGAGAAAATGCGACCTACATGCGCATGCATTACGGCAAAGGTTCGGGGCTTTCTAGTTCTGGATTAACTTTTCTTATCCTTCATCTCTGGGAGAGTTATCTTTCCACATTTATTGGACGCATTGAAAATTGTGGGATAGAGAGTTTACGCTATACATGAGTGCCTACGCCACTGTGGCAAGAACTAATTAGAAGAGCCAGTTTTATTTTAAGTAGAATACAATATATCAAGACGTAAATGATATAATAAAAGAAACGCTGTTTTCGAAAAACATCTCATCTTTTCTTTCGTTTGATTTATTTGCTGACCTCTTGATTTTTATTTTGCCCATAGGGGGACCAGTCAAAACCAAGACTGTCCGATTAACAGGTTGCAGTCAAAACATTAAAGATTCACGAGTTCGATTTTCATTTTTTTAAACATTTTATTCTTGTTTTATTTTTAGCGTATGGTTTCATCCAAGTCCTCAGTCTCAGCCCCTCAGGTCTTAGTTTCGGACACTAAGGTCTCACCTACAACACTACTGGGCTGCTCTTATAATAGGGCTCGGCATGGCTAGGTGGTTAAGGTACTCGACTCGTAATCGGAAGGGCGCGGGTTCGAATCCCCGTCGCACCAAACATGCCGTAGGGACGTTATAAAGTGATGGTCAACCCCACTGTTCGTTGGTAAAAGAGTTGGTGGGGAGTGATGATGACTATCTGCCTTACTTCTAGTCTTGCATTGCGAAATTAGAGACTGCTAGTGCAGCTAGCCCTTGAATAGGTTTGCGTGAAAGTCAACACAAACCCACACTTTTATGATAGCAAATTGAATTATAACGGGAATCGCATTCTTAGTAGTTATATACATACAAGCAAACCTAAATTAAACATAATGGTTAAAGTATCGTTTTTTGTTGTTGTTCCAAGTGACAGAATATCCCGTTTGTATTCAATATCTTATTAACTTTCGTTTTTGTGTTAATTAGCGTAACACCTCGTTGACGGCAGGATTTTTTCTCGTTTGTTTCAAATATCTGAGAAACGTGGAAATGAACACGGTTTGATAAACATTGGTACACTGATAGGAGATTTGAATTTTCGCGCAAAGCTACATTACTCGAAGGTTGCCCCCTGCTAGTACAGCGGTATGTCTCCGGATTTACAACGCTAAAATAAGGGGTTGGAATCCCCTCGGTAGGCTGAGCAGATGGCCCTTTGTGGCTTTGCTATACGAAAAGAAAAAAAGATACTCGAGGGTTTTCTGTACCAGCTGTCTCTCGGTTTGAGACGACAAACTTGCAGAGTAGGTTACGACCTAATAACGCTCGCCGATACCTCTGGGGCTACTATTTAGCAACCAATAACTCCTCATAGATAAAAGGCTCTGTTGCTGACCAGTCTGTTCTGTTTCCGTAACAACAATAACATTTTTAAGAGCGGTAAAATTTGATTAGTTTAATTTATCAGTGACAGTTTTCCAGGCGTAGTTAACCTTACGAAAATAGCATTTTTTCTAGACAACTTGTTTAAAGTCGTGAAACCTGTAATATATATCTGTCATGTTATGTGTTTGAAATATCTGGTAAGTATGAGCTTATAACTACTTTATGGAGCAGAAGGATATTAAAATCGCGCCTCGCCCGCTGAATGCTTCAATCGGCTGAAGAAACATTCGGTGCAGCGTAGATTTTGAACCACTTGACTGAAAATCCGAGCTAAGGAAAGAAACGCGGCTTCGGAGGACTACAATCGATGATTAGATAACCAATGACCAAAAGCTGTGCTGGAAATCCGTCTGTTCGATATAACATCTGCTCAAGACCGTTGGTTCTTTTCAGAAGGAGGCTTCGGTCACCTAGTACAGCAAGGTCAGTTTAACTTTAATTTAAAACTAATTAACAGCTACATGTGATTTATTTAGGCTAGGTTAGATTAATGTTGTCCCAGCAGTTAGAGATAAGACGATGTAAAGCTACGAAAATGACAAACATAACTTAAGTCTGTATGGGGGAATTTCTGAGATCTGTGACAAATACTATATTTCAGAAGAATACTGATAAACTTTGAATTATCATAAATTATAAAGTCTGGGATTGTGAACGAAAATGTCGTTAACGTCGAGAGTAGAAGAAAGTGGGTTGTAATTATAAGAATAAAATGGTATTTTTAAGTTTTGAAAGTTGTTTGTTTTTCTGTTGTTTTATCTGGAGTGTAGAGCAGTGGTTACGGTGGCAAGAACTTCAAGGAGTAGCGTTTTTTGTGTTAGTGACAAACCATAAACTGTTTCAGCACCACGTTTTATGTATATTTCAGGTACAAGTGGTACGATGGACAAAGAAATTCCGTGACTGAATTTAGAAATGACTAACATCAAAACAAAAGATATTAAAAAAAAAGTAATACCGTTACTAGTCGATACCCCGAACAATCTGAGTTGGAAGTGGCTAAAACGAAACTTCATAACAATTACAATGCACGTATTTAATGTAGTTCCCATAACAATAGCAAGTACTCAAACCGGCACTAGGAATCATGGTATTTAACGGAAGGAATAGTCGGCACTGGATACGGAAGATGGAGTGTGGTTGAGATATTTCAAAATATTTCTCGTTGCTTTAACTCGCAAGTGTTTTTTGTTTCGATACGTGTTTCGTGCGCGCGCACACACTACTGTGACTATGGAAGTATTATCACTTATCTCGGGTACGTTGTTCAAGTACACGTGCTCGACACATCTAGCGCCGTTGAAGGATTAATATTTTTTTTTAGTCGCGAGCGTTTATATTTTTGAGTGACTTGACTGAGTTATACCACATTATCCGCACACAGGTTATCTTTGAGTTTATCAACCGGAAAATACTTCGAAATTTAGAAATAAAACTTGGAATCCAGTGTTAACGCATGCGTAGTCCGAGCTAAAATAAGGACGAGTGTGATATTTGTGTATGTCTTCTTGAACCTTTTTGTACCGAACTACTTTTAAGTGATGTTCTTCGAAGAAATTCATGACACGCACGCACGCACGCGCGCACACACACACACACACACACACACAAAACACGTAAAAGATCAAACTCAACCTTAACACAAAATTACGTTTCTTTTCAAATCTTTGAACACATGAAGTGTTTATTTTTCTAAGAACAATATTAAATTTTACTGAACCACATAGGGCAACTCGTATATGGTAGAACATTGCAAAGTATTGCCAACGTTGATTGAATAAAAACAACAATACCAAGTTCATCCAGCCCTTAATGATTGAATAAATATGCTGATTACGAAAAGTTCGCATAATTATTGTATGAGTTAATAGGACAGTATTAAATAGTGTAATCTATCTCGCGTCAGAACACATAAGGTGTCTTTCGCACGTGCGACAACATTGTAGGCCTCTGGATTTGTTAGGAGAAAGGAGATAATGGGTATTTATATATCTCATGCATGGGGGACCCAATAGAAATTTTTATCAAACATAATTGGACACTATCAATTTTGCCTGCGTGCAGTGATTTGTTAGTGCCAGAATTACCGATTCGTGCATTAATATTTTAGGCCATAAAAAAACAACAACCGTGATTTTGTGAAAAGCTAAATTTGTGTACGTTTTGTGACTATAAATACCGCGAAGTTCAGAATAAGTTATTCGAACGAGGGGTAATCTGTAAGAAAGAAAATATTATACCTTAGACTTTGTCAAGAAGTCACATAATGCAGCAGACATTTAACCTACATCGAAATAATACTTATTAGAATGACAAAGATTTAACTCCTCAGTGTAACAGCCTCAAGTTTTGGAACTTACAGCACTGCAACCTGGAATTAAATTACATATGGTATTCATTGCGCTAATAACCTATTGTATAGCTTTTCGCTGAAAATACAGAATCTTTCTTACACCACTTTTAAGAAGAGGAACTGCGGTTACAACAGTTAGGGCTAAAACAAATTTGCCTTATCTCTGTTATAACTTAATTAAATCATGAAATATGTTTCGCTGCTTTAATTCTGATACCAAAACAAATTTTTAAACCACTTACGAGCTCCGGTTTCACCATATTTCTGTTAAATGTAAGTATTAGTTCATCAAAAATCAACTGTTAGAAATATAAACAATAATTCTTTTCAATGTAAATATCAATTCCTTAAAAAAATTAATTGTTAAAAGTGTTCGTCAAAAAGGTGAATAAACACAACACCAATGCATAAAACGGGCAGAGCACAAAAGGAGAAGCTGTGAAGATGTCAGTAAAAATCGTAAATTGACGCCTTGCAGGTTCAAGTGACTAGGGAACCCGACTCAGTAAAGAATTATATTAATCGTGGATGATATTTAATTACATTTTCTTTCTATAGAAACTGATATCCTAAGTTAATTTTTTGCTCCGAAAAGACATCAAAGGCTGCCTGGAGGGGTCACTTGTTTTATCCATTTTCACCACTTTACAGCAGTGCTACCTGTCATTCAGTTAGCAGACGTTAAAATGACGTTTTATAAAGGACACTTAGAGTTGTAAATTGTACTCTTGTAACGTCAATGAAATTTGCGCGTTCCCTGAATCACGAAAACAATTGTGTTTTTTATAAGCTACAATATAGCGTGATATAGAAACATCAAAGCAAGAAGTAAAAAGTTATTAATCTTAATGTTGGTTTTATTTTCCCTTCAGAAACAATGCTTTCATGAATCCTGCGCAAGTGCATCTAGTAGAAAATCCGCGTTGGAGTCTCGAAGAAGTTTTAGGTAATCAGAGCTAATGAGTGGATACGTGAAACTCGTAGCGTCATACAGTCCATAAACTGGTCCGGAATAACCGGGTGGTTAGGACGCTCGACTTGAAATGTTAGGGTCGTGGGTTAGAGGCTCATTCGCATCGAACATGTTTGCCATTTCGGCCATGGAGGAATTATTATGTGATGTTCAATCCTACTATTCGTTGGTAAAAGTGTAGCCAAAGAGTTGGCGGTGGGTCGTAGTGGTGCAAGAAATTCAAAAATACAACAACAAAATAATCTCTAGGAAGAGATTATAAATATAGTTAGTGTAACATGGTAGAAACAGTAAATCGTTTCTTAAGTAGAATTCTGGTTTAATATAACTGTTGTTACTTTCGTCTTCAGAACAGCACCGAGCCAAAGAGGAATTTGACAGTCTATTAGTGCAAGACTCTGATAGTTTATGATGTAGTATGCTGGACAGGTAATGTAGAATTGTACTAGAACATACATAGAATAGGTTGATTTTATTGTGTTGTTAATGTGTTAATACAGTATTTTAATTTTAAAATATTGAAAAAAATATTTTAATGGAGAGTGCTACTAGGATATAATTAGTGTAGAATGTAGTGGAGTTAGTGGAGAGTGCTATAATGATATACTTGTTTAGGATTGGTGTTAACGTGAAACGTTAAACTATTAGTAATTGGTACCATCTTAAGAGATAAGACACGTATAATGTAACACAACGTAAATCAAATGCCCCTAATTCTATTTAAAGTCCTCGTTGGTAGGCCTGTCAGCGTTATATTATACTATTCGAGTTTATCTATTAGGCTTATCTGTGCTTTACGTTACACTGTTCAGGTTTATTTAATGGGCCTGCCTGTTCTTTACGTTAAACTGTTCACGTAAGTGGACGAAAGTTGTTGAATTTGAGTTGGTTTATAGGTAGCAAACATGTGTTGGGAACAATTATCCAATCTGTATATTATCTCGTGTATCTGTGTTTTAATATGCACAAGCAGATAACAATTTTAAAAGAAAGATAACACATGCAGATTGCCCATAAAGTATATTTCTTGAAAATAAATGTTACTCGCCTAACTGATGGGTACTTTTTGTAATGAAAAAGGGTATAATGCCCATCAAACTAAGCGTTAATTCATGATGACGACAAACCCATTTGAAACACAAATGTATTCTAAAGACTGTTGCCATGGATATTAAAACTTCAAATAACATTTTAATTAAAGTTTTAATATCTATTTCAGCCGTTTTCAAAATAAACTAATGGGTAATTTTCGTAGTGAGAAAGGGTATGTTACCAAAGTTTTTTTTAACCTTTCTATTATGAATGTGGGTTTAGGCTTCATACTAACACTAACGAAAGATGTACGTTAGCTTAATATTATGGAAATGTGTTTAGGTCACTTGGTAACCCTAATTAACCATGGTATTTTCAAGAAAGCCGTTAAAATGGCGTCTAATTCCTGATCTAATATTCTATTCCAACTTTAACAGAAAGTATCCGCTCTCAGGGAAATTAAAGTGGTAAGTAAGAGGTAAAAACTTGTGGTTTTGTGGCATTACCAAAAACCATTACATATGTTCGTTCTTAGGGGTGTGTTAAATTAATGTTACAGATAATAATTGACAGAGAGTTAACTGATAATCAATGAAATATTCTTTCTTGTCTTTACACGTTATAGTGTAAAGCTATAAACGCTCAGTATATGTTTAATGGCTGCTAACACCAACCTGCTTGCAAAATTAAGTTGTTCGTATCTCTGTTAAAAAGAACTCTAATGTTCCTAACTGCCAGAAAGCGTGTAACAAGTACGAATTATTAGAATCCTCGTTACAAATCATTAGATTGTAAATAATGAAGCTATTTATATACATGTCATGAAGGAAAGTAGGATAACGTAAAAATTAATACAGTTTGTATTTCGCGTTAGGAAACGAAATAACGTAAGAATTAACACCGTGTATATATGATGTTGAAAAGCGAGGTAAGATAAGAATAGACACCGTGTATATATCGTGTTGGGAAGGCGGTAAGGTAAGAATTAACACTGTATATATTTTGTTGGGAAGCGAGATAAGGTAAGAATTAACACCGTTCTATATCTCTCGTTGGGAAGCGAGGTAAAATAAGAATTAACACCGTGTATATATCGTGTTGGAAGCGAGATAACGTAAGAATTAAAACCGTGTATATATTTTGTTGGGAAGCGAGGTAAGGTAAAAATTAACACCATCTATATCTCGCGTTGGAAAGCGAGGTAAGGTAAGAATTAACAGCCTCTATATCTGGCGTTGGGAAGCAAGGTGAGGCAAAAATTAACACAATGTATATATCGTGTTAGGGAGCGAGGTAAAGTAAGAATTAACACCGTTTATATCAAGCGATGGAAAGCAATGTAAAGTAAGAATTAACACCGTCTATATATCGTGTTGGGAAGCGATGTAAGATAAAAATTATCACCGTCTGTATCTCGTGTCGGGAAGCGTTGTAAGGTAGAAATAATCACCGTCTGTATATCGTGTTGAGTAAGGTCAGAGTTAACACCGTGTATATATCGTGATGGGAAGCGAGGTGATGAAAGAATTAACATCGTCTATAACTTGCATTTAGAATTGATGTAAGGTAAGAATTAAAACCGTGTATATATCGTTTTGAAAATCGAGATAAGGTGAGAATTAACACCGTCTATGTTTCCCTTTGGGAAGCGAGGTAAGGAAAGAATTAATAGCCTATGTATCTAGCGTTGGGAAGCAAGGTGAGGCAAAAATTAACACCATGTATATATCGTGTTAGAGAGCAAGGTAAGGTAAGAATTAACACCGATTATATCTCTCTTTGGGAAGCGAGGAAATATAAGTATTAACACCGTTTATATCTCGCGTTGGGAAGTGAGTTAAGGTAAGAAATAACAGCGTATATTCATAGCGTTGAGAAGCGAGATAGGTACGAATTAACAACGTTTATATCTTGCGATGGAAAGTGATGTAAGATGAGAATTAACATCGCGTTTAAATCGTGTTGGGAAGGGAGTTAAGGTAAGAATTAACATCGCGTATAAATCGTGTTGGAAGCGAGATAATGTAAGAATTAACACCGTGTATATATCGTGTTGGGAAGCGAGGAAAGGGAAGAATTAACACTGTTTATATCTCTCGTTGGGAGAAGAGGTAAGGTAAGAATTAACAACCTGTATATATGGGTGTTGTGAAGCGATGGAAAATAAGAATTAACACCGTGTATATATCGTGTTGGGAAGTGAGTTAAGGTAAGAAATAACAGCGTATTTTCCTAGCGTTGAGAAGCGAGGTAAGGTAAGAATTAACATCGTCTATATATCGCGTTGGGAATGGAAGAATTAACACCGTGTATATATGGTGTTTGAGAGCGAGGTAAAGTAAGAATTAACACTGTCTAAATCTCTCTTTTTTTTAATTGTTTTAAATGTGATTAAAAAACAATTTCTTGAGTAGCCCTTGAATAAGGATGTTTATGTGAATTTTGCTATCAAATGTGTAGTACCAGTGGTAAGTCTAGGTATTAATACATATATCAAATTAAATTTATACTGCATTTTAATGAAGCTATCATAATGTGTCAATAAACCAGAAGCCCTTTTCTATTATTTCTGGTCACTACTGTGTCTAAAAATTAAAAAATGGGGCTATATTCTTTGGTTTTTTAATGGTTAACTTGCTCCAAGAATAAGAAAGTCATACTTTTGAAAGTCATTAGGTAATCAAGATTCTTGTTTTTTGATATCTGTGACTTTGTTTTTATTGTATATAATCTTTAAAATCATCAGAATTGTTATATATGTAGAAACTGATCCCAAAGGTCAAGTACTTTTAAAGTAGGGACCCTTCTTGTACAGATTTATTTGATTGTTGAATTATGTGGAAAGTTACTTTAAGACTATTTGCACTAACTGCTTCTACTATTGGGGGAAACCAACTAGTCAACATCACACACTACCAACTCTAGTGCTCTTCTCTATCAACAAATAGTGAGGTTTAATGTCACATTATATTGCTCTCATGGCTAAAGAGAAAATATGTTTGGTGATGGGTTACTTGTGTACTGAGAGTCAAGCACCATAATGATAAGGCAAGGTCAGACTCTTCTTTCTTTAGGAACTGAAACTTTGGTGTTGATTTCAATATTTCTAATAACTTTGTTTTCCATTCTCTGTGTAGCTTTCCAAATCTTGTTATACTTATCAATATTCTCAACCTTAAGCATTCAGATTCAGAAAAACTTGTTGAAACCCGAGCATTTTCAATACATACGGGCTCTTCTTCTGTCTTTATCTAATAGAATAGGTACTTAATTTATGAATTCACCATCTTACAGCATAAGTCTTTCACCCCATCTCTTCTAGCAATCTATGGATATTTATTTTGCAAGGCTACACAGAAGGCTTTTCACTTGTTGTCAAATAATATTCTTCAAGTAGCAGCAATAAATTCTGTTGGAGATTTTGTATTGCTGCTTGGAAAAACTGGTGTTTCTGTGGCTACCGTATTCATTGGACTGGAATTTATCAAGGTAACTTTTCTACTTATATTGATGTCCTGGAGAAAATATGAAAAATCTCAAAAATCCTGACAGTAGAATCTAGACAGGCAGTCATTGTGCTGTGGATTATATTGCAGGCATCAGTTTCCAGTTTTACTTTGCTTTTCTGAGAAATTACAAGCCTCATGTATAACTTGGTAACATTACTTCTGATCTTACTCTACAATTTAGCTTTTCATGTATTATTAAATTATTTAATGATAAGCAGCTGGAAGAATTAACGAAACAGCTGTTTGTATTATTATGTAAGGACAAAGAAGAAGTTAAATACAAGTGGATTCCACTCACCATTGCTTGTACTTTTGTTTTTCTTGTCTCTCATTGTTTTCTTGCAGTGTATGAGGTAAGGAGATATAGAAACTCTAAATAAGTTGATTTGATGTTCATCATAAGACTTTAGTTTGCTCATTTAACTGAATATTGTGTATTCTTTGATATAAATTAATGATCTTATTCTAACTGGATACTAAAAGATCTTTGTAATATAATCACATAGGTTAAAACTTCTTAGTTGTTTTTAAAGCAAGATATTTACTAAACAATCAACCTGGTACTGAGTACAACTAACTAACTACAATTTTCTTGTGTTCCTACTTATAATTATTAGAATGCCATGTTTTCTCAGTTGGTCAAGTATCTTTAGTGGTAGTGTGATATTTCCAGCTTTATACCCAATAAAATATCACAAAAGGTCGAGAAAAGTTAGAAGATTTAAGTACATATATTAGATTAACAAATGAACCTTTAAAATAAAAGAATAATAATTCTTGTGAGTAGGAAAAACCCATTAGACAATGTAGACTTGGAAGGAGGTTGACATCTGAGATAAATTACTAAAAAATGTTACTGTTCAGGTTGTCGAGTTGAGTAATGGAGAATTGCCAACAATACATTGAAAAAACTATTGCTTTTAAATGCTTTATGTGTCATGTGAAGATTCTTGAGTTTAAAACAACACACAGTATTAGTTCTTGAAAAGCTACATCTATGACTATTTCTTCATCTATGAATTGAAGCTTGGACCTCTCACATATCAAAAAAGTTCACAACTGAGTTAAAAGGGATTAATTGTTAGTAACAACTTAAACTCACCATCTTACAAAGTTCATCCTTAGGGTGGCTCCATATTGAATGTCAATGAATTTTATTGTTGTTTTTTTCACAATATGTATTTCATCATCTAACTTTTGTACATCATGTTGGTGTTCTACACACTAACCTTAAGTGCTAGCCCTCCACAATGTTTAAATAACCAATATATTTCTTTTCCAGTTGGGTATTAATGTGACATTTAAATTTTTTTTTCACAGTGTATTTCCTTGTTTTGAATTTGAGCCTGAGACCTCTCAAGGCAAGTGCTCTACTAACTGATCTATAGCATTAGGTACTTTTAAACAACTAAGACAACAACATTGATATAATATTTTTATATTCATTATAACCCAAGTTTTCTCCCATTATATATTAAAGATGGCTGCTCACATGCTGTTTCTGTGCTTCTGTGAAGACTGTGAGAGGAACGATGGAATAAATAAACCTTTTTATATGAGTCGAGGTCTAATGGTAAGTGAAGAATTGCATAAATATTTAAATGTGTTTTGCATTTTGTAAAGAACTAATGAACTACAGAAAGGTTTTATGAACCATAAGTGGAATTCACAGACATCTTTTCCTTTACTTTTAGGTTTTCGTTGAGAACAGCAAAAAGGCATTAAAACTAGAGGCTGAAAATTGAAAATATCAAGGAGGATGAACATTGAAACCTCATTTTTCAGTTCAGTATTATTGTTTGTTAGTTGCTTTCATCTTGGTGTGACTGTTTATTCACTGTGCCTGATATTACTCAGAAAATGTAAAAGGAAGGACCATGTTGAGGAGGTTACCATAAACTTTAATAACAAACAGTCCTCACAGGGTTACAAGTTTGGATGATTCTGGGGGTAGGAACTAAATGACATTTCAATGACAGTTAAAAATACAATGCATGTGTTATTGGGCATTTATATGACACTTATTCTAAGTTTATCCATAAACTTGTATAAATAAAGTTATACATTGGTAACATACAATTACAAATGTAATTATAAAACTTGATAACTAGGGAACTTATAAAACTAAGACTTTCATCTACTTCTCCACTCCATCGGCCAATGATAATGAAAATCTACACAACAATGATGGCATGCTGACTGTTGGATGGTACAAGTACATTTATATTCATCACATCATTTCTTCAGAAGAAATACCTGTTGATCGTAAAATAATATTCCAATAAGATAATGATATCAAGCATGCAAGCTTAAAATCTGATACATCTCCCCTACATATTAGTATTCATAGAACAATAGAGTTCTGACTAGCAAGGGACCATTAAGATATCATGCAAGTGAAGGGGTAATGTTGACTTAGAGAGTAACTAATCTTTTAGGTAATGGTAAAATGCTAACTTTAACTAAAAACATTTAGTTTTCAAATTAATATTGCTCTTACCATCTAACCTAAACAAAATTTAAGACTGAAAATTCTGAATACTCTGTTGTTTATGTGATCTTTTACTCAGGTGAATGTTTGAAATACTGTCGTGTTTATGTGGTCTGATAGTTGAGGTAAATGTTTAGAATCCTGTGTTATTTATGTAATGTCACAGCTCAAATGAACATATAGAATACTGAAGTATGAGATGTATAAAGATGCACAAACTGTTAAACAAGTGGTTTTCACAAGACCTGGGTCAAGGGTTGTCTGACAGTTTTACTAATACTTAGGTTATTTATAATGCTTTATTTTCCCTTTCGTCTCTTATTATTGTTATTTTTATGATGATAGTTAAATTATTTACAATGGTCTACTCTTACATAGATTATATTTTGTTTTGTTTATATTCATTTGATGATATATACATTATGTACAATTGCAACATTGCCCAAAATTTAATTTGAGGAGATGTGTGTATTACCAGTCTTAACATAAAGAAGAAAAAATATTTTTCATTAATTGTTATTTGTATTATAAACAAACTTTCCTGTAATGAAACCGTCATGTAATTATTAAGCCTTTCAGAAATACAAAAAAATGTTATAGTTACTGAATATGTACATATCAATAATACTCTTTACTAGATGACAGCTATATATAACAAACAACACTCTTAACCAGATGACAACAACATATAACTAGTGTATAACAAACAGTACTATTTAGTAGACAACAATGACATGTAACTACTGCACAACAAATAACTGTTTACCAGATGCTAATATATAACTATCGTGTGACACGTACTCTTTAACAGATTAAACAATATATATATAACTATTGTCTAACAGAAGATGCTGGGTCACTTCTAGTGGTTAACTCAGTAACGCTTCATGAGCCTTCCCATGCTTGACAGACATTAAGGCCTATATCATATCATGAAGCACTGGTTTAAAACTAGTTGGTTTACAACATTTAAATATGGGAATCATGGAAACAAAATTGAGTGAATTTTATGAGTGGATATGAAATATTTTGCATATGTACAGATATAATTATGTTTAATATTCTCATTTTCAATACATATGCATTAATTGTAACTTGGATATACAGAAGGCTATAGACACATTTGTTAAGGGAAAGTTTAAATGTGTAATCATAAGAAAATGAATTTGAGGACATAAAACACCAGATCAAGGTAACTTTAAAACACTGTGATTTAGTTTCAATGTGTTTGTGTGTCTTACAGATGGAAATGCTCAAAGTAGACTGTATGAGAAATTGTTTGCATTGTTGTGGTCTTTCAACTAAGTCAAATATTTATTATTTTCTTGGATATTTATTTGTCACTATAGATGTTGAGTTAGTGTTGTAATCTTAACAGTAACAGAAATAGCACAAAACCCACACAACTTACAGTAATTATATAATTGTTATTTAAGATAATAAGTTGAATGTTTTCAAACTTACAGCTTTTGTTGATTTATTGAAGAAATAAAATAAAGTTTATAAGAGTGTTAAATGTATGTTTAGTATTGAAAATAGATGCAGTTAGTCTAACAATGTCAGTATACGTAACTAAAATACAATGTGTATTCAAACGTCTATAACAACATAAATAAACTATGTGATCTAAATAAACAGTTTCATGAATTTTCCTACCACATAAACATACAAATGCATATATACATTTACTTAAGTTTCATATTATAGTTATATC
This sequence comes from Carcinoscorpius rotundicauda, assembly GCA_011833715.1. NCBI lineage: Eukaryota > Metazoa > Arthropoda > Merostomata > Xiphosura > Limulidae > Carcinoscorpius > Carcinoscorpius rotundicauda. Next base: position 66,366,530 of record CM022392.1, on the reverse strand, counting down.
TGTTAAAGTTTTCAAATTAAAAGTTAACTACTAATATGTTAAAGTAATATTCTTATTTAAACAAACAGTCAACATTCTTGAATTTGTTTATTCAAAATATTGTTAGAAATTAAACAATATAAGAAGTGACCTGAAGTGATTCTGAAGTCGGTGGTTTATGTTAAACACTACTTAAACTTGCTGATAATAAAGGTTTCAGAAATAAATAAAACATATTTTACTCTATAAATAATTAAACACAAAAGCAACTATTATTTAAGGTAATGTTTTATAATTATATTTCCATCAGGGTCATAAATATAACTGATGAAACTGAAATAAAGTTATTTTTTGTGACCTGTATGTATCAAAACAATATATGATGACAAAAGAAAGTGTAAGAAACAAAGATGTCTCATTAAATGTTGTTGTTTGTTCTAATAACTCTTACATTCAACAAATTTCCTATCAAGGAGTAACACCAATACACTGAATAAATCTCCAGTAGATAGACTTTTTAAAAAATATAATAAACATAAAAACGTCATTCATCAAGGAAAGTTAATATTTAACAATCAAGTGAAGATGTCTAATAGAAACTCAGTAATATATTGTTAATTTGTAAAAATATACATGAAGTACATATTTTTCTTGAGTACATATTTTCAAAGTTTAGGGCTAACAGCAATTGGAACTGAACAACATACCAGCAAGATGTTTCTATTCCACCAGAAGCTCTTCTTCACGTAGAGGTTCAGTCATTGTACAAGTTGTGGTTTTTGAGGTTATATTTTCACTCAGTAGTTCTTCTTGATGTCTCTCAACTTGATTCTCAGTTTCAGCAATAAGTAAACTATAAGCATCTGAGACAGGAGTGTCATCCATGACTGTCTGGAGAAATGGCTTGTCCTTTGAAATCCTGGACAGCTGCGTGAGATAAGGATCCAGCCTTGGATAAGAGTGAGTTTTTGAACATTGGTTTTCTATTTCCAATGTACTCTCTTTCAGTTCAATATCACTTGCAACTTGATGCAGTTGATACTGAAGCCTATTGAGAGATGATCTGAAATTGATAAAGCATTTTGAAAACATGACCAACTTTGCCAATTCTTAACTATAATGGAAATTCATTATAAGTTATCAAAATCATTCATGAATGAAAAACAAAGCATTCTTTACAAGCCAGCAAACTATCATCAGACAAGCCACATGGATAATGTCTAAATTTCAAAACGAGGAGATCAATTACCTTTCAGATGGTCACGAAATTGCACCTAGTAGTGAAAAGCTAAATTTGTTATCCTAGAGGGACAGTTAATTATTTATGTGTCTGGCTTTACCATTTTCACCAAGTTAACAAACATATTTTAATACTGATTTTAGTTTTAACCTTAAAGCAATAGTCAAACCTCTCGAGCACAATACACAAAAATAAATGAACGTAACAAAAAATGAGTGGATTGGAAAAGCACAAAATCATGAAACTAAAACATTAATGTAAGAACACTAGCCCCTTTGAAACACCAGAACTGCCTTTCTCGATTTTCTATTTGTTTAGTCTTTGAGTAGGCTTTTCCTTCATCTAAGACTGTTTCCCTGTTTTATTGTGGCATGTTATCTCCAACGGCTAAGACTGTTTTCCTCATTTTGTTTAAATTAGGACTGTATTTCTCTATTTCTTCAGTTTACATGTTTAGTTTTTGATTAAGTTTTTCTAACTGCTAAAACCATTTTATTTTTTTCCTAAATTTACTTCTTTAGTTTATGACTGTACTTTTTCAATAGTTATCACAGATTTTTCAGAATCCTCCAAACGTTACAACAATCTTCCCATTTACTCATAATTTATATACATGTTTTTTTGGGGGGGGGCTTCTTCAAAAGATATGTCTGTTTTGTTAATCTATTTTATTATTTATCCACTTTTAATTTGTTAATTTTTACGTTTTTTGTATTTTCACTTGGCCAGTTCTTCCTTTTTGTTTCTTTTACTTCACAACAGTTTTCTTCTTTATTTTTCTTGTACAAACTCCACATGTTGGAAAGTGTTTTTTCAGTGTGGCTTTTACTCTGCAGTTATAAAATATCTTTATCTTTGAACTTGTTCTTCAATTTTCTTTTAAAGCTGTAATAACTATTGTTTTAATATCTTTAGTGTTTATACTGAACTGGAACAAAGTTTGACCAACTGAGAGGCAGAAAAAGGCAGCCCAGGCAGCCAAAGATTAGCAAATTTTTTTGTAAGCTAATCAAAATTAAGATCATTCATGAAATGAATTTGTGTTGTATTCATATGATAACTATTGATAAAATCAGTTAAATTAACAATACATAGAAGAGTCAGTGTGTGTTGGTAACACTCTGTAAAAAGAAGGGTTTTTATACAAAGTTTCTTAACAATAAAATATATATATAGAAGACCATGGGTCTTTTATTAAAGTGGTTTGTTTTTGTTAAAAACGTTGGTTATATAATAAAAATAATGTGATTCAGAAATATTTTAAGTTTAAAACTGAATCAATATTTTTACCTTCATAATAAGTTTTAAACACTTGGTTCTAGGCGAGGTGATCTCACACTGTCTTTAGGCTTATTTTATAAGCATTCACTACACTTATAAAGTTTCACAGCACAACCTCTTCACACCCCCATTACTAAAATTGTAATGACAGACAGTAATTGAATTGCTCTATCTACATAAAAGTATTTATAACTTTTATAACTGCTAAAGTAAATTAAGCTTAACATGACACACACTGGCTTTTAGATAGGTTATATTTGATTATTCCTTGATGCATTATAGTTGTCACACAACTGAAGTTTTAATACCAGAAAGGCCATGGGTGTTAAGTGAAGCTACTTCAATACTTGCAATTTGCAAACAATTGCTACAAGGTCAAAGTCATCCTAACCTTGCTTCTTGTAATTTCTGTTGAAGAGCAGACTGGACATCTCGAAGATGCATAAATTCTTGGTGAAGTGATGTTTGTGGTGTATCTCCACATAGTTCCATTTGAGGGCGCCACTTTCTGTTTTCCAGTCTAGTTTGAACCACTTTCATTGGCCCGGCAGTATCTTGAAGACTCTTTTCAAGTTCCTGTACTTCATTTCTTACTCTTGCAATTTCCCTTTCTAACTGTTAACCAATATTATACTTCATATTATGTATGTTTAGTTACTCAAATACTACCTAACATTAGCATTTTTAACAAGACAATACTTTCTCCTTGATATTTCTATAATACTACCTAATTAACAGTTTTCACAATTTAACAGTTTAATATTTTCACCTTGTTTCTCGGGAAAAGAAAAATTTCCAGAAACATGTTTGATGTTTTACAGTACTATAAAACAACTACTCAATTGAAGAAGTTAAAATAACAGTAACTTGATTCAGCTCCATTCAGGTTTAATTTCAGACTTACATTTTCTTCCTGAACAACTAACATGTCTCTCGTTTGCTTCAATTCGTGTATTCGTTTTCGTATAGCAAATGCTGTTGCTTCTCTCTGAGTGGAAGTTTGATTTTCTGTATCTCTTATGAAAGCTAAAGCATCCACACATAGATAGCGTGCTGACTCCATCTCCTTCTCAGCACTAGTTTTGTTGGATTGGCTAAATTCATGCCACTGCTCAGGTGTTATTCTGCAAGAAAATACATATCACATACATCAAACTATACTAGATCAAAATTAAATATTAGTTTAATTAAATGTGAGATTCTTAGAATATTTGTTTATTCAAATAGCATTATCAATATTATAAAATGTACAATAACCACAAGGTACACAGTGTGGTCAACTTTGCGTATCGCCTTGGAATTTAAGCAGAAATTAACTGAGAATGTGTATTCAAATGTTTTCCGATGTCATATTTTATTCATTATTTTGTTACATTACTTCAATGTTGCCATTAATTTTAATAATATTACAGATAGTTGAAATGTTTAGTTGTTTTGGGACAGGAATGCTTACAAGCAGAAGAAATATCATCAAATTAATGGGCCTGCTGGAATATAGCTACAGTTTATTTTCTGTAAATTTGAGAAAGTTTCTCAACAGCTGTCAGTGCTAGCCACCCTTAAGTTTTAAGCAATAGGCTAGTAAGAAGGCAGACAGTCAACTTTTGGTCCATTCCTTGCCAATGAGTTTGGGATTCACCATCATATTATCACATTCCCACGGCTGAATGGGTTTGCACATTTCTATTCATCAACTTGCAGATTGTGAATTTAATATCCTAACAACCAGGTCAAGAGATTGTTTTGTGAAACAGACCAATAGTTTTTACCGTAACCTTATTGTTGTTAACAATAAATGAATTAATGAACAGAAAAACAAAGAAGATATAATTTTAGTTCTGACAGGAGTAGCTCAATATTTCATAATGAGTGCTGTTGGTTCTCTGCCTTCCTTCCAATCTGCCAGTTCAAAATTATAGATGGGAAGAACCAGGTAGACCCTTTTATATCTCTGTAGGAAAAAACAAAACAACACACAAAATAAAAAAGTTTACCTTAGTGTGACTTTATAAAAGGTAACATCAAAATATCTTAATGGTGTTTACCTCACTGGAACCTCCACAGGAAATGGCTTAAGGGTGATGCCTGCAGATTTTGTGTGTAAATCCAGTTGATAAGTTTCAATATTATGAGCTGATAATTTATCCACAATATCAGCCTTCAAGTGATCTCTGGTATGTTTTAGTCGACAAAGATGTTCCCAAACAGATTTACTTTTTTGTTGTAGCTTTTGGGAAATGTTCTCTAAAAGTTTTATTTCCTGAAAATAAGAAAAGTTTGTTGATATCAATAAATTAAACTATTCACAAGATTTTTTTAATGACCTATAGTTTTATAACTATAAGACAAGATGGTTAGTAAATGTGTTAAGCCACCAATATGAACAGCACATACTTACAAAAAATAATTATTCACAAAAACAATGTATGAATAATATAATTTTCCTAATCTCCATAAATTTAAAGGGAATTTTGGAGTCATTACAAATTTTAAAGTTGTAAAATGTATTATCTGTAAGCATACAAAAAAGAAAATATGAGTTAAAAACCTGCATTTTATCAATCAAGTAACTTTATCAAAAAATAATAGTAATATTATTTTTAATGAGTGACTATTATAATATTAAATAACTATCAGGAAAGCACATACTCCAAGAAGCTTTGTGCAATATTCAAACCAAACCTAGGTGAGACAACTATAGTTCAAAAATATTCTTCTCACCAGGTTATGGTGTGAGCTCGTGTAATGAAATATCACGTACATGAAATAGTTACAGATACTACAATTACTGGAAGGACTTAATTAAATTTTCACTGTGAAAGAGTGAAAGTGAGAGAGAAACAAACTTTACATTTTGAATCATATGCTTTATCAGGCAGACTTCAAACCAGTCAATCTTATCAGCCAGCTTAGTACTTTAAATGACAAACCTTCTTCATTTGGCAGTACTGATCATCTTCCACTACATCGATATTAGTCCTCCTGTCTTTCAACATCAGACACATCTTTGTTGCTTCCAACAGAGGAACTTTATTCATTAAAGCACTTTCTAAAGCAGTTTTAGTTTCCAACAGAGCAGAAATTTCTTCTTCTATAGTTCTCAAAGTTTCTTCTAATGTTTTATGCCATAGTTTGATGTCCAGCACACGTTCTGACAGAGCTAGATTTGTTTCCTTTGAAAAAAAGATTATGTGGTGAAAACATTTGTACTATGATGTTAAAAACTGGAAGTTATTTATTTACTGATGTTTTTTATCACAGCAGAGAGATTAAGTTTAAGTAATGCCATAAATTTCTCAAAATGTAAAAGAGTACAAATTAGATTATTTTTACCTAATAAAGTTAACAACATAAAAGTTAGGAATTTTACATGGTTTAATTTACTACTTACAGTAAAATCATGGCAATCAGTTACCAGTTTTAATCATGGTTAGTTACTTGTAAGTTAGTGGCCATAGCTACTTAGTATAGATCAAAACACCCTAAAAGTTATTAATGCAAAGCAAAAACACAGTTCTTATATAAACGTACAACTACAATATATTGGATAAACCAACAAAACCTAAAAATGAGGACTATAAACCATATCATGTCAGAGTAAAATATCATCCAATAAAAAGAAATATTAATAACAGAATGACATGAACAACATACAAGACAGATAAATAAAAGAAACCACGTCCAACTGACTCATAGCACATCTAGACAATCTACTATGCAAGTCAACAAATCCTAGATAACCGTCTTGAGATCACTGAAACAAAGTGATTGAACTCATAATAAAGGAAACCTCAGACAAGCCTATAGTCCAAAAGTCTCTTGACTGAATCCTGGCCACTACAATTATTACAGAAGCACTATACGTAAAGTACAGTTAGCAGTTTTATCGAAAAAATATAAATCTAATCTAAAGCACAAGCCATTTATACGTAATATAAGTATGCTTTCCTTTTTATATTTACACACTTTCGTTGTGAATATACCCTAAGAGGACCATTTACAATACATAAAAATATTGTTTTTTTATTACTGTATCACAGACTGTAATTCAGAATTTAAGTTTTGGATTATAACTATTAATTCAAATAAAGTATTATTAGTTTCACTCAATCTAATGCTTTACGTTTAGGGCCTAGTAAAATATTCACTAGACTTAATTGTTAAAAGGGCATGAAACAAATAATTTTAGCAATACTAACTTAAATTCACCTGGTTTTTCCATAAAATCCTGTTTTTAGAATCATTTCGAAGGTACTGACTTTGAGTCCTTAGATTATGCGACGATGAAAGTACTTGTTTTGTTGCCAATGCTAGAGAATCATTGTTAGCTACCCATTCTGCTGGTGAATGGTGGTCCACCTGTTTTTCGTAGAACATGTTTATTACACGCCAGTATCGTATAAATATGTTAACTTTCCAGGTTTGTGGTAAAAAGGCTTGAATTACACGCTTATTCTAACTTGGAAATAAATGTGTACCAGTCATAATAAAGCTCTTAGTCTTAAGCTTGACAATAACATTTAAGTACCCTAAAAAATATCTCGTTATGGCTTATCCTGCAAAGGAAGCAACGATACTGCAATATATTTACAAAACAATAATCTTTAAAAACTTAACTCATATTTATATTCAAGTTCTCTTGATAAGTAAAAAATGAAACTTAGTTCCAATACGACAGTTGTTACAAATGTATCCTAGCAACGAACTCTCCAAGAACTCTACAACTGCTCTCTTGCGTTCAAAAAGTTGAATAGCAACTACAAGAGAAATGTACACAGACCTACACGAGTTTTAAGATTTTTAAAGTAAAAAGTTCAGTGTGAATTTATTTCAAGCAATTATACAATCTTATCCAGTAACAAAATTGCTATGAACTACACAAATATAATGTTTTTCTTAATAGGTAACAGTATATAAATTTCTAATGATAAAGTAAAGCATAACCGCATTATTTTTCATAGAATGTAACATTTAAAAAAGAAACAACAACAACAAAGCAAAACTGGATCTAACAAGTACTAACTTTAGTTATATCAAATGTAAAATTATACGTCAGGAATGACTTAATCCTAAAACCATATAATATTTATGCATGTAAAAGTTTTATCAAATTGATTTACAAAAAAATCCATTAAACATTTTTGGCCTAATCCCACTTCCCAATGACTCAATGGTAAGCCTGAAAACTTATCTATCAGCAATAACACAAGTGATAGAATAGCGGTGCTGTGACAATGTACGTGTCGGCGAGAATGTAATAAAAATAACCAGAACATGAAAAGTGTTTAACAACACAGTATTATGCAACATTGTTTGAAGAAGAGAATATTTTGTCATTATTTCCACTTTATGAGACTAATACTTCCATGCCATTGCGGAACGTAATTTTAGCACCGTGGTAATGTTTTAGTGACCCATGTTAGATGCCCCCCAGTGGCTCAGCGGTATGTCTGCGGACTAGCACGCTAAAATCCGGGTTTCGATACCCGTGGTGGGCAGAGCACAGATAGCCCATTGTGTAGCTTTGTGCTTAATTCAAAACAAACAAACCCATGTTAGATATTGAATGAGCAGAATTAGAATACTTATCATTTTTAAAATTCCCTCATAGTTGTCCCAAAGACATGTCATAATGGTTCTGTTTGAATGAATATAATAATTAAATTCAGGGTCGAAAGTAAGTATTATGGTACCTCATGCAATGTCTAAACTATATAGAAAGAAGGTAACGTATAGGATTGGTATATGCTTGAATAAATTAATATAATAGCTCTTCACAAATAAACTTTGATAAAAAAGTGTTTAACCCTATGCATTAAGTTTTGTTGTCATACCACAGCCCATAAAGCGTAAACAGTTGTCAATTGAGCAGAAGGTTAACATAAACGCTTTCCGTAATGTGGGTTAAACTCTCCGACAAATTGGTGCAGACATGAAATGCTCTCCAAACACTCTCAAATACACGTTAGATCGTAAAATCGAGACAGGTTAATTTGAAAATAGGAAAGAAAGAAAAGTAACACCTAAATTCAATGATACTGATGTCAAGTATCTCAGTTTGTACAGCCTACAAGACAGAACGAAGACTGCCACTGATCTCAAACTTCAGATAAACGACCATTGAGGAAATGATAGAAAAGTGCCTACATCTATAGTTTCAAAAAGACAACGAAAATATAATGTCACATCGTGTAGCAGTTAAAGAAAAAATCAATTTTACTTCGGTCTCCAAATATTAATAAGAGACGGAAATTTCCTAAAAAGTAGAAAAAATGAAATGCTTTGATTGGAAATGTGTGTTATGGACGGATGAGTTCAAGTTTGAAAATTTTGGTTCAAATCGTAGGTTGTACGTCCAGTTAAAGAAAGATACTTACCTCAATACATAAGGGCGTCAGTGTAATTGCTTGGAGGTGTTTTGCTACTGAGACTTCAGGATATATTTACAAAATAGATGAAATAACGGACCAGTGAAAGTCCCAACAGAAACTGATCCGTCATGTGTTCCTTAGTAGTTTTCGTATTATTAATAAAATATTTTATCACCACGGAAACATTGACCCAAAACACTTGTCCAATTTGTACAGAACTTATTTAACCAAGATAGCGCCCTAGTCTCAATTCAACTGAGTAGATCTGGGATTTGATAGATTAAAAAATGGGTAATTTTAACGATTCTTGTAAAACACGTCATGGGAAAGTACTAATCATTTGGAGTGAAATCCCATAGGGGACTTTAATCAAACATGTTGCAATTATTAAACTTAAAGAGGGACGCACAAACAATTAACTGTTTGCTGAACTCAAGCACCCTCCGTCCAGTTCTCTTGCATTTAATATGAATATTAGTAAAATGTCGAAGTTTCCGTTGTAAATTACCTTCCACTGTTTTTTAAAGTAGCCTAAAATTTGATTTCGATTTTGTCCTACCACTTTGCACAGTACTGTATATAAACCAATGACAATACAAAGAGAAAGATGACTATTTTAAACAAAGAAAATACTCAGTCTAAAATAAAGGATAGAACAGTGTTTAGGTATACTGACATACTAACATATTGTGTAGTCAAAAACAAAAAAAAAACTGAAAAAACTATGGAAAGTTAATTGCTACAGGTATCTATTGCTTTTAAGTTACGTTGTCGTAGAATGTTTGGCTGGCGTTAAACACTGGTATGTTTAAACATTAGATAAAAACAAATTCAATCATGACACTACAAAAAACAACAAAAAACATGAAGGTTGAAGAACAGTTGTTCATCATTTGAAAGCGCTCGGGTTATGAGGTTTTTATCAAATTCTAACTTCGTATCATCTTACGTACCGCCCAGTATTCGTGGTTGTGTAAACATCTTACCACCTTCTCGCACTCCATCCTTCTTCCTCAAGTAATTTATTAACTACATCTTTATATACCTTACTACCTTTCTTCCTATTTTCTTGCTTCCCAGCCTTCTTATTTATGTGAAAACAATTTACACGTCCGTCCTTCCTGCTTGTGTCTGGTTAGAACAGCGATAATTTTAAGGACTTGCAACGCTAAAATTCGCTTAGTTCGATTTCTGCAATAAACACGGTACATCGCTTGATATGGTTTTGTTCTAAAACAAACAATTAGCTCTGTTTGTATAAGTTTTTTGTGGTTTACGTCATCTTAAAACATTTAGACAAATCTGCCAGAAACAGCTGGAATTTTTTTCTGTGAGTCAGTGAAATTATAAATATGGAAATTAATTTAATTATAATTTCTAAATGTAGAAAAACAAACTTTTCTTCCTTCTTCTCTTATTTTTGAAGATGGTGGTGGACTTGTGGACGCAATTCAATTAATTCAGTTTGGCCTTTGAGAAACAGACTTTCTTCTGCTGTAAATGAAACAACTCGTAGATGTGGTAGAAATTAATGAAAAAAGTTATAAATTCGATTAGACACACGACAGATAAAATGTGTTTACCCCTTCAATCAAAAGTAAAACGATCCGTAATTAAGGCATCAACCAATCAAATAAAGTCTTCTTCTACCGTAACTTTCACCAACAGTTATCTAGGGCTTTATATAAGGTTCATCTTTTAAAATATGAGTGTGAAGTGGAGTTGTAGAGTTACAGGAAACGAGGATTTTTTTTTTTGTAAATATATTCCTCGCAGAATTTTTGTTGTTGTTTTTATAAAGAACAAAAGCAACAATGTTTTGGGTAAGTATATTTAAAGATTAGCAACACACGTTTTTTTGTTTTTTTTTAGTTTTATTTCTGTTCGATTTTTTTTTTAAGGCTTGTAAATGTTTAGGAAATAAATCTTGTGAATAATCTGTTAACTTTCAGTACTGCTACAATAACTCTTCTTGAATGAACTATCACTTATTAAACTGTGGTATCAGGTTGTGTGATGATTATATTTTGTTGTAGTTGTGTGTTACTGTGTTCCTGATCACCCTCCTTCAAGTCAGTCAGCTGACTTTACTTCCACCATGTTTAAGTACTTCAAAAAATATTACATTAGAAAATGCTGGAGAGGATTTCTATAATACCCGGTCTTGTTCGGATCATGGTGGGAAAGTTCACGAGCCTTTATCTCACTCGACGTAAGTGTGAAATTTATTTTATTTCAAAGAAGAAAAATTTTTTTCCTGACGAAATTCTTTGTTGTCTTCACAAAGGTCTTGTTTAAATAGTTAACGAACGACGTTTTTTGTCGTGGTTGTACACCTCTACAGTAAGTGGTATATAATAGGTTTCATTGATTTATTAACTCTACTCCCCCACGTCTTTTGTAGAGGTGGGTACAACTCTGTTCCGGGTATCTTCAGTGTGACACGTTTACCATCAATATTGTCGTGGACTACTCAAAAAGACTCGTTCAGGGATATTGATAAACTCTTGACAGTCCTTCACCCACACCGCTATGAAGGTGGCAAGACCAAGGTGAAAACACAATCATCAGACTCTTCCTGTGAAAGGTAACCTATTTTCCAGATATAGCCTTGAATGAGTGCGTAAAATAATTCATTGTAACCTTTCTTTCCAATTATCTCTTACTACAATAGGTAAAATCTGTTTTTTAGTTGTTGGGACCATATAGCGTCATGCTGTGACACTATCTCGGGCGTAGCTTTCCCCACAGTTGGAAAATCTGCTTTAACCGGTGACAAAGTTCACATAATCCAGGTTTTTCCAGCCTTTATTCAACCAGTCTTTTATCGGAAGTGCCTGTAAGTGTCTTTCTTTTTAAGAGCAACTTGTGTACAACCCTTTTACTTAATCCACAACTAAAGCTAATATTTATTGTAATTACGCTGAAACGTTATCACTGAACATTGCTGGAACTGTCAGTTTCTTTTGTAACTCTTTTCTTATTCGCGTCTTACGATTAAACTATTCTTCGTCACAACATTTAAATATTCCCTATTAACTCGTGTACAAACTCTGCTACCTTTTTAGGTACGAAAGTTGCAACATCCTCGTAGGAAGGTGTGTTCAAGAGTTCTTGCCAATCTCGGTTCTTGTCCTCCCACGCCGGCGTACTTCATTATGTCGCGAAGACTTTGTGTTCGTTGAGAGCGGCTGCCGATGTGAACCTACTGCCCTCTATCATCAAGGAACTGTACCAGACTATATGCAATTGGATGAAAGAAGATCGACAAAGTGATACTATCCCTATATGTATTTTTAGCTTTGTTTTTTTAAATACTTCATGGAATAAATTCTTTTTAAGGAAAATGAAAAAGGCTAAATGTGTTGAGGTTAAACAATTGTGTCTTTGGTATCGTTGTGGTTTTTTATGAAAGAGGAATCTCTATAAAATTCGATTCTTATCTTTAATCTTAAAGAGCGGTCGTACATAGTTAGAGCCGGAGTCAAAGGATGACTTTCTCTGCTTTCGTTGTACGACTTTCAAATAGGCATTTACCAAAATTCAGTATTGTTTCTGCAATATCTGATCGTTTGGAAGTGTTTTTTAAGGCTGACCTTCTACACACTTACCGTTCGTATTTCAGCGTTACAACAGTACCGTTATGTTGGGGTGGGGAAAAGTGTGCATATTCATCTAATATAACAAGACTAATCCGAAGTATGTTTTTTAGTATATAATTCGAGCACCTAGAAAAGACTATAAAGGAGATTACCCGGTATTCTCTTAATTCGTTTTTATTATTGTAAGTATTCATTTTACACAAAACTTAAAACAATTGGCATCTAAAATTTTTTGCATTACTCCAGATTCCAATGAAGATATTAGTTTCTGAATTTGCTTGATTCGTGTGAAGAATGTAGTGTCTGTTTGTTATACTGAAGGCATTCCTACACACATTTAATTGCAATAATTTATTATACTACAAAAAATATAATCGAATTGCAACAGTTTCATCAGTAACTGTAGTTCTTCTGTGGAATAAACCTCTTCACACACTTTACGTTTTTCTTAATACATCGGTCGCGTGTTAACTGCGTCAGTGAGTTACATTCTTATACTTTAATCAATACCAGGTTTTATTTCTTTTACGAAGTGTTTTCACAAGATTCATTTATGTGAATCTAAAATTCACCAGAAATATCTTATGGAAACTAGTATTTCAGGTAGTAATATGCGTTACTTTAATATTTATAAACGTGAAAATACTACAAGAAGGTAATTTTTAATTGTAGGCTTGGAATGGTCGGAATCTCAGTTAGAAGGCCTAACTGAGAATGTTTTTTTATTTTTTTTAAAACAATCTAACACGTGAAGAGGACAACGAGCGCTATTAAAAGCTGGACAAAAATAATTATTTGAACTTTTAAAATGTTAAGCCAAAATTTAATTTTAACCTGCTTCAAAGGTCACTTCAATAGGAGTGTGTACGCATGTTGAGGAAGACAAACTCTATTGTTCTGAATTTAAAGATCGAAAGAACGTGTAGTTTCATAATTTTAGTGTGAGAGGACAGTATAGTTTACGTAATCCTTGGTGAAGGGAAGGTATTGTACGTTATGTTGAGAAACGGTGGTATTTCCGTTTATGGTTTAGTAAAAGAAGCTTAAATTCAAAACGACTTATCGTGAGATAAGCATTAAAGTTACTGTTTTCAGAAGAGACTAAAACGCAGTGCGTTGTTCTGTAAAGTTACTCGGTTACCGTTCCTCTGGTATTATCAATTATGTTAACAGTGTTTTTATATTGTTAATTTAGTTTGCACACTCAATATACCTTTTTGTCACACAAAGCAGATAAACATATTTTAATCAGAAATTCACCGTACCAGTTACTCAAGTTAAAAGGAATACAGTTTAAGATCGCCTTATTCGATATAATTTAGCATAAAGGTGGCGGACTCGACTTGAGGAGGGTGGAAAAGTGTGGGGGGGGGGAATGTATTTGATCAAGCGCAGCGAGAAAATGCGACCTACATGCGCATGCATTACGGCAAAGGTTCGGGGCTTTCTAGTTCTGGATTAACTTTTCTTATCCTTCATCTCTGGGAGAGCTATCTTTCCACATTTATTGGACGCATTGAAAATTGTGGGATAGAGAGTTTACGCTATACCTGAGTGCCTACGCCACTGTGGCAAGAACTAATTAGAAGAGCCAGTTTTATTTTAAGTAGAATACAATATATCAAGACGTAAATGATATAATAAAAGAAACACTTTTCGAAAAACATCTCATCTTTTCTTTCGTTTGATTTATTTGCTGACCTCTTGATTTTTATTTTGCCCATAGGGGGACCAGTCAAAACCAAGACTGCCCGATTAACAGGTTGCAGTCAAAACATTAAAGATTCACGAGTTCGATTTTCATTTTTTTAAACATTTTATTCTTGTTTTATTTTTAGCGTATGGTTTCATCCAAGTCCTCAGTCTCAGCCCCTCAGGTCTTAGTTTCGGACACTAAGGTCTCACCTACAACACTACTGGGCTGCTCTTATAATAGGGCTCGGCATGGCTAGGTGGTTAAGGTACTCGACTCGTAATCGGAAGGGCGCGGGTTCGAATCCCCGTCGCACCAAACATGCCGTAGGGACGTTATAAAGTGATGGTCAACCCCACTGTTCGTTGGTAAAAGAGTTGGTGGGGAGTGATGATGACTATCTGCCTTACTTCTAGTCTTGCATTGCGAAATTAGAGACTGCTAGTGCAGCTAGCCCTTGAATAGGTTTGCGTGAAAGTCAACACAAATCCACAGTTTTATGATAGCAAATAGAATTATTATGGGAAATTTTATCGAACATAATTGGACACTATCAATTTTGCTGCGTGCAGTGATTTGTCAGTGCCAGAATTACCGATTCGTGCATTAATATTTTAGTCCATAAAAAAACAACAACCGTGATTTTGTGAAAAGCTAAATTTGTGTACGTTTCGTGACTACAAATACCGCGAAGTTCAGAATAAGTTAATCAAACGAGGGGTAATTTGTAAGAAAGAAAATATTATACCTTAGACTTTGTCAAGAAGTCACATAAAGCAGCAGACATTTAACCTACATCGAAATAATACTTTTTAGAATGACAAAGATTCAACTCCTCAGTGTAACAGCCGCAAGTTTTGGAACTTACAGCACTACAACCTGGAATTAAATTACATATGGTATTCATTGCGCTAATAACCTATTGTATAGCTTTTCGCTGAAAATACAGATAATCTTTTTTACACCACTTTTAAGAAGAGGAACTGCGGTTACAACAGTTAAGGCTAAAACAAATTTTCCTTATCTCTGTTATAACTTAATTAAATCATGAAATATGTTTCGCTGCTTTAAGCTTAATACCAAACAAATTGCTTAAACCACTTACGAGCTCTGGTTTCACCACATTTCTATTAATTGTAAGTATTAATTCATCAAAAAAACAATAGTTAGAAATATAGTATAAGCAATAATTCTTTTCATTGTAAATATCAATTCATAAAAAAATTAACTGATGAAAATATTCTTCAAAAAAGACGAATAAAGACGACACCAATGCAAAAAATGGGCAGAGCACAAAAGGAGAAGCTGTGGAGATGTCAGTAAAAATCATAAATTGACGCCTTGCCTCCAGGAAGAGATTATAAATATGGTTAGTGTAACATGGTAGAAACAGTAAATCGTGTCTTAAGTAGAATTCTGGGTTAATATAAATGTTGTTACTGCTTGCGAAATGAAGAGTTGCTCGTATCTGTGTTAAAAAGAATTCTAATGTTCCTAACTGCCAGAAAGCGTGTAACAAGTACGAATTATTAAAATCATCGTTACGAATCACTCGGTTCTAAAAAAATGAAACCATTTATATACATATGTCATGAGAGAAAGTAGGATAACGCAAGAATTAACACCGTTTGTACTTCGCTTTAGGAAGCGAGGTAACATAAGAATTGACACTTTGTATATGGGATGTTGGGAAGTTAGGTAAGATAAGAATAGACACCGTCTATATCTCGCTTTGGGAAGCGGGGTAAGTTAAGAATTAACACCGTGTATATATTGTGTTGGGAAGAGAGTTAAGGTAAGAATTAACAATGTCCATACCTAGCGTTGAAAATTGAGGTAAGGTAGGCATAAACACCGTGTATATATCGTGTTGGGAAGCGAGGTAAAGTAAAAATTAACACTGTTTATATCTCGCGGTGGGAAAAGGGTAAAGTAAGAATTAACATCGTGTATATATATATACATATTGTTGGGAAGAGAGATAAGGTAAAAATTAACACCGTGTATATCTCACGTTGGGAAGAGAGATAAGGTAAAAATTAACACCGTGTATATCTCACGTTGGGAAGAGAGATAAGGTAAAAATTAACACCGTGTATATCTCGCGTTGGGAAGCGAAGTAAGGTTAGAATTATCACCATCTATATCTTGCGTTGGAAAGCAAAGTAAGGTAAAATATAACACCGTGTATATATTGTGTTGGAAAGCGAGGTAAATTAAGTATTAACTTTGTTTATATAACGCGTTGGGAAGCGGGTAAGGTAAGAATTATCACCGTCTATATCTCTTGTTTTGGGAAACGAGGTAAGGTAAGAATTAACAGCCTCGAAATCTGGCGTTGGGAAGCAAGGTGAGGCAAAAATTAACACAATGTATATATCGTGTTAGGGAGCGAGGTAAAGTAAGAATTAACACCGTTTATATCAAGCGATGTAAAGTAAGAATTAACACCGTCTATATATCGTGTTGGGAAGCGATGTAAGATAAAAATTATCACCGTCTATATCTCGTGTCGGGAAGCGTTGTAAGGTAGAAATAATCACCGTCTGTATATCGTGTTGAGTAAGGTCAGAGTTAACACCGTGTATATATCGTGATGGGAAGCGAGGTGATGTAAGAATTAACATCGTCTATAACTTGCATTTGGAATTGATGTAAGGTAAGAATTAAAACCGTGTATATATCGTTTTGAAAATCGAGATAAGGTGAGAATTAACACCGTCTATGTTTCTCTTTGGGAAGCGAGGTAAGGAAAGAATTAATAGCCTATGTATCTAGCGTTGGGAAGCAAGGTGAGGCAAAAATTAACACCATGTATATATCGTGTTAGAGAGCAAGGTAAAGTAAGAATTAACACCGATTATATCTCTCTTTGGGAAGCGAGGAAATATAAGTATTAACACCGTTTATATCTCGCGTTGGGAAGTGAGTTAAGGTAAGAAATAACAGCGTATATTCATAGCGTTGAGAAGCGAGATAGGTGCGAATTAACAACGTTTATATCTTGCGATGGAAAGCGATGTAAGATGAGAATTAACATCGCGTTTAAATCGTGTTGGGAAGGGAGTTAAGGTGAGAATTAACATCGCGTATAAATCGTGTAGGGAAGTGAGATAATGTAAGAATTAACACCGTGTATATATCGTGTTGGGAAGCGAGGAAAGGGAAGAATTAACACTGTTTATATCTCTCGTTGGGAGAAGAGGTAAGGTAAGAATTAACAACCTGTATATATGGTGTTGTGAAGCGATGGAAAATAAGAATTAACACCGTGTATATATCGTGTTGGGAAGTGAGTTAAGGTAAGAAATAACAGCGTATTTTCCTAGCGTTGAGAAGCGAGGTAAGGTAAGAAGTAACATCGTGTATATATCGCGTTGGGAATGGAAGAATTAACACCGTGTATATATGGTGTTTGAGAGCGAGGTAAGGTAAGAATTAACACTGCCTAAATCTCTCTTTTTTAATTGTTTTAAATGTGATTAAAAAAACAATTTCTTGAGTAGCCCTTGAATAAGGATGTTTATGTGAATTTTGCTATCAAATGTGTAGTACCAGTGGTAAGTCTAGGTATTAATACATATATCAAATTAATTTATACTGCATTTTAATGAAGCTATCATAATGTGTCAATAAACCAAAACCCCTTTTCTATTATTTCTGGTCAATACTGTGTCTAAAAATTAAAAAATGGGGCTATATTCTTTGGTTTTTTAATGGTTAATTTGCTCCAAGAATAAAAAAGTCATTAGGTAATCAAGATTCTTGATTTTTGATATCTGTGACCTTGTTTTTATTGTATATAATCTTTAAAATAATCAGAATTGTTATATATGTAGAAACTGATCCCAAAGGTCAAGTACTTTTAAAGTAGGGACCCTTCTTGTACAGATTTATTTGATTGTTGAATTATGTGGAAAGTTACTTTAAGACTATTTGCACTAACTGCTTCTACTATTGGGGGAAACCAACTAGTCAACATCACACACTACCAACTCTAGTGCTCTTCTCTATCAACAAATAGTGAGGTTTAATGTCACATTATATTGCTCTCATGGCTAAAGAGAAAATATGTTTGGTGATGGGTTACTTGTGTACTGAGAGTCAAGCACCATAATGATAAGGCAAGGTCAGACTCTTCTTTCTTTAGGAACTGAAACTTTGGTGTTGATTTCAATATTTCTAATAACTTTGTTTTCCATTCTCTGTGTAGCTTTCCAAATCTTGTTATACTTATCAATATTCTCAACCTTACGCATTCAGATTCAGAAAACTTGTTGAAACCCGAGCATTTTCAATACATACGGGCTCTTCTTCTGTCTTTATCTAATAGAATAGGTACTTAATTTATGAATTCACCATCTTACAGCATAAGTCTTTCACCCCATCTCTTCTAGCAATCTATGGATATTTATTTTGCAAGGCTACACAGAAGGCTTTTCACTTGTTGTCAAATAATATTCTTCAAGTAGCAGCAATAAATTCTGTTGGAGATTTTGTATTGCTGCTTGGAAAAACTGGTGTTTCTGTGGCTACCGTATTCATTGGACTGGAATTTATCAAGGTAACTTTTCTACTTATATTGATGTCCTGGAGAAAATATGAAAAATCTCAAAAATCCTGACAGTAGAATCTAGACAGGCAGTCATTGTGCTGTGGATTATATTGCAGGCATCAGTTTCCAGTTTTACTTTGCTTTTCTGAGAAATTACAAGCCTCATGTATAACTTGGTAACATTACTTCTGATATTACTCTACAATTTAGCTTTTCATGTATTATTAAATTATTTAATGATAAGCAGCTGGAAGAATTAACGAAACAGCTGTTTGTATTATTATGTAAGGACAAAGAAGAAGTTAAATACAAGTGGATTCCACTCACCATTGCTTGTACTTTTGTTTTTCTTGTCTCTCATTGTTTACTTGCAGTGTATGAGGTAAGGAGATATAGAAACTCTAAATAAGTTAATTTGATGTTCATCATAAGACTTTAGTTTGCTCATTTAACTGAATATTGTGTATTCTTTGATATAAATTAATGATCTTATTCTAACTGGATACTAAAAGATCTTTGTAATATAATCACATAGGTTAAAACTTCTTAGTTGTTTTTAAAGCAAGATATTTACTAAACAATCAACCTGGTACTGAGTACAACTAACTAACTACAATTTTCTTGTGTTCCTACTTATAATTATTAGAATGCCATGTTTTCTCAGTTGGTCAAGTATCTTTAGTGGTAGTGTGATATTTCCAGCTTTATACCCAATAAAATATCACAAAAGGTCGAGAAAAGTTAGAAGATTTAAGTACATATATTAGATTAACAAATGAACCTTTATAATAAAAGAATAATAATTCTTGTGAGTAGGAAAAACCCATTAGACAATGTAGACTTGGAAGGAGGTTGACATCTGAGATAAATTACTAAAAAATGTTACTGTTCAGTTTGTCGAGTTGAGTAATGGAGACTTGCCAACAATACATTGAAAAAACTATTGGTTTTAAATGCTTTATGTGTCATGTGAAGATTCTTGATTTTAAAACAACACACAGTATTAGTTCTTGAAAAGCTACATCTATGACTATTTCTTCATCTATGAATTGAAGCTTGGACCTCTCACATATCAAAAAAGTTCACAACTGAGTTAAAAGGGATTAATTGTTAGTAACAACTTAAACTCACCATCTTACAAAGTTCATCCTTAGGGTGGCTCCATATTGAATGTCAATGAATTTTATTGTTGTTTTTTTCACAATATGTATTTCATCATCTAACTTTTGTACATCATGTAGGTGTTCTACACACTAACCTTAAGTGCTAGCCCTCCACAATGTTTAAATAACTAATATATTTCTTTTCCAGTTGGGTATTAATGTGACATTTAAATTTTTCTTTCACAGTGTATTTCCTTGTTTTGAATTTGAGCCTGAGACCTCTCAAGGCAAGTGCTCTACTAACTGATCTATAGCATTAGGTACTTTTAAACAACTAAGACAACAACATTGATATAATATTTTTATATTCATTATAACCCAAGTTTTCTCCCATTATATATTAAAGATGGCTGCTCACATGCTGTTTCTGTGCTTCTGTGAAGACTGTGAGAGGAACGATGGAATAAATAAACCTTTTTATATGAGTCGAGGTCTAATGGTAAGTGAAGAATTGCATAAATATTTAAATGTGTTTTGCATTTTGTAAAGAACTAATGAACTACAGAAAGGTTTTATGAACCATAAGTGGAATTCACAGACATCTTTTCCTTTACTTTTAGGTTTTCGTTGAGAACAGCAAAAAGGCATTAAAACTAGATGCTGAAAATTGAAAATATCAAGGAGGATGAACATTGAAACCTCATTTTTCAGTTCAGTATTATTGTTTGTTAGTTGCTTTCATCTTGGTGTGACTGTTTATTCACTGTGCCTGATATTACTCAGAAAATGTAAAAGGAAGGACCATGTTGAGGAGGTTTAACTAAACTTTAATAACAAACAGTGCTCACAGGGTTATAAGTTTGGATGTTTCTGGGGGTAGGAACTAAATGACATTTCAATGACAGTTAAAAATACAATGCATGTGTTATTGGGCATTTATATGACACTTATTCTAAGTTTATCCATAAACTTGTATAAATAAAGTTATACATTGGTAACATACAATTACAAATGTAATTATAAAACTTGATAACTAGGGAACTTATAAAACTAAGACATTCAGTTACTTCTCCACTCCGTCGGCCAGTGATAATGAAAATCTACTCAACAATGATGGCATCCTGACTGTCGGATGGTACAAGTATATTTATATTCATCACATCATTTCTTCAGAAGAAATACCTGTTGATCGTAAAATAATATTCCAGTAAGATAATGACATCAAGCATGCAAGCTTAAAATCTGATACATCTCCCCTACATATTAGTATTCATAAAACAATAGAGTTCTGACTAGCAAGGGACCGTTAAGATATCATGCAAGTGAAGGGGTAATGTTGACTTAGAGAGTAACTAATGTTTGAGGTGATGGTAAAATGCTAACTTTAACTAAAAACATTTAGTTTTCAAATTAATATTGCTCTTACCATCTAACCTAAACAAAATTTAAGACTGAAAATTCTGTTGTTTATGTGATCTTTTACTCAGGTGAATGTTTGAAATGCTGTTGTGTTTATGTGGTCTGATAGTTCAGGTAAATGTTTAGAATCCTGTGTTATTTATGTAATGTCACAGCTCAAATGAACATATAGATTACTGAAGTATGAGATGTATAAAGATGCACAAACTGTTAAACAAGTGGTTTTCACAAGACCTGGGTCAAGGGTTGTCTGACAGTTTTACTAATACTTAGGTTATTTATAATGCCTTATTTTCCCTTTCGTCTCATATTATTATTTTTATGACAATAGTTAAATTATTTACAATGGTCTACTCTTACATAGATTATATTTTGTTTTGTTTATATTCATTTGATGATATATACATTATGTACAATTGCAACATTGCCCAAAATTTAATTTGAGGAGATGTGTGTATTACCAGTCTTAACATAAAGAGGAAAAAATATTTCTCATTAATTGTTATTTGTATTATAAACAAACTTTCCTGTTATTAAACCGTCATGTAATTATTAAGCCTTTCAGAAATACAAAAAAATGTTATAGTTACTGAATATTTACATATCAATAATACTCTTTACTAGATGACAGCTATATATAACAAACAACACTCTTAACCAGATGACAACAACATATAACTACTGTATAACAAACAGTACTATTTAGTAGACAACAATGACATGTAACTACTGCACAACAAATAACTGTTTACCAGATGCTAATATATAACTATCGTGTGACACGTACTCTTTAACAGATTAAACAATATATATATAACTACTGTCTAACAGAAGTGGAGTGGATATGAAATATTTTGCATATTGAAAAATAGTAATATTGTTTTTAATGATTGACTATTTTAACATTAAATAACTATCAGGAAAGCACATACTCCAAGAAGCTTTGTGCAATATTCAAACCAAACCTAGGTGAGACAACTATAGTTCAAAAATATTCTTCTCACCAGGTTATGGTGTGAGCTCGTGTAATGAAATATCACGTACATGAAATAGTTACAGATACTAGAATTACTGGAAGGACTTAATAAATTTTCACTGTGAAAGAGCGAAAGTGAGAGAGAAACAAACTTTACATTTTGAATCATGTGCTTTATCAGGCAGACTTCAAACCAGTCAATCTTATCAGCCAGCTTAGTACTTTAAATGACAAACCTTCTTCATTTGGCAGTACTGATCATCTTCCACTACATCGATATTAGTCCTCCTGTCTTTGTTGCTTCCAACAGAGGAACTTTATTCATTAAAGCACTTTCTAAAGCAGTTTTAGTTTCCAACAGAGCAGAAATTTCTTCTTCTATAGTTCTCAAAGTTTCTTCTAATGTTTTATGCCATAGTTTGATGTCCAGCACACGTTCTGACAGAGCTAGATTTGTTTCCTTTGAAAAAAAGATTATGTGGTGAAAACATTTGTACTATGATGTTAAAAACTGGAAGTTATTTATTTACTGATATTTTTTATCACAGAAGAGAGATTAAGTTTAAGTAATGCCATAAATTTCTCAAAATGTAAAAGAGTACAAATTAGATTATTTTTACCTAATAAAGTTAACAACATAAAAGTTAGTAATTTTACATGGTTTAATTTACTACTTACAGTAAAATCATGGCAATCAGTTACCAGTTTTAATCATGGTTAGTTACTTGTTAGTTATGACATGAACAACATACAAGACAGATAAATAAAAGAAACCACGTCCAACTGACTCATAGCACATCTAGACAATCTACTATGCAAGTCAACAAATCCTAGATAACCGTCTTGAGATCACTGAAACAAAGTGATTGAACTCATAATAAAGGAAACCTCAGACAAGCCTATAGTCCAAAAGTCTCTTGACTGAATCCTGGCCACTACAATTATTACAGAAGCACTATACGTAAAGTACAGTTAGCAGTTTTATCGAAAAAATATAAATCTAATCTAAAGCACAAGCCATTTATACGTAATATAAGTATGCTTTCCTTTTTATATTTACACACTTTCATTGTGAATATACCCTAAGAGGACCATTTACAATACATAAAAATATTGTTTTTTTATTACTGTATCACAGACTGTAATTCAGAATTTAAGTTTTGGATTATAACTATTAATTCAAATAAAGTATTATTAGTTTCACTCAATCTAATGCTTTACGTTTAGGGCCTAGTAAAATATTCACTAGACTTAATTGTTAAAAGGGCATGAAACAAATAATTTTAGCAATACTAACTTAAATTCACCTGGTTTTTCCATAAAATCCTGTTTTTAGAATCATTTCGAAGGTACTGACTTTGAGTCCTTAGATTATGCGACGATGAAAGTACTTGTTTTGTTGCCAATGCTAGAGAATCATTGTTAGCTACCCATTCTGCTGGTGAATGGTGGTCCACCTGTTTTTCGTAGAACATGTTTATTACACGCCAGTATCGTATAAATATGTTAACTTTCCAGGTTTGTGGTAAAAAGGCTTGAATTACACGCTTATTCTAACTTGGAAATAAATGTGTACCAGTCATAATAAAGCTCTTAGTCTTAAGCTTGACAATAACATTTAAGTACCCTAAAAAATATCTCGTTATGGCTTATCCTGCAAAGGAAGCAACGATACTGCAATATATTTACAAAACAATAATCTTTAAAAACTTAACTCATATTTATATTCAAGTTCTCTTGATAAGTAAAAAATGAAACTTAGTTCCAATACGACAGTTGTTACAAATGTATCCTAGCAACGAACTCTCCAAGAACTCTACAACTGCTCTCTTGCGTTCAAAAAGTTGAATAGCAACTACAAGAGAAATGTACACAGACCTACACGAGTTTTAAGATTTTTAAAGTAAAAAGTTCAGTGTGAATTTATTTCAAGCAATTATACAATCTTATCCAGTAACAAAATTGCTATGAACTACACAAATATAATGTTTTTCTTAATAGGTAACAGTATATAAATTTCTAATGATAAAGTAAAGCATAACCGCATTATTTTTCATAGAATGTAACATTTAAAAAAGAAACAACAACAACAAAGCAAAACTGGATCTAACAAGTACTAACTTTAGTTATATCAAATGTAAAATTATACGTCAGGAATGACTTAATCCTAAAACCATATAATATTTATGCATGT
Source organism: Carcinoscorpius rotundicauda (assembly GCA_011833715.1). Classification (NCBI taxonomy): domain Eukaryota; kingdom Metazoa; phylum Arthropoda; class Merostomata; order Xiphosura; family Limulidae; genus Carcinoscorpius; species Carcinoscorpius rotundicauda. The sequence continues at coordinate 66,342,117 of CM022392.1, read as the reverse complement.
AAAAGTTTTATCAAATTGATTTACAAAAAAATCCATTAAACATTTTTGGCCTAATCCCACTTCCCAATGACTCAATGGTAAGCCTGAAAACTTATCTATCAGCAATAACACAAGTGATAGAATAGCGGTGCTGTGACAATGTACGTGTCGGCGAGAATGTAATAAAAATAACCAGAACATGAAAAGTGTTTAACAACACAGTATTATGCAACATTGTTTGAAGAAGAGAATATTTTGTCATTATTTCCACTTTATGAGACTAATACTTCCATGCCATTGCGGAACGTAATTTTAGCACCGTGGTAATGTTTTAGTGACCCATGTTAGATGCCCCCCAGTGGCTCAGCGGTATGTCTGCGGACTAGCACGCTAAAATCCGGGTTTCGATACCCGTGGTGGGCAGAGCACAGATAGCCCATTGTGTAGCTTTGTGCTTAATTCAAAACAAACAAACCCATGTTAGATATTGAATGAGCAGAATTAGAATACTTATCATTTTTAAAATTCCCTCATAGTTGTCCCAAAGACATGTCATAATGGTTCTGTTTGAATGAATATAATAATTAAATTCAGGGTCGAAAGTAAGTATTATGGTACCTCATGCAATGTCTAAACTATATAGAAAGAAGGTAACGTATAGGATTGGTATATGCTTGAATAAATTAATATAATAGCTCTTCACAAATAAACTTTGATAAAAAAGTGTTTAACCCTATGCATTAAGTTTTGTTGTCATACCACAGCCCATAAAGCGTAAACAGTTGTCAATTGAGCAGAAGGTTAACATAAACGCTTTCCGTAATGTGGGTTAAACTCTCCGACAAATTGGTGCAGACATGAAATGCTCTCCAAACACTCTCAAATACACGTTAGATCGTAAAATCGAGACAGGTTAATTTGAAAATAGGAAAGAAAGAAAAGTAACACCTAAATTCAATGATACTGATGTCAAGTATCTCAGTTTGTACAGCCTACAAGACAGAACGAAGACTGCCACTGATCTCAAACTTCAGATAAACGACCATTGAGGAAATGATAGAAAAGTGCCTACATCTATAGTTTCAAAAAGACAACGAAAATATAATGTCACATCGTGTAGCAGTTAAAGAAAAATCAATTTTACTTCGGTCTCCAAATATTAATAAGAGACGGAAATTTTCTAAAAAGTACAAAAAATGAAATGCTTTGATTGGAAATGTGTGTTATGGACGGATGAGTTCAAGTTTGAAAATTTTGGTTCAAATCGTAGGTTGTACGTCCAGTTAAAGAAAGATACTTACCTCAATACATAAGGGCGTCAGTGTAATTGCTTGGAGGTGCTTTGCTACTGAGACTTCAGGATATATTTACAAAATAGATGAAATAACGGACCAGTGAAAGTCACAACAGAAACTGATCCGTCATGTGTTCCTTAGTAGTTTTCGTATTATTAATAAAATATTTTATCACCACTGAAACATTGACCCCAAACACTTGTCCAATTTGTACAGAAATTATTTAACCAAGATAGAAACGGCTGGAGTGATTCAAACGATGCAATGGACTCCACAGCGCCCTAGTCTCAATTCAACTGAGTAGATCTGGGATTTAATAGATTAAAAAATGGATAATTTTAACGATTCTTGTAAAACACGTCATGGGAAAGTACTAATCATTTGGAGTGAAATCCCATAGGGCACTTTAATCAAACATGTTGCAATTATTAAACTTAAAGAGGGACGCACAAACAATTAACTGTTTGCTGAACTCAAGCACCCTCCGTCCAGTTCTCTTGCATTTAATATGAATATTAGTAAAATGTCGAAGTTTCCGTTGTAAATTACCTTCCACTGTTTTTTAAAGTAGCCTAAAATTTGATTTCGATTTTGTCCTACCACTTTGCACAGTACTGTATATAAACCAATGACAATACAAAGAGAAAGATGACTATTTTAAACAAAGAAAATACTCAGTCTAAAATAAAGGATAGAACAGTGTTTAGGTATACTGACATACTAACATATTGTGTAGTCAAAAACAAAAAAAAAACTGAAAAAACTATGGAAAGTTAATTGCTACAGGTATCTATTGCTTTTAAGTTACGTTGTCGTAGAATGTTTGGCTGGCGTTAAACACTGGTATGTTTAAACATTAGATAAAAACAAATTCAATCATGACACTACAAAAAACAACAAAAAACATGAAGGTTGAAGAACAGTTGTTCATCATTTGAAAGCGCTCGGGTTATGAGGTTTTTATCAAATTCTAACTTCGTATCATCTTACGTACCGCCCAGTATTCGTGGTTGTGTAAACATCTTACCACCTTCTCGCACTCCATCCTTCTTCCTCAAGTAATTTATTAACTACATCTTTATATACCTTACTACCTTTCTTCCTATTTTCTTGCTTCCCAGCCTTCTTATTTATGTGAAAACAATTTACACGTCCGTCCTTCCTGCTTGTGTCTGGTTAGAACAGCGATAATTTTAAGGACTTGCAACGCTAAAATTCGCTTAGTTCGATTTCTGCAATAAACACGGTACATCGCTTGATATGGTTTTGTTCTAAAACAAACAATTAGCTCTGTTTGTATAAGTTTTTTGTGGTTTACGTCATCTTAAAACATTTAGACAAATCTGCCAGTAACAGCTGGAATTTTTTTCTGTGAGTCAGTGAAATTATAAATATGGAAATTAATTTAATTATAATTTCTAAATGTAGAAAAACAAACTTTTCTTCCTTCTTCTCTTATTTTTGAAGATGGTGGTGGACTTGTGGACGCAATTCAATTAATTCAGTTTGGCCTTTGAGAAACAGACTTTCTTCTGCTGTAAATGAAACAACTCGTAGATGTGGTAGAAATTAATGAAAAAAGTTATAAATTCGATTAGACACACGACAGATAAAATGTGTTTACCCCTTCAATCAAAAGTAAAACGATCCGTAATTAAGGCATCAACCAATCAAATAAAGTCTTCTTCTACCGTAACTTTCACCAACAGTTATCTAGGGCTTTATATAAGGTTCATCTTTTAAAATATGAGTGTGAAGTGGAGTTGTAGAGCTATAGGAAACGAGGATTTTTTTTTTTTGTAAATATATTCCTCGCAGAATTTTTGTTGTTGTTTTTATAAAGAACAAAAGCAACAATGTTTTGGGTAAGTATATTTAAAGATTAGCAACACACGTTTTTTTGTTTTTTTTAGTTTTATTTCTGTTCGATTTTTTTTTTAAGGCTTGTAAATGTTTAGGAAATAAATCTTGTGAATAATCTGTTAACTTTCAGTACTGCTACAATAACTCTTCTTGAATGAACTATCACTTATTAAACTGTGGTATCAGGTTGTGTGATGATTATATTTTGTTGTAGTTGTGTGTTACTGTGTTCCTGATCACCCTCCTTCAAGTCAGTCAGCTGACTTTACTTCCACCATGTTTAAGTACTTCAAAAAATATTACATTAGAAAATGCTGGAGAGGATTTCTATAATACCCGGTCTTGTTCGGATCATGGTGGGAAAGTTCACGAGCCTTTATCTCACTCGACGTAAGTGTGAAATTTATTTTATTTCAAAGAAGAAAAATTTTTTTCCTGACGAAATTCTTTGTTGTCTTCACAAAGGTCTTGTTTAAATAGTTAACGAACGACGTTTTTTGTCGTGGTTGTACACCTCTACAGTAAGTGGTATATAATAGGTTTCATTGATTTATTAACTCTACTCCCCCACGTCTTTTGTAGAGGTGGGTACAACTCTGTTCCGGGTATCTTCAGTGTGACACGTTTACCATCAATATTGTCGTGGACTACTCAAAAAGACTCGTTCAGGGATATTGATAAACTCTTGACAGTCCTTCACCCACACCGCTATGAAGGTGGCAAGACCAAGGTGAAAACACAATCATCAGACTCTTCCTGTGAAAGGTAACCTATTTTCCAGATATAGCCTTGAATGAGTGCGTAAAATAATTCATTGTAACCTTTCTTTCCAATTATCTCTTACTACAATAGGTAAAATCTGTTTTTTAGTTGTTGGGACCATATAGCGTCATGCTGTGACACTATCTCGGGCGTAGCTTTCCCCACAGTTGGAAAATCTGCTTTAACCGGTGACAAAGTTCACATAATCCAGGTTTTTCCAGCCTTTATTCAACCAGTCTTTTATCGGAAGTGCCTGTAAGTGTCTTTCTTTTTAAGAGCAACTTGTGTACAACCCTTTTACTTAATCCACAACTAAAGCTAATATTTATTGTAATTACGCTGAAACGTTATCACTGAACATTGCTGGAACTGTCAGTTTCTTTTGTAACTCTTTTCTTATTCGCGTCTTACGATTAAACTATTCTTCGTCACAACATTTAAATATTCCCTATTAACTCGTGTACAAACTCTGCTACCTTTTTAGGTACGAAAGTTGCAACATCCTCGTAGGAAGGTGTGTTCAAGAGTTCTTGCCAATCTCGGTTCTTGTCCTCCCACGCCGGCGTACTTCATTATGTCGCGAAGACTTTGTGTTCGTTGAGAGCGGCTGCCGATGTGAACCTACTGCCCTCTATCATCAAGGAACTGTACCAGACTATATGCAATTGGATGAAAGAAGATCGACAAAGTGATACTATCCCTATATGTATTTTTAGCTTTGTTTTTTTAAATACTTCATGGAATAAATTCTTTTTAAGGAAAATGAAAAAGGCTAAATGTGTTGAGGTTAAACAATTGTGTCTTTGGTATCGTTGTGGTTTTTTATGAAAGAGGAATCTCTATAAAATTCGATTCTTATCTTTAATCTTAAAGAGCGGTCGTACATAGTTAGAGCCGGAGTCAAAGGATGACTTTCTCTGCTTTCGTTGTACGACTTTCAAATAGGCATTTACCAAAATTCAGTATTGTTTCTGCAATATCTGATCGTTTGGAAGTGTTTTTTAAGGCTGACCTTCTACACACTTACCGTTCGTATTTCAGCGTTACAACAGTACCGTTATGTTGGGGTGGGGAAAAGTGTGCATATTCATCTAATATAACAAGACTAATCCGAAGTATGTTTTTTAGTATATAATTCGAGCACCTAGAAAAGACTATAAAGGAGATTACCCGGTATTCTCTTAATTCGTTTTTATTATTGTAAGTATTCATTTTACACAAAACTTAAAACAATTGGCATCTAAAATTTTTTGCATTACTCCAGATTCCAATGAAGATATTAGTTTCTGAATTTGCTTGATTCGTGTGAAGAATGTAGTGTCTGTTTGTTATACTGAAGGCATTCCTACACACATTTAATTGCAATAATTTATTATACTACAAAAATATAATCGAATTGCAACAGTTTCATCAGTAACTGTAGTTCTTCTGTGGAATAAACCTCTTCACACACTTTACGTTTTTCTTAATACATCGGTCGCGTGTTAACTGCGTCAGTGAGTTACATTCTTATACTTTAATCAATACCAGGTTTTATTTCTTTTACGAAGTGTTTTCACAAGATTCATTTATGTGAATCTAAAATTCACCAGAAATATCTTATGGAAACTAGTATTTCAGGTAGTAATATGCGTTACTTTAATATTTATAAACGTGAAAATACTACAAGAAGGTAATTTTTAATTGTAGGCTTGGAATGGTCGGAATCTCAGTTAGAAGGCCTAACTGAGAATGTTTTTTTATTTTTTTTAAAACAATCTAACACGTGAAGAGGACAACGAGCGCTATTAAAAGCTGGACAAAAATAATTATTTGAACTTTTAAAATGTTAAGCCAAAATTTAATTTTAACCTGCTTCAAAGGTCACTTCAATAGGAGTGTGTACGCATGTTGAGGAAGACAAACTCTATTGTTCTGAATTTAAAGATCGAAAGAACGTGTAGTTTCATAATTTTAGTGTGAGAGGACAGTATAGTTTACGTAATCCTTGGTGAAGGGAAGGTATTGTACGTTATGTTGAGAAACGGTGGTATTTCCGTTTATGGTTTAGTAAAAGAAGCTTAAATTCAAAACGACTTATCGTGAGATAAGCATTAAAGTTACTGTTTTCAGAAGAGACTAAAACGCAGTGCGTTGTTCTGTAAAGTTACTCGGTTACCGTTCCTCTGGTATTATCAATTATGTTAACAGTGTTTTTATATTGTTAATTTAGTTTGCACACTCAATATACCTTTTTGTCACACAAAGCAGATAAACATATTTTAATCAGAAATTCACCGTACCAGTTACTCAAGTTAAAAGGAATACAGTTTAAGATCGCCTTATTCGATATAATTTAGCATAAAGGTGGCGGACTCGACTTGAGGAGGGTGGAAAAGTGTGTGTGGGGGGGAAATGTATTTGATCAAGCGCAGCGAGAAAATGCGACCTACATGCGCATGCATTACGGCAAAGGTTCGGGGCTTTCTAGTTCTGGATTAACTTTTCTTATCCTTCATCTCTGGGAGAGTTATCTTTCCACATTTATTGGACGCATTGAAAATTGTGGGATAGAGAGTTTACGCTATACCTGAGTGCCTACGCCACTGTGGCAAGAACTAATTAGAAGAGCCAGTTTTATTTTAAGTAGAATACAATATATCAAGACGTAAATGATATAATAAAAGAAACACTGTTTTCGAAAAACATCTCATCTTTTCTTTCGTTTGATTTATTTGCTGACCTCTTGATTTTTATTTTGCCCATAGGGGGACCAGTCAAAACCAAGACTGTCCGATTAACAGGTTGCAGTCAAAACATTAAAGATTCACGAGTTCGATTTTCATTTTTTTAAACATTTTATTCTTGTTTTATTTTTAGCGTATGGTTTCATCCAAGTCCTCAGTCTCAGCCCCTCAGGTCTTAGTTTCGGACACTAAGGTCTCACCTACAACACTACTGGGCTGCTCTTATAATAGGGCTCGGCATGGCTAGGTGGTTAAGGTACTCGACTCGTAATCGGAAGGGCGCGGGTTCGAATCCCCGTCGCACCAAACATGCCGTAGGGACGTTATAAAGTGATGGTCAACCCCACTGTTCGTTGGTAAAAGAGTTGGTGGGGAGTGATGATGACTATCTGCCTTACTTCTAGTCTTGCATTGCGAAATTAGAGACTGCTAGTGCAGCTAGCCCTTGAATAGGTTTGCGTGAAAGTCAACACAAACCCACACTTTTATGATAGCAAAATGAATTATAACGGGAATCGCATTCTTAGTAGTTATATACATACAAGCAAACCTAAATTTAACATAATGGTTAAAGTATCGTTTTTTTGTTGTTGTTCCAAGTGACAGAATATCCCGTTTGTATTCAATATCTTATTAACTTTCGTTTTTGTGTTAATTAGCGTAACACCTGCAGATGGCCCTTTGTGGCTTTGCTATACGAAAAGAAAAAAAGATACTCGAGGGTTTTCTGTACCAGCTGTCTCTCGGTTTGAGACGACAAACTTACAGAGTAGGTTACGACCTAATAACCCTCGCCGATACCTCTTGGGCTACTATTTAGCAACCAATAACTCCTCATAGATAAAAGGCTCTGTTGCTGACCAGTCTGTTCTGTTTCCGTAACAACAATAACATTTTTAAGAGCGGTAAAATTTGATTAGTTTAATTTATCAGTGACAGTTTTCCAGGCGTAGTTAACCTTACGAAAATAGCATTTTTTCTAGACAACTTGTTTAAAGTCGTGAAACCTGTAATATATATCTGTCAAGTTATGTGTTTGAAATATCTGGTAAGTATGAGCTTATAACTACTTTATGGAGCAGAAGGATATTAAAATCGCGCCTCGCCCGCTGAATGCTTCAATCGGCTGAAGAAACATTCGGTGCAGCGTAGATTTTGAACCACTTGACTGAAAATCCGAGCTAAGGAAAGAAACGCGGTTCGGAGGACTACAATCGATGATTAGATAACCAATGACCAAAAGCTGTGCTGGAAATCCGTCTGTTCGATATAACATCTGCTCAAGACCGTTGGTTCTTTTCAGAAGGAGGCTTCGGTCACCTAGTACAGCAAGGTCAGTTTAACTTTAATTTAAAACTAATTAACAGCTACATGTGATTTATTTAGGCTAGGTTAGATTAATGTTGTCCCAGCAGTTAGAGATAAGACGATGTAAAGCTACGAAAATGACAAACATAACTTAAGTCTGTATGGGGGAAATTTCTGAGATCTGTGACAAATACTATATTTCAGAAGAATACTGATAAACTTTGAATTATCATAAATTAAAAAGTCTGGGATTGTGAACGAAAATGTCGTTAACGTCGAGAGTAGAAGAAAGTGGGTTGTAATTATAATAATAAAATGGTATTTTTAAGTTTTGAAAGTTATTTGTTTTTCTGTTGTTTTATCTGGAGTGTAGAGCAGTGGTTACGGTGGAAGAACTTCAAGGAGTAGCGTTTTTTTGTGTTAGTGACAAACCATAAACTGTTTCAGCACCACGTTTTATGTATATTTCAGGTACAAGTGGTACGATGGACAAAGAAATTCCGTGACTGAATTTAGAAATGACTAACATCAAAACAAAAGATATTAAAAAAAAAGTAATACCGTTACTAGACGATACCCCGAACAATCTGAGTTGGAAGTGGCTAAAACGAAACTTCATAACAATTACAATGCACGTATTTAATGTAGTTCCCATAACAATAGCAAGTACTCAAACCGGCACTAGGAATCCTGGTATTTAACGAAAGGAATAGTCGGCACTGGATACGGAAGATGGAGTGTGGTTGAGATATTTCAAAATATTTCTCGTTGCTTTAACTCGCAAGTGTTTTTTGTTTCGATACGTGTTTCGTGCGCGCGCACACACTACTGTGACTATGGAAGTATTATCACTTATCTCGGGTACGTTGTTCAAGTACACGTGCTCGACACATCTAGCGCCGGTGAAGGATTAATAATTTTTTTTAGTCGCGAGCGTTTATATTTTTGAGTGACTTGACTGAGTTATACCACATTATCCGCACACAGGTTATCTTTGAGTTTATCAACCGGAAAATACTTCGAAATTTAAAAAAAACAACTTGGAATCCAGTGTTAACGCATGCGTAGTCCGAGCTAAAATAAGGACGAGTGTGATATTTGTGTATATCTTCTTGAACCTTTTTGTACCGAACTACTTTAAGTAACGTTCCTCGAGGAAATTCATGACACACACACACACACACACACACAAAACACGTAAAAGATCAAACTCAACCTTAACACAAAATTACGTTTCTTTTCAAATCTTTGAACACATGAAGTGTTTATTTTTCTAAGAACAATATTAAATTTTACTGAACCACATAGGGCAACTCGTATATGGTAGAACATTGCAAAGTATTGCCAACGTTGATTGAATAAAAACAACAATACCAAGTTCATCCAGCCCTTAATGATTGAATAAATATGCTAATTACGAAAAGTTCGCATAATTATTGTATGAGTTAATAGGACAGTATTAAATAGTGTAATCTATCTCGCGTCAGAACACATAAGGTGTCTTTCGCACGTGCGACAACATTGTAGGCCTCTGGATCTGTTAGGAGAAAGGAGATAATGGGTATTTATATATCTCATGCATGGGGGACCCAATAGAAATTTTTATCAAACTTAATTGGACACTATCAATTTTGCCTGCGTGCAGTGATTTGCTAGTGCCAGAATTACCGATTCGTGCATTAATATTTTAGGCCATAAAAAAACAACAACCGTGATTTTGTGAAAAGCTAAATTTGTGTACGTTTCGTGACTACAAATACCGCGAAGTTCAGAATGAGTTAATCGAACGAGGGGTAATCTGCAAGAAAGAAAATATTATACCTTAGACTTTGTCAAGAAGTCACATAATGCAGCAGACATTTAACCTACATCGAAATAATACTTATTAGAATGACAAAGATTTAACTCCTCAGTGTAACAGCCGCAAGTTTTGGAACTTACAGCGCTACAACCTGGAATTAAATTACATATGGTATTCATTGCGCTAATAACCTATTGTATAGCTTTTCGCTGAAAATACAGAATCTTTTTTACACCACTTTTAAGAAGAGGAACTGCGGTTACAACAGTTAGGGCTGAAACAAATTTGCCTTATCTCTGTTATAACTTAATTAAATCATGAAATATGTTTCGCTGCTTTAATTCTGATACCAAAACAAATTTTTAAACCACTTACGAGCTCCGGTTTCACCATATTTCTGTTAAATGTAAGTATTAGTTCATCAAAAATCAACTGTTAGAAATATAAACAATAATTCTTTTCAATGTAAATATCAATTCCTTAAAAAAATTAATTGTTAAAAGTATTCGTCAAAAAGGTGAATAAACACAACACCAATGCATAAAACGGGCAGAGCACAAAAGGAGAAGCTGTGAAGATGTCAGTAAAAATCGTAAATTGACGCCTTGCAGGTTCAAGTGACTAGGGAACCCGACTCAGTAAAGAATTATATTAATCGTGGATGATATTTAATTATATTTTCTTTCTATAGAAACTGATATCCTAAGTTAATTTTTTGCTCCGAAAAGACATCAAAGGCTGCCTGGAGGGGTCACTTGTTTTATCCATTTTCACCACTTTACAGCAGTGCTACCTGTCATTCAGTTAGCAGACGTTAAAATGACGTTTTATAAAGGACACTTAGAGTTGTAAATTGTACTCTTGTAACGTCAATGAAATTTGCGCGTTCCCTGAATCCCGAAAACAATTGTGTTTTTTATAAGCTACAATATAGCGTGATATAGAAACATCAAAGCAAGAAGTAAAAAGTTATTAATCTTAATGTTGGTTTTATTTTCCCTTTAGAAACAATGCTTTCATGAATCCTGCGCAAGTACAACTAGTAGAAAATCCGCGTTGGAGTCTCGAAGAAGTTTTAGGTAATCAGAGCTAATGAGTGGATACGTGAAACTCGTAGCGTCATACAGTCCATAAACTGGTCCGGAATAACCGGGTGGTTAGGACGCTCGACTTGAAATGTTAGGGTCGTGGGTTAGAGGCTCATTCGCATCGAACATGTTTGCCATTTCGGCCATGGAGGAATTATTATGTGATGTTCAATCCTACTATTCGTTGGTAAAAGTGTAGCCAAAGAGTTGGCGGTGGGTCGTAGTGGTGCAAGAAATTCAAAAATACAACAACAAAATAATCTCTAGGAAGAGATTATAAATATAGTTAGTGTAACATGGCAGAAACAGTAAATCGTTTCTTAAGTAGAATTCTGGTTTAATATAACTGTTGTTACTTTCGTCTTCAGAACAGCACCGAGCCAAAGAGGAATTTGACAGTCTATTAGTGCAAGACTCTGATAGTTTATGATGTAGTATGCTGGACAGGTAATGTAGAATTGTACTAGAACATACATAGAATAGGTTGATTTCAGTGTGTTGCTAATGTGTTAATACAGTATTTTAATTTTAAAATATTAAAATAAATATTTTAATGGAGAGTGCTACTAGGATATAATTAATGTAGAATGTAGTGGAGTTAGTGGAGAGTACTATAATGATATACTTGTTTAGGATTGGTGTTAACGTGAAACGTTAAACTATTAGTAATTGGTACCACCTTAAGAGATAAGACACGTATGATGTAACACGACATAAACCAAATGCCCCTAATTCTATTTAAAGTCCTCGTTGGTAGGCCTGTCAGCGTTATATTATACTATTCGAGTTTATCTATTAGGCTTATCTGTGCTTTACGTTACACTGTTCAGGTTTATTTAATGGGCCTGCCTGTTCTTTACGTTAAACTGTTCACGTTTATAATAACTAAATTTTAATCGTGTGTTGGTTTCAGCTACATATGTGTTTTTAAGTGCTTCCGCAAGTGTCATTTCTTTAAAGATCGAGAATACTTATTTTATTTAGACACATCATCTGTGTGCACAGTTTTCAGGTCCTGTAAGAAAAGACAAAAGGTGTGAAGCGAGAGCAGAATAATTAAATCTCCTGAATGTCAAACAAATACTATTTTTAATTTCTTCTTTTCGTTTTTTAAATTTCTTGCAAAGCTACTCGAGGGATATCTGCGCTAGCCGTCCCTAATTTGGAAGTGTAAAACTAGAGGAAAGGCAACTAGTCATCACCACCCACCGCCAACTCTTGGGCTACTATTTTACTAACGAATAGTGGGATTGATTGAAACTTTATAGTGACCCCACGGCTAAAAGGGGCGAACATGTTTGGTGTGACGGGGATTAGAACTCGCGACGTTCGAATTAAGAGTCGAGCGCCCTCACATTTAATTAACGAATATTCTGTACTATGGTCACATCGACCACTCACTAAACGTTAACCCGTAATAGGGCCAAACTGACGAAGTGGACGAAAGTTGTTGAATTTGAGTTGGTTTATAGGTAGCAAACATGTGTTGGGAACAATTATCCAATCTGTATATTATCTCGTGTATCTGTGTTTTAATATGCACAAGCAGATAACAATTTTAAAAGAAAGATAACACATGCAGATTGCCCATAAAGTATATTTCTTGAAAATAAATGTTACTCGCCTAACTGATGGGTACTTTTTGTAATGAAAAAGGGTATAATGCCCATCAAACTAAGCGTTAATTCATGATGACGACAAATCCATTTGAAACACAAATGTATTCTAAAGACTGTTGCCATGGATATTAAAACTTCAAATAACATTTTAATTAAAGTTTTAATATCTATTTCAGCCGTTTTCAAAATAAACTAATGGGTAATTTTTGTAGTGAGAAAGGGTATGTTACCAAAGTTTTTTTTAACCTTTCTATAATGAATGTGGGTTTAGGCTTCATACTAACACTAACGAAAGATGTACGTTAGCTTAATATTATGGAAATGTGTTTAGGTCACTTGGTAACCCTAATTAACCATGGTATTTTCAAGAAAGCCGTTAAAATGGCGTCTAATTCCTGATCTAATATTCTATTCCAACTTTAACAGAAAGTATCTGCTCTCAGGGAAATTAAAGTGGTAAGTAAGAGGTAAAAACTTGTGGTTTTGTGGCATTACCAAAAACCATTACATATGTTCGTTCTTAGGGGTGTGTTAAATTAATGTTACAGATAATAATTGACAGAGAGTTAACTGATAATCAATGAAATATTCTTTCTTGTCTTTACACGTTATAGTGTAAAGCTATAAACGCTCAGTATATGTTTAATGGCTGCTAACACCAACCTGCTTGCAAAATTAAGTTGTTCGTATCTCTGTTAAAAAGAACTCTAATGTTCCTAACTGCCAGAAAGCGTGTAACAAGTACGAATTATTAGAATCCTCGTTACAAATCATTAGGTTGTAAATAATGAAGCTATTTATATACATGTCATGAAGGAAAGTAGGATAACGTAAAAATTAATACCGTTTGTATTTCGCGTTAGGAAACGAGGTAACGTAAGAATTAACACCGTGTATATATGATGTTGAAAAGCGAGGTAAGATAAGAATAGACACCGTGTATATATTTTGTTGGGAAGCTAGGTAAGGTAAGAATTAACACTGTGTATATATTTTGTTGGGAAGCGAGATAAGGTAAGAATTAACACCGTCTATATCTCTCGTTGGGAAGCGAGGTAAAATAAGAATTAACACCGTGTATATATCGCGTATGGAAGCTAGGTAAGGTAAGAATTAACACTGTGTATATATTTTGTTGGGAAGCGAGATAAGGTAAGAATTAACACCGTCTATATCTCTCGTTGGGAAGCGAGGTAAAATAAGAATTAACACAGTGTAAATCTCGCGTATGGAAGCTAGGTAAGGTAAGAATTAACACCGTGTATATATCTCGTATGGAAGCTAGGTAAGGTAAGAATTAACACTGTGTATATATTTTGTTGGGAAGCGAGATAAGGTAAGAATTAACACCGTCTATATCTCTCGTTGGGAAGCGAGGTAAAATAAGAATTAACACAGTGTAAATCTCGCGTATGGAAGCTAGGTAAGGTAAGAATTAACACAGTATAAATCTCGCGTATGGAAGCTAGGTAAGGTAAGAATTAACACCGTGTATATATCGCGTATGGAAGCTAGGTAAGGTAAGAATTAACACTGTGTATATATTTTGTTGGGAAGCGAGATAAGGTAAGAATTAACACCGTCTATATCTCTCGTTGGGAAGCGAGGTAAAATAAGAATTAACACAGTGTAAATCTCGCGTATGGAAGCTAGGTAAGGTAAGAATTAACACAGTGTAAATCTCGCGTATGGAAGCTAGGTAAGGTAAGAATTAACACAGTGTAAATCTCGCGTATGGAAGCTAGGTAAGGTAAGAATTAACACCGTCTATATATTTTGTTGGGGAATGAGAAAACGTAATTTTAAAGATATTGAACATTTACTATATCTTTGCAATTTATGCTGAATTTTATAATGAGGGTTATTATTCATTTCTCAAGGATCCCACTAACCCACCTAAAATAACAAAACATAAATGTACTAATTTTTATCATGAGAGTAATGTTGTAATATTAATAGACTCAAAATGCTCTGCGTATAAGATTTGTATACTTGTGGGTTTGTTTGTTTGTTTGTTTTGGAATTTCGCACAAAGCTACTCGAGGGCTATCCGTGCTAGTCGTCCCTAATTTAGCAGTGTAAGACTAGAGGGAAGCCAGCTAGTCATCACCACCCACCGCCAACTTTTGGGCTACTCTTTTACCAACGAATAGTGGGATTGACCGTCACATTATACACCCCCACGGCTGGGAGGGCGAGCATGTTTAGCGCGACGCGGGCGCGAACCCGCGACCCTCGGATTACGAGTGCACGCCTTAACGCGCTCGGCCATGCCAGGCCTCATACTTGTGGGAAAAATGGTTGAATATCTATTGTTTTAAATGTTACAAGCATGAATTCATATAACGCATCTGATGAGCAATCAGATGAGAAGAAAAGCTATACTGTTAAATCTGTAGAACTACAGACAATAACAAGTTATGTTATACTTTGACGTACACAATAACATGAAAATAGGTCATATTGTTAAATATGTAAACCTACGAAATCCGACGATCACGAAATGTTATAACTGTTGACTTATAAAATAAAATAATCAAACAGGTTATATTAAGTGTTCCATTTTCAAACCTGTAAACCTGCAAAATACGATTCACCTTACCTTCTGATAAAAACATACTCTGTTGCTAGAACGAAAATAAAAATTAATCTGGAAATCGATATAGCTAATTTATTTACGTTCTTACTTTTCTGCTTTTTAAAGTTAGAATAAGAAAATATTATTTGTTAATCTCTAGAAGTACAATTTATGAAAATCAGGCGAGGTTTAACTCGAAATCCATTGGCTTAGATAGGATGATAATTAATAGATTATGTTGCTAAGTCTATAAATACACACTGAACAAATCCTGCTGCACTGTTGAATCTGTAGACCTGATCGGTACAACAAACAGAGCAGGCTACAGTATTGAATCTATGGTGATTTCAACAACTTTAAATTATTGTGTACTTTTAAAAGTTTTACGTGAGTTTTTAAATAAATATCTTTACACAAGTTCTGAGTTTTTGATACTTTCAATTATTTATATTCGTGTTGTGTTTTATTAATTAAAATCGTGAATTTTCAGTGCGCGCGAACTTTAATGCGTGAATTGCAAGTGTAACTTAATGCTACGAACGTTAAATGAATAACAATAGGGTCTTAATGATTTACTTGAAATATATTGTTCATGACACCTAAAACTTCCTCCAAACCCGGCACTTAACGAGAGCCAAAGAACAGGATTTTCACGACACCTATATCTTCTTGTCAGATGGGGTCTTAGTAACAGACATGTTTGTTAAATTCTTAACAGTAAACTAGAGACACTAGCGGAAAATTCCCGCAGACAGTTTTATTTGAACTTACTATTATCTTGTTTTTTTTATTTATCAAAAGAAATGTAAGATGGATTTCGTTTTTTTTTTAAATATTCATTTTAAAGTTTTGAAAGGACTACAAAAAACTTGTTTTATCATTGCTATTCTTACAGAGTAAAGTTTTACTAGATTTTAAAGAGTGGCCGGCCGTACAGTTGTCTTCCAACAGATCGTAACTATTGGATTAAATTAACTGATAGAGAAACCAGTGTTTGGGGATTTAGATTGCGTCAAAACGAAGCATTGAATAACATGCGATTTATAAACAAACATTACAATATTGTCATAGTTTGCTTCGTGTGTTTATGCAGTTTATCACAAGTAGCGAATAATTAACACGAAGAGGGTTACACTTGACATACGTCTGAAGACCTAAACTGTAGGGTACTGTGTGCTAGGTATGTACAAATGCTTTTCACCGGATAGACACAGTTTTATGTTACTTCATACACTCTCTACCAGTCCCTCAAAATGTAACTTGGTTTGTTTGTTGAAACCTGTATACATCAAGTATTGCCCGTTTTCGTTTGTAACTTAACGCAAGGAAGGAGGTGACAAAGTTTATACTATTCTCTAATAGTTCCAGATAAATGGATAGATGATTTTGTTAACTTGTCTTTCATATTTGACTAATATTTACATCAGTAACACGACACCACGAAGGTTAGGTACTGATTATTTTGTTCACAAAACTCGAGCTTCATGAGCTAACGTTACAAATTGATAAAACCATTATTATTTTTGTTTTTCTCAACATTTAAATTCTAACGGTTAAATCTTTCTTGATTTGTCATGTTATGTATAATTTAAGAAGTTTATAACCAAATCTAATCTGATAATTGTGCTGTTTAACTCTACAGATTTCGCACTATAGCCTCTTTTTTCATCTATTGTGTGTTGTGTAACTCAACAGATTTCGCAATACAACGAGTTTTTTCATCTCGTGTGTTGTTTAACTCTACAGGTTTCGCACTACAGCCTGTTTTTTCATCTCTTGTGTGTTGTTTACAGGTTCGGATGTACAACCTATTTTTTGTTTGTTTGTTGTGTTGTCAATGTGTCTTTCGATGAGTCAGTTTATGACTTATAAAACCTTGTACAATATCACAATATCTTGACTTTAGGTGTCTCTGGTTGTGTAATTCATGCAGTATGAGAAATTTTTCATTATTTGTGATTCGTGCTATATGACGCGATTTCTATGATTTCCATTTTCATCTTGAGTAATTGATTCGGTAGAAAGAAACGGACACTTGAATCCGCAGTGATTACTCACAGAAATCTATGTTACAATAAAATCTTATGTAAGTTGTCAAGTTATTTGCCGTCAACGTTGATTTAAAAAAACAACAAATGTGTGAGTGAGAGTTTTTTTGTTGAGACTATGTTTCATGTTGTTTATATTTCGCGCATGGCTAGTCCTACTTAATTGTGAAGAAATAGATTAGAAGGTAGGCAGTTAGTCAATGCCACCCACTGCTTACTCCCAAGTACCTCGTATACCAACAATAATTAATCGTTACATTATAACACTCCCACGATTAATGGGGTGAACACGTTTGGTTAAGAGGTTTTAATCCACAGATTGCGAATTGAATGCCCTAACCACCAGGCCATGCCAATCTCGCTGTAATATTGAGTTTTATCTTTTACATACAAATTTTCTTTATATTTCGGTGTAGTTTATTATTTCGACCTTCTCTATTCGGGTTCTGCCCACCAGATAGCGAGAGTTAGCACAGCTTGGCAGGCCTAATTTATAATATTGCACATGAAACTTCTGTGAAAATCGGCTAAAGTACACATGAAATCTTGAAATTTGACTTGAATGTGGAAGCACATGTGTAACCTTTTTCCCGTTCAATTTTTCTTCCGTTCTCAACGTTTTATACTTTTCCCATTCAACACACAATATTAGGTCAGGAATGATGTGGGTCACCTGTTCTGGCTAGTCTTGTGCGATGGCTTGACACGAGCACTCGAGACGAGGTTACAAAGGTCTTTTGGATTTTTCATTTTTGAATATGTGAGATTTAATTGTTGTCTGTTTGTATTTATATATGCATAAGGAAGAATAATAATAGTTGAAACGGGACTTTTCTTTCTATCAGCTTCTCTCCCGCTAATACAGCGGTATGTCTACGGATTTACAACGCAAAATCAGGGGTTCGATTCCCCTCGGTGGGCTCAGCAGATAGCCCGATATGGCTTTGCCATAACAAAGCACACGCTTTCTATCAGTTTGCTACGTTCTGTCTCTTGCACTACTTACTGTAGATACTATTCAAAATGTACCACACATATTAAATTCTAAAATAAATGTATTTTCTTTTCATTGCATTACTAACTCTCCGTTTTAGGTTTATTTTTCAGTAATCTGGTATAGGAAAGGTAAAATCACACATAAACATAGTTGTACCCTTTGGTTTTGGTTTTAAGTAAACTGGTAATTAAATAATAGTTTGCGGTAGAGGATATTCAGAATCGATGTCATCACACAGCATACTACACTGTTTCACTTAGTATTGCATGTAGATATTAAAAGGTAGTATCTTTGTTTTCTTTCACATCTAGCTTTTGAATTAGTCAAACTCTAAATCTTTCAACCAGTTCGTTCACTGGAAAAGATAACGAGAAACCGACTTCTGGTGTACGTATAAACTCTTTTAAGATGATTGAAACGTTGTTCTCTGCTTTATTAATAAATCTTCCAAAAAACTGAAGATGACCAAAGGAATTCGAAACGTTGTTCTCTGCTTTCTTAGTAAAAGTGTTAATACCTACACCAGCCATCCTGAGATACGTATTGGAAACATGTTTCAGTATTTTTAACTTTACCTGCTTTTAATTAACAGTAAATTTATTGACTTAAAACATTAAAATTTAAGATCCGATTCACGTGATGGAAAGCGCAGATAGCCTATTGTGTAGTGTTATTCTAGAACAACGACTTTCAGTGGTCCAGCGGCACGTTCACGGACTTACAACGCTAAAATCTGGAGGTTCTATTCTGTTGTGTGTTTTAGGGCTAGCGCAGCTGTAACAACTTTTAACGATAATTAATTTGACATCACGCTTGCGAAGTTAATTTTTAATTGTGTTACGAACTTGAAGGCCTAGTTGCTTTACAGTAAACATTCATTTGTACGTGGACATTTTTAACTTCTCTCGGAAACTGTTGAAAGGTTCCTGATTGAATCCGAGAAATACCAACACAGTAATGGTGATATATAATTAATTTAGCCACGACCTTTAAACTGCAGAACACGACTTGGAAGTATAATAAACCTCACAGTGTTTCTGCCAACCACATTGAAATTATAAAGATTACGTCAGCTGACACGGTTCTACATGTGAGACAATATCTTGTTTACAGCATACGTGTTTAATTTTTGAAAATGAAAAACGGTGCTTGAAAACGCAGTGACACTAACAGTTTTAAAATATGAGTGAACCATCTCTGAAACTAAGGACAATGAAATCAAGGCTTTGTTTTGGCAGCTTCTTCATGAACCACAATGTTCCTGTTGTGTGGAAGTGTTAGTGGCAGGAAATCTAATTTTAATGAACAATTGTAGGGAAATCTTACCAAGAACCTTAACTGTGTCAAGGTAGCCATTAGATGAAGACAGAGTGATGACTTGTTTTTATTTTCTCACCTGTTAAGCTTCATCTCTTATTTAGATGTAAATACAGTGGTTGTTTCCTAATAAACACGAAGTTGCACAATAGGGTACTGTTAATGTAATCGCCACAGGTAAGGAATTGCATCTTAAAAGTTAACGTTAGAAAGCCTCGAATTTCCACTGATCCCCCAAAATGCGCGTGTGAATAGACATTCTGTTTGGTTGAACAAATTTTGTATAATTAAATGTTGTGATACACCATCACAGCCACTTCTACAAAAGAGTAACTGCATTTCAAAATTTTTAGCCAAGTCACGGTTATTAGAAACACACGCTTAGGACAATCTCTATATAAAAAACAAAAAGGTTACAAACATGTTCAGGACAATTTCTATAGAAAGTAGCACGTTACAAACACACGTTCAGGACTACCTCTATAAAAATAAAATTTTACAAATACGCCAGTTTAGGACTACCTCTATGGAAAATGGAATGTTACAATACAAACACAGTTTTAGAAATTACCTCCAGAGACAACAGACTGTTATAAATTACTAATTGCCTTTGAAAAAACTACGCTGAAAACGTATGTTTACAGTTACTTTGTGTAGAATAACGGAAGTAAAGTTATATTGTACAGACCAGTTATCTACTATATAAATACAATCACAGTATGTAAAGGAATGTAAATGTAAATAACATTTAGAAACATTTATGCAGGTTTTATAACTGTGACGAATCAAAGAAAGTAAAATTACAAATATATACAGCAAAGAATTAGTGTAAAGAAAGGAGGAAACGTTATAATAATTTATTGTAAAGCGTAAAAGTATGAACTTTGGGAAGAGGAACTGCAAAATCAGTGGTGGGAAATGGAACCAGAGATTTATGGATGGGAAGATGTGCTATAGCGTTATAGACGAGAAGAGCTAAAGAATTTGGGATGGGATGATGTAGTAGAAAGTTGGGGGAGGAACTAGAACAGGTTGGGAAAAGGTCCTAGAGTTAGAGATATATGTATGATGCATGATTTATCCTCTAGTGGAACAGCGGTAAATATAAAACAATAAATGTTGGAGTTCGGTTTCCTGTGGTGGACACAACAGATATCTCAATGTGATTTTGCTTTAAAACAAAGAGAAATGATCCTAAACAAATGTATAATATGAGACTTTCAAATTTAATACGAAACAAACGTGTGAAAAAGGATATTTCGGACTTTATCTATAACAAACGTATAACACTTGGCTTTTGAAATATCAATACATATTTTTGTGTTTAAGGGTCACAGTTAACATTATCAAAATATGTTCAGTGCCTGAAAATAAACATACCCAAAAAAGTTTAATTATTGTTGTTATTATTTGAGATCACAACAAAAATTGAACATAAAAACATGTATTAGAATTGTAAGTTATGGTTTTAATAATTAACGGACATCTATGAATTTTCCATTATTTACTATAATTAATGTAATTCTACGTTCAGATTCTGATAAAACATTTTCCAATAGAGCAATATTGATAAATAAGATAGCTTTCATTATCAAATGTTTCAGTTATTCAAACTCTTTTGGTTTGATATATGATAGACTTCTATTTTCAAGAAGCCTCAGAAAAGAAAATCTAAAGGGGTTAAATCGAGCAAACGAACGGTGCATTTAATAGACCCTCCCCTACCAATCAGACACTCTGGATAAGTTTTGATTAAAAGCTTTAATAATTTGAGCAAAGTGGAATGCTTCTACATCTTGTTGGAAGATAGCTCTTTGTAACAAACCAGGAGTTTCTCAGAGTTGTAGACTATTGTAGCATTTGTAGATACGAATTACCAGTAACAGTTCGTTCGTTCGTCAGAGAAACAAGAATAAAACAAAATAAATAGATAAAACAGAACTTACAAGTCTGGCACTTGTATTTAAATTCAGTTTTCGTTGTTATCTCAAATAACAAAGTTATTCAAGTTTATTTTTTGGATGTTAATTTTCATATGTGGAAAAATCATATTAACGTTTCACTTGACTGACTCCTTTCGACAAAAGTTCCGATTGACTTTCACTTACTCCTACTAGTAGAAGTAACATTTCACTTATACTGACTCTTACTATTGAAAGTAACGTTTCACATATGCTGACTCTTACTATTGAAAGTAACGTTTCACATATGCTGACTCTTACTATTGAAAGTAACGTTTCACTTGTACTGACTTTTACTATTGAAAGTAACGTTTCACTTGCACTGACTCTTATTATTGAAAGTAACGTTTCACTTGTACTGACTCTTACTATTGAAAGTAACATTTCACTTGTACTGACTACAACTGTCGGAAGTAACGCTTCACTTGTACTGACTCCAATTATAAGAAGTAACGTTTCGTTTATGTTGACTCATTAACTTTTGATATTTTAACTGATTTATGTCAGCAAATGTAACGTTTCACTTTTCTGCACGAAGTTATTTGGTTTATACTATATAATCTCAGAAGATACCCGTAGGAAACCTAATTATTACATGTACAATTTGATTTCTGTCTTAGAGTGTACTTTTTAAAACAGACATATTTTACTGTTGACAAATTATTAGGGTTTTTAGTGAATATTTAGGCGGAGACTTTTCGAAACAGTTTCATACTTTAAACTACGAATTCAACTTTCCTTTCGACTACATCGTAAATTTTTGTTTTTCAATTATAAATAAATAACAAACATTTTTAAGTATCGCACGTTCGTTCTAAGTGTTGTTAATGTAATTTTATCTCAGCGATTTCGTTTTTCAACGAGTGCCAATGAATATTTATGAGCCAAACAGCGTGTGACAACATCTTGTTCACAAAGTTGTGTGTACTTGATTAAACATCTCCCCTGGTGGCATCGAACAAAATTAGATTGAGCTTCTATCCAAGTTTCAATTAGTTTTAGTCTAGGCAACTTAGATCTTCTGGTTGATTCCATTACCCGGAGGCGAATGAAAGCGGTTTAATAATTCTAAAATGACAATCGCTAATCAGTTTAAAAATTTGGATTTAGTTTTAGTTTTTTCATCCAAAATCTTGTGACCAGCGAAAGCTTCAGTAATTTCTAGTAAATCTTGCAGAATTAACTAATCGAAAATTTAATATTTTAAAAGAATTATAAAATATATTAAGCTTGCACATTAATGTAATATTTTTTTCCATATAAACCGCTAAAACATAATGTTATGCTCCTTCTCACATTTATTAAAATATTCTATGGCTTGAAGTTTAAGTAGATGTGGCTCGAGCCATTTAAAATATATCACTACGAAATAATTATTGTTTCAAGGCTAGAGTGGAGGCAGCAAGTCATCAGCACTTACCGCCCACTTTTCATCTACTTTTTACCAACGAATATTGGGATTGATTGTCACCTTATAACACTCCCACGGCTAACAGGGCAAGCATGTTTAGTGCAATGGGGATTGAAACCCATGGCCCTCAGATTGCGATTCGAGCGCCTTAACCATCTAGCCATCCCAGCCTCATTTCTTATGTAAGCAACGTTCACTGATAGGTTTGACTTTATAAATGAACTGCGTCTAAGAGAAATTATATTTGATTGGCATTTTTAAAATTTTGATGATTCCGTGTCTAAATGACAATCAAATGTTTTTTATAAATGTCTTAAAAGACACCTGTTAATAACATTTTGATACTAATGTTTATGCTTTTCAATTTAAAAATAAAATTCATCATTAAATGGTGTTTCAGTGAATCTTTTTCTTTTCATTATCGTCCAGCCCAACCAACGAGTTCTGGTAGTCAACGAAAAGCCTCTTAGGCAGTCACTTGTAAACTTGTGTGAAACAACGGAGAAATTTAAAATGGTGTTGTTTAGAAGCCTTATATTCAATAAGAGTGAATAAGTTAGGTTTGTTTTTAAAGCAAAGCCACATTGGGCTATCTGATATAACCACCGCATAGAATCGAACCCCGGATCTTAACGTTGTAAGTCTTTAAATTTAATGTTGTTCTCTCGGGATACAACAAACCAATAAAAATATGGAACAAAATTGCAGTTAGCGTGAGGCTTATTGTTAACATTACAAATGCATTTTTAACAATATATAACACTAGTAATCTAAGTGGCTAATTAGGAATGAAATAAAACAAAGTAAATGTATAACTTCTTTTTTGACTGTTTCACTGGCTCAATACGTTTACAGGTTTACGATGTTAAAAATTGAGCTTCTACACCTGTGGTGGGCAGATAGCCCATTGGGTAGTTTTGTACTTAAAAAACAAACTGGACTCGGCATAGGTTAAGGAGTCGACTCGTAATCCGAGAGTCGCGGGTTCGAATTTCCGTCACAACAAATATGCTCGCTCTTTCAGCCGTGGGGGCGTTATAATGTGACGGTCAATTTCACTATTCGTTTGTAAAAGAGTAGCCCAAGAGTTGGCGGTGAGTGGTAATGACTAGCTGCCTTCCCTCTAGTCTTACACTGCTAAATTAGGGACGGCTGGCGCAGAGAGCCCTCGTGTAGCTGTGCGCGAAATTCAAGAAAACAAACCTAATTTAGGTGTCGTGTTTGTGTAATAACAAATCATGTTTTATCTTTAATGCTCAAAATATTCCTCCGTGAAGTTGTTTCGTTATAATTTGAGAGACAAGTTTGAAACACGTGATATTTTTTATTTAATTAAATAACTTTTGTCACTTAGTTATCACAGAACAGATACATTTGTATCTTTAATAATTAACATATTGAACACGTACACTTCTTCCTACTTTTTCTTATTAAATACCCATTATAAGCACACAGATTTCATCAAATGGTGTTTGTAACTTAACGGTTATTTCTTAACCCTAAACTTACTTTCATGAACCGAACAAACCTACCACAACTCGTTAATTTTCTCGCACCCAAATAACTTTATTTTAACATTTTTGGTATCCGTGTTTTCACTTCGAATACTTCAAATTTCACAGCATTCTCCAGTTTACATATCTAACATTTTCTACACCATCTCACGGCAGTTTTCCTATTTAACGACTTCTAAACAATCCCAATGCAGTCCTCCCATCTAACAACTTCTACACCACCTCACGGCAGTCCTCCCATCTAACAACTTCTACACCACCTCACGGCAGCTCTCCCATCTAACAACTTCTACACCACCTCACTTCAGTCCTCCCATCTAACAACTTCTACACCACCTCACGGCAGTTCTCCCATCTAACAACTTCTACACCACCTCACGGCAGTCCTCCCATGTAACAACTTCTACACCACCTCACGACAGTTCTCCCATCTAACAACTTCTACACCACCTCACGGGAGTCTTCCCATCTAACAACTTCTACACCACCTCACGGGAGTCTTCCCATCTAACAATTTCTACACCACCTCACGGCAGTTTTCCCATGTAACAACTTCTACACAATCTCACGGCAATTCTCCAATCTAACTACTTCTAAATCACCACACTGCAGTCCTCCCATCTAACGACTTCTTCGCCATCTCACGACAGTCCTCCGGGTACAGTTTTGATTACATAAAGTTTGTTTTAGCGGTAGTGAATTCTATAAGGGTTGCTAATTGGTTGCTGGGAATGTGTATTCTGTGAAAGTGAGTTTTCTTGGAGCACTCCTGTTTTCCCCCCACATCCAAATTTCAGGCATTAGATCTTTAGATCCCAGCCAAGGCAACACTTTTGCCCAGTCCTGAATCGGGTCGTTTTTAAGTTGATATTTACTTTTCAGACTTTGGGCTCCGGCCTGGCTCACTTCTTCTGTGCCGCCTTTGTCTCGCACCCCTCTTTTTCACCTGTCATTTTTATAATACCCCATCGCACTTCATCACCTTAAAGAAGTGAAAGTTAAATACAGACAAATTTCTTAGTACGTTTAAATAATCTTTCCTTTAAGGGGACGAAGAAGAACCACAACGTTCCTGACCATCCCAGTTGGAGAGAGAATTCTTCAGACTTCTCTATCTCTAAACTAAACCCCTTCGTTTGTGTTCAATGGTTCGGACCACTAGCTGTTTACTCTAAAATATTACACTGCTAAATTAAGGACTGATATGGCAGATAGCCCTCATGTAGTTTGTCGCGAATTAATTAATTACTATATGGTGAAGTAAAAAATGGCTTAATATTCCCTAGGAACCACGAGGGAACCAGTTGTTTAATGATTGTATTTTATGTTAAAGATTTCTCTTAGTTTTCTTGGAAAAGTGAAACTGAAAGGAGAATATGTGAAGTAAAAACAAACAAAAACCCTTATAACAAGTAAGGTTAACAGAAACCCTTTGTATAAATGAAACTGAAAGTGGACAGTAGCCTTAAGTACAGGATTGAAGATAGATAGAACTCTTTTGTACAATAAATATTGAAGTTATTTTAAATTTATTGGTGCCAGTCAGGTGAAAAGCCGACAAAAGTTATTCTTAGGAGTCAGGTTAAAGATTCAAAAACGATATTTTTCAAGCAAACTAAAATTGCATGGGAATTGCTTTTCTTTTAAATTAAGATAGAAGTTCTTATTACAAATTAGTCTCAAGATGAAACCATATTTAGCTGGAATATCAGATTTGTGTAGTGTAGAAGGCAACGCTATATGAATCTTTATTTACTTGTTATATTTTTTAAAAGTTTCAAATCTGCTTTTACTCAAAACAAATACACTTTCCCGATAATGATCTAACTATAGATACATTATTTTTTTCTGCACAGAAATGAAAAGCTACAACGGTGGTATGGCGGGAAACGAAGCAACCAACCACATCAGAAGCTCCTCCCAAAATCTAATTGAAATTCACAAAGGTCGACCAATTAAACTTCAAGTAAAAGTGTTAGTTCCTGTCAAAGATCATCCTAATGTAAGTAATGTAATTTTAAATCAATTCAAAATCACATAAAGAAATGATGTTTTGGAGTTTGTTTCAGATCATTACATCTATAGTTATTTTCTTACGAACTCTGTGGTTAAATGCATTATACCAGTAAAAGAAATGAGAAAGAAACACACAAACAATTGAAATGGTCCATGTAGATAGTGTCGATACTGTATATGACTAACAATTTTATATACTAGTCTGTGTAGGTACTGAACAAGTGTAACAACTGTGGTCTTTCTTCCTATCCTCTCTACCAGGTGGTGTATGTACTGTACGAGTGTAACAACTGGTCTTTTTTCTTGTCCTCTATACCAGAGGGTGTACGAACTGTACGAATATAAAAACTGGTGTCTTTATTCTTGTTCTCTTTACCAGAGGATGTAGGTACTGTAACAACTGGGGTATTTCTTCTTGTCCTCCATATTAGGTGGTGTAGGTACTGTACAAGTGTAACTACTGGGGTCTTTCTTCTCGTCCTCTCTACCAGGATGTGC
The DNA here is from genome assembly GCA_011833715.1 of Carcinoscorpius rotundicauda. Classification (NCBI taxonomy): domain Eukaryota; kingdom Metazoa; phylum Arthropoda; class Merostomata; order Xiphosura; family Limulidae; genus Carcinoscorpius; species Carcinoscorpius rotundicauda. The sequence continues at coordinate 66,315,336 of CM022392.1, read as the reverse complement.
AGGTACTGTACAAGTGTAACAACAGCGGTCTTTCTTCTTGTACTCTATATTAGGTGGTGTAGAAACTGTACAAGTGTAACAACTGGGGTCTTTCTTCGTATTTTCTGTACCAGGGGATGTAGGTACCGTACGAGTGTAACAACTGGGGTCTTTCCTCTTGTTCTCTTGACGAAGGGGTGTAGGTACTGTACAAGTGTAACAACTGGGGTCTTTCTTCTTATTTTCTGTACTAAGAAGTGAATATACTGTACAATTGTAACAACTTAGGTTTTTCTTCTTGTTCTCTGTTCCAGATGGAACGAGTGTAACAAATGGTGTTTTTATTTTTTTGTTCTCTGTACCAGGGGGTGTATGTACTGTACGAGTGTAACAAATGCGTATTTCTTTTGTCCTCTATACCAGGTGGTACAGGTACTGTTCAACTGAAACAACAGCGGTATTTCTTCTTGTACTCTGGAGGAAGGGGTGTAGGTACTGTACAAGTGTAAAAACTGGGGTATTTCTTCTTGTCCTCTATAATAGGTGGTGTAGGTACTGTACAAGTGTGACAACTGGATCTTTCTTCTTCTTTTCTTCACCAGGTGGTGTAGGTACTGTACAAGTGTAATATCTGGGGTCTTTCTTCTCGTCCTCTGTACTAGATGTGTAGGTACTGTACAAGTGTAATATCTGGGGTCTTTCTTCTCGTCCTCTGAACTAGATGTGTAGGTACTGTACAAGTGCAACTATTGGGGTCTTCTCGTTCTTTTTATCAGAAGGTGTAGGAGCTGTACAAGTGTAACAACTGGGGTCTTTCTTTTTGTTCTCTGTACCAGGTGGTGTAGGTGCTGTACAAGTGTAACAACTGGGTCTTTCTTTTCTTCCTCTATAACAGGGGGTGTAGGAACTGTACGAGTGTAACAACAGGGTGTTTCTTCTTTTTCTCTATACCAGGTGGTGTAGGTACTGTACAAGGAAAATAACTGGGTGTTTCTTTTTGCCCTTTATACTAGGAGGTGTAGGTACTGTACGAGTGTAACGACTGGACTTTTTTCTTGTTCTCTATACCAGGGGTGTACGTACTGTACGAATGTAAAAACTTGTGTCTTTCTTCTTGTTATTTGTACCAAAGAGTGAAGGTACTGTGTGAATGTAACAACTGGGGTCTTTCTTCTTGTTTTCTATACCAGGGGATGTAGGTACCGTACGAGTGTAACAAGTGGGGTGTTTCTTCTTGTATTCTATACCAGGCGGTGTAGGTACTGTACAACTGTAACAACTGAGGTCTTTCTTTTTGACCTCTGTACCAGGGGGTGTATGTGCTGTAGGTGGGTTTTTCTTTTTGCTTTCTTTATATTCTCTCTATGATTGTTTTTTTTGTTTTTTTGGCTATTTGTTTATCATTAATTTCAAGATGTCTACTCAAGGTACGAAGTAACGTGTTGTCTTTTAGTACTTCATTTGTTGTAATTTCCAAGCTGTAACTTACATTATAGAGCAATATTTTTTATTTTATTCTCAACATATTAAGTGAGGTTCTCTTCTGATTATTTATTTGTGACGCATAATGACATGTGATGTTTATGTAGTTATTTGATATATTTTATCATATAATCAAAATAGGAAATCACAATGATTATATTATGTGTAAACTTGTCACTATTTGTTGGTGTTTTTTAGTTTAACTTTGTAGGTAAATCACTTGGACCAAAAGGCAATTCTCTGAAGCAATTGCAAGAAGATACTCAGACAAAAATGGCCGTACTTGGTAAAAGTTCAATGAGAGATGAAAACAAGGTTGGTTTTGAAATATAGATTTATTCCATGGCAATGTATTGAATGTTTGCATGTAAGGTAGAAGTGACACGAATATTATATTTGATTATTGATTTAGCAGAATTTCCGTGGTAAATAATCTTACGTTAGGAAGTAGAGATTCAAACACCACTATTGTTTGTTTGTTATTGAAATTCACACAAAGCTGCACGAGAGTTATCTGCGCTAGCTGTCCTTAATTTAACAGTGTAATACTAGACGGAAGGCAGCTCGTCATAATTACCCACCTAATCTTTTGCGAACAAATAGTGGGATTTACCGTAACATTGTAATGCTCCATGGCTGAAAGGGTAGAGCATATTTGGTATAACAAGGATTCGAACCCGTGTCTCCTAGATTATGAGTCGAACTTTATAAACATCTAGGCATGTCCTGCCTCATACACAATTAACAAGATTTGTGGGCTTTAGAAATCCCCATAACAGTTCATTGCTCAGGTGTGACCCAGTAGTTGACATGTCGAATTGTGGATGAGGTGTTTTAGCATTCGCATTGCGCCAAAACACTTTGCCTCAATTTAGTGCTGTGGGAGCATTATAAAAGTATCAGTCAAATCCAAATGTTTTATTGGTATAGTCTTCCTTCTAGTGAGTCAGTTTAAAATTAAGGACGACTAGAGCAGGTAACTCCTGCACGATACTTAAATACTATTAGTATTAATATGACATCCTGGTACTGTGTGACATTAATAAATAGTCTTAACTGACTAAGAACCAATTACTTATCTCACAAAATGTTTCCACAATCCACCTAGAAGCCTAACTGTTCAGTTGTTTTTACAACTTGGCCTGGCATGGCCAAGCGCGTAAGGCGTGCGACTCGTAATCCGAGGGTCGCGCTAAACATGCTCGCCCTCCCAGCCGTGGGGGTGTATAATGTGACGGTCAATCCCACTTTTCGTTGGTAAAAGAGTAGCCCAAGAGTTGGCGGTGGGTGGTGATGACTAGCTGCCTTCCCTCTAGTCTTACACTGCTAAATTAGGGACGGCTAGCACAGAGAGCCCTCGAGTAGCTTTGTGCGAAATTCCAAAACAAACAATTTTTACAACTTAATTAAAGCTCAACAGACCTAACAATGACCATTAGAGTTGAATATAAAACACTGTAGATTGAATGAGTAATATGTTAATTATTTTACAACTCTTAAATATTTCAGATCCATTTTCAGAAATAGAAGTTGCAAAGTAAAACGTGTTTACTGTGTTTATTTCCAAGCATGAGCCACTGTGGTAATATCATTTCAGACACATTTTGAATGACACGTTTCTAACACTGTTGTATACCGATGTGTTTCTCCTGCTACTATTGTGTTTTGTCAACACGTTGTTACTACTGTTGTTCTTTGTCGACACGTTTTTACTACTACTTTGTTCTTTGTCGACATGTTTATTCTATCACTGTGTAATAGAATAAAACAAAACACCTAGGTTGAACTGTAATAACAAAATAAATTCAAAATAAAACTTCTGAATGATTAGAACATAAGTTTTTTTTAACTTGTATCTAGTCTTGGGCTGGCACAGGATTTTACCAGCTCTTTGTTTCTTTAAATATGAGTGTTAATAAGCAATAAGTTATTAAGATATATCAATAATTTCAATAAATAAGGGAATTAGGAAGTGGAACTAGAAGAGGAAAAAACCTCATTTATGAACATGAAACAAACATCAACAATAATTATTCAACCAATTTAAGATGAATAATAATATCGAACAACAATAATTATAATATGTTCTTCTTGGGTCTCGTTAACTAACAAACTTAAGATCAAGACAGGATTTTTTATTTAGTGGTTAGATCACGAGATTACATCTCATGTGACTAGCTTACTTACATAGTATTTCAGTACATTAATATCTGTACGTCACTACTAATGGAAGCTTGGAGCAGTTTCATAGCTTACTCAGAACCAATGTGCTCTGCCTAGAAGGTGATTTAAAATTTCAATTAATATAACTGGAATATTTCAATTACAACTGTTCACTACCACATTTCTAGTGCTAATGTGTAGTGACACATTTTGAATACCGGTGTTTCCTAATACATATTTCACTTCCATTGTTTACTGACTTATTTCAGTTACCACGTTTATCAGTGGCACATTTCAAATACTTCTCTTCATTTACAAATTTAAACTCAGTTTTCGTTCGTCACGTCTGCTTGTTAAGTACATTCAAGAAAAGAACTGAATTGTGAGGGTAACTATACTGAAGTTTATATGCCTTTAGCCATAGTAATTATAAATCGAGTTTAATAAAAGTAAAGTTACAGGAAACGAAACAAAAACAAATCTTTGAATCATGTCTCGTGGTTTTAGATATAGGACGATAATATCAGGACGAGGTAAACTTGTTTCATTTACTAGATATTCGTCTTTTATTTCCAAGGAATATCTTTGACAGTATGTGATTAGCAATTCTACGTGCTTTTATTCAAATTTGTTGTTCGTGTTTTGTTAAGAAGAAGAGCTCCGCCAACTAGAAGACCCCAAATATTTTCATCTACGAGAAGACTTGCACGTGCTTTTGCCCCAGCAGCCGAAGCTTACTCACGTATGGCCCTAGCTCTAGCCCGATTAAAACAATTCCTAGTACCAGTAAGTGTTTACTGTGCCCTATTGTTGACGTAACTGGATCCTTTACTAGTCCCAGTAATCACTGATGGTTCAGTAACAAAAAATACATTTCTAGAACCTTCTGGAAGAAGTTTAGAAAATATTAGAGACTGTTAATGTCAAAAATATGTTTTCTTCAGAAGGTAATGTTGGACACTGGATGATATCTATTGCTTTTCTGTTTTTTTTAGTTTCACGTGTGCTATCTGCGTTAGCTTCTACTAATTTAGCAATGTAAAGAGTGCAGGGAAGGCAGCTTGTCAGCACCACCTATCGCCAACATTTGAGCTACTCTTTTACCAACGAATAGTGCGATTGACGGCACGTTATAATGCCCCATGCCTGAAAGGAACAAACAAGTTTGGTGTGACGGGAATCGGAACCCGCGATCCCAAATTATGAGTCTAGTGCCCATATTACCCGGCAATACTTAGTCTGGATGACATCGAAAACAATACATTTTCTGGGTCTTATGTTGAGTAAAAGTAAAAGGAATATTTTTTCATGGATAATTGTTGGGAATGTATGACTAATGTATAATTGTTTTGTTAAAGCAACTCCGGTGTTGTGTAATATAAGTATATAAACATTGCTTTATCCATCCATTTAACATGTTTCCTAATAACTAAATAAACTAGTGATTATGCTATTATATTATCATTTTAATAATAAAGAACTTCGTAACTCAGTCAAGTTTTCACTAATGATTGAATAAATCATTCCGAAAGATTCGAATTTGAAAATAAAATTTTGTTGTTAAATAATGATATGTTTAGTTTGCAATCACCTATCGATTATTACCATGTTTAATAGTTTTAAGTGTCGGGTGTATTTTGTTGAGTAACAGTATGTTTAGTTTTTAATAACTTGTTGATTGTTACATGACCATTACATATATAATAGTATTAAGTGTTGTGTGTATTTTGTTGAGTAACATTATATTTAGTTTTTAATAACCTGTTAATTGTTACAAGACTATTTTGACGAAATATGCCAGAAACAGCTAAGAGAGCTTGCAACTTTGAATAAAATCAAACAACACGATCGTACAATTGATAGCAAGGAGCAACCAACACTTTCACCTAGTGGCGAAAAAACGTTCACATTACAGACTTCCAGGCAACCTTCGACTCTGTATCCTTATGAACTACTGAAAGAAGAAGATAGGTTATTTGGCAGACTATTACATCCTAAGTGTATAATACCACGTGGTGATGGACTTCGAAGTATATGTCTTCCACTGAAGCGTTGCATTTACCAAGAAGGTATTTCACTAGCACCGCCTAGCGACCCAATGGTAACAGAAAAAAAGCAGCGACAGTTATGCACCCAAGCAAAATTGACAGAAAACAAAAATGGATTAATAAGTTTGGTAATTATGTATTATTATAGTCACAGGTTTAATATGTTATAAATAGTAAGTTTGGTAATTAAGTATTATTATATCCATAGGTTTAATATGTTATAAATAGTAAGTTTGGTAATTATGCATTATTATATCAATAGGTTTAATATGTTATAAATAATAAGTTTGGTAATTATGTATTATTATATCAATAGGTTTAATATGTTATAAATAGTAAGTTTGGTAATTATGCATTACTATATCAATAGGTTTAATATTTTAATAGTAGTTTGTACTATAATATTAATCAATAGTAAAGTTAATGGTAAGTTTTATTATGATTATTATATCAATAGGTTTAATGTGTTATAAATAGTGGTATTGTTATTTATGCATTATATATCTAGTGTTGGTTTAATTGTTATATAATAGTAAGTAGTTTGGTAATTAGTATTATTATTATATCATAGTTTAATAGTATTATAATAGTAAGTTTGGTAATTATGCATTATTATATCAATAGGTTTAATATGTTATAAAATAAATAGTAAGTTTGGTAATTATGTATTATTATATCAACAGGTTTAATATGTTATAAATGGTAAGTTTGGTGATTATGTATTATTATATCAATAGGTTTAATATGTTATAAATGGTAAGTTTGGTAATTATGTATTACTATATCAGTAGGTTTAACATGTTATAAATGGTAAGTTTGGTAATTATGTATTATTATATCAGTAGGTTTAACATGTTATAAATGGTAAGTTTGGTAATTATGTATTATTATATCAATAGGTTTAACATGTTATAAATGGTAAGTTTGGTAATTATGTATTATTATATCAATAGGTTTAACATGTTATAAATGGTAAGTTTGGTAATTATGCATTATTATATCAATAGGTTTAATATGTTATAAATGGTAAGTTTGGTAATTATGTATTATTATATCAATAGGTTTAATATGTTATAAATAGAAAGTTTGGTAATTATGTATTATTATATCAATAGGTTTAATATGTTATAAATGGTAAGTTTGGTAATTATGTATTATTATATCAATAGGTTTAACATGTTATAAATGGTAAGTTTGGTAATTATGTATTATTATATCAATGGGTTTAATGTATTCTGAAATGGATCAATAAGTTTTATAAATGTATCATCATTATTTTAAACATATCTTTCTAGTGGACATTTGTTTTATAGAAACAAAGGATTAAGGTTAATCCACCTATGCAACAACACTAATTAGTTGTATCTTCCAAGACTACATCGAGGGGTACCAAACGATCAACAAGGATTATTCACCTTTCAGGTTAGTTGGGTTCACCTTTTGTAAATGGAAGTCAAAAGTGGTTAAGACAGAGATAGAGAAGAGAACCTAGGTTTTACATTGTATAATCTGAAGTAATCTCTTACTTTAGGGCCTTTTATTTCCGATCATTAATCTTCAATTATTTTTCCGCCATTATAATTTAGTATTTACATTTGAACAGTTCTAGAAACACTTGTACTCATTATCTACACTATGCAAGAGGAGGGTCCTAAGAATTTTCGTTAGATATTGGGTTCGAATAAGCATTCTTATTAAAGTTGGTGCTAAAAGTATTAGGAGTATAATGACTGGACATAGTCCTAACTTTCAAATGTTCATCACAACTAAAGAGCTGTAAGACTGTCAATAACCCTATTCGTTGTTAGTTAGTCTACTGGCAGATAGTAAAATATTGTGCAGATTTTAGTTTATAATAAAAAAAACATACTATAAGATGGTGAAGGCTTTTGACAGATAAGACTACATATGTATCATTTTCCCATTTTGGGTTTAGATGCTGTGGTTTGTAGTTAAAGTAATTTCAAATACCACACATCGTCCAACTGTTTTCTTATTCTGAATTGAATATTATATACATAGTTTGGAAGAAATCTGACTGATTAATTTATTATAAATATATGAATTTACTATGAGAAGAAGATCTCAGAGGTAAATTTTTCAATATCACCTGGTAAACTGTGACACAAATCCAACAATAATAAGAGTCAACATCCAATTGTAATTTTAAGTATATAGATTATAAAAAATAAAATAAAACCAGTATTTACAACCAAGAATTTAAAATTATTATTATTTCAGGTTGGATCCAAAATTACACTCCAGTTTGAGGAGCTATTTTTTTATTTATATTCCAGCTTCGATGAGAACCAGTATACTTCCTCTGGTTTTTACGAAACAGAAGAAATGTATAACACAAGAGTTAATGAAGGTAAGCCTGGTTAATGTGTGTTCATGATGAGGCCTAGGTATTTCAAAAATACTGATTTTACAATGGGTTTGATAAAAGTATGTTTTGTTAGTTCTAGAATCTTGATAAAGTGGTCTAAATATCACAAGAAGAAGAATTAACAACTGGTTTAGCAAAGGTAAGTATGATTAACCCAGTAGTTAGGCTTAACAACTGCTTCAATGAAGGTTAAAAGCCCTAATACCACATGCATCATAATGTTCACTGTTGAAAGTTCTAATACAACGTAGAATATAACTAATGTACACTGTGGTTAAAAGACTCAATACGACATTCATCATAATTATCACTAAGTAAATATCCCACTCTGAAATACACACCGTTAACATAACATTTCTTGTTTTTAAAGTTTCTCTTTTTTTGTGGCTTCAGAGTGGATAATCCCAGTGATACGTAAAGGACCACCTGTAACTCTCAAAGCTTCGTTCCGAAATTTATGTCGTGATCATCCGTATTCTTCTGTTGATCGTCCACACTTTTAGACATCACACTGTTCGGACATGAGTGGCTAGTGACCAATTTGATGAAGCTTAGCAAAAAACGTAGAATGAAACGACTGATGTGTAGCACTGGGCATTGAAGACGATAGCTTACAACAGCTTGAACCTCTACCCACACTCAACCAATTAGATTTTTCGTAGTTGGAGTGCAAAACAAGACCGACCAATCACATTTTGTGTAGCTGACGTTTTCATCTTTCTGTACAGTGTTTTTTGTTTTTGTTAATGATACAGGTGAAAATAAACTGAAATGAACAACTTTACGTTAATTTAGACATTATGAAAGGAAAGGCCAAGGAAATAATGGCATCACGTGTTTGTACAAAGCAAGCTGTCTTAAGAAGATCCCGAGAAGCGTGATGTAGAGATTCTTAATCGTTCATTTTGTTGTTAGTGCTAACATAATTATTATCATGCATCATCACACCTCCTGGACCAGGAGATTTTTCAAGCATTCAGCACCACCCTCCCCACATACTTATGCCAACATTAGTATTATATAAACTCTTAGGTTTTGTTGCTTTTCCAAGTTAATCAGAGCTCAAACGTGATAGCTGTCATCTTCTATTAAACAAGAAGTTTATTGTAACTGTATATTTACAGCACCACTGTAGTCTCTGATACAAGAGCACATTGTTTTCAATATGCTAGGTCCACAGTTAACAATATATTGTATTCTGATACCAAATGACTAAAAATTAGAAACAAACAATGTGAGTAATGAAATTGTTTCCGTTTATGATAAAAATAAGTTTGTGTATCCAGATAGTTGAAGAAATGACTGCTTTACAAGACTGACGAAAATTTACCACAATTTGTTCATTGCTCTATTTCCTTTTTATTATGTAAACATAGGATCTCCAGTCACAAAACAAGTTTTGTTAGACCTCAAACTTAACTATTTAGTCAACCAACTAACGACGTTCAGTATACTTAAAAGGAGTTAACATTATTTTTTCTCAAAATATCTGGTGTGTAGGTGACTTAAAGAAATTTTATAATAATTACAAGACTTGTTTGTGTGATCTGATTTACATTTCACCAGTAGTTCTTTATCACACTGGTTTATATATATACACACGCAGAACGTTGGTCTTTCTTATAAAATGAGGCATGATGAACACTGGAAGTGTGTAAAGGCTTCGTTAGTGAGGGATATGGTAGATGTAGTGTATTTCAAACATCCAGTGGTTTTGTAATAAACATCTAAATACGAGATTCTTCGCATTATGAACACTAGCTTTAGTTTGTTATTGATGTTTTAAATTTACTTGTGACAAAAAACAATTTCACCCTAATAAACAACTTTTATGTACCTGATATCAGCTATCTGATTTCATGGAAGTTCTGTCTGTTTCTGTGTAATGTTTATCGTCGTTTTCTTGTTCCAAATGAATATTCTCTAAAAACCAAATTCAAAGAAGCTCGAGTGCTAAATCAAATACCTTCTGTCCAATAGTCATACAGTCTGGAGATCAATGTCACAGGATAAAAATACATGGTTTGGTGTCACCGTATGGACACCTCTATAACTACACATAAACCCAATATTTATCGCTCCAGAATGGACACCAATACAACTACATCTAAATACCATGTTTATCTCAGTATAGTTACTATACTGTATAGTTATATACAGTTATATTGTATAACTATACAGTACAGTTACTAACGTAACTACATCTAAATATTATGTTTATTTCAATATGAACACTGGCATTGCTAAATTTAAATACCACATTCTCGGTAAGGACACTAGTATAACTACATATAAATATCATCTTTATCTCAATATGGACACTAGTGTAACTATATCTAAATACCGTGTTTATCTCAGTATGGACACTAGTGTACCTACAAATAAATACCATGTTTATCTCAGTATGTTTTTGTTTTTTTCATTTCGCGCAACGCTACACAAGGGCTATCTGCACTTTTCAGTAGTGGACACTAGTAGAAGTATAACTATATCTAAATACAATGTTTATCTTAGTATTGAGATTAGTATAACTACGTTTGAATACAATGTTTTTATCAATATTGACACCAGCGTAACTACATGCAAATACCATGTTTTTCTCAAGAAGGACACAGGCGTAACTATATCTAAATACCATATTTAACTTAGTACTGACACTAGCGTAACTACATCTAAATACCATGCTTTTCTCAGGAAGGGCACTAGCGTAACTACATTTAAATACCATGTTTATCTCAGTATGGAAACCAGTATAACTATATCTTAATAACATGTTTTTATCAGCGTTGACACTAGCGTAATTGTATCTAAATAACATGTTTTTTATCAGTGTTGACACTAGTGTAACTACATCTAAATACTATGTTTATCTCAGTATGGACACTAGTATAGTTACATCTAAATACTACATTTTCTCTGTAAGGACACTAGTATAACTACATCTAAATATTATCTTTATCTTAGTAGGATACTAGTGTAAATGCATCGAAATACCATCTTTATCTCAGTATGGACACTTGTGTAATTACATCGAAATACCATCTTTATTTCAGTTTTGACACTAGTGTAACTACATCTAAATACTATGTTTATCTCAGTATGGACACTAGTATAGCTACATCTAAATACTATCTTTATCTCAGTATGGGCACTAATGCAAGAACATCTTAATACCATTTTAATCTCCGTATGGACACCAGTGTAAATACATCTAAATACTATCTTTATCTCGGTATGGACACCGATATAACGATGTGTTAAACGGTTTTGTTTAGTATAGTATGTAATTAATTTCAGATGCACAGATGGCTTATAGACCTGCAGTAATTAATGAGTAGTTCACTTTGTGATGCTAGTGAACAATAGTTTCCATACATATATTATTAATTTAATTAATGTTTTGTTTAACTATTTCTCGGTTTTCATAAGTATTTAATTTTGAAAAGCTACTTTCAAAGTATATTTGACCTCTAAGGTTATCGGTTTCAAGTTAAGCACAAAGGTACAGAAAGGGCTAACTGTGATCTGTCCACAACTGGTATCGAAACTTGGTTTTTTGCAATATAAGTCCGCAGATATGCCATTGTGACACTGGGGGCGAAGTTAGTGAAATGTGTAATGGTTTTAAATAATGTTTTCCACTTTAACAGAAGTGTTTAATTTCCTGGTGTTTCGGGGTTCGTCTAATAATTGACCAGCTAAACTACTTCCAATATTTAGTAAATAACGACTATTTCTTAAAATTTATTATAACCCCGTGTTTAATTAATAAACCCGCAGGGATGCTTTTGTTGTTAAAGTCTTCTCTTTTAGCAGTTTTATTTCATAACACGTTGTAACACTATGAGTAAAACACGTGCATACAGCTCAGGCTAAAAGGGGTGGAAAACGACGTACACTTTAGTGATTAGAAGTTACGAAGGTAAGTAGAGAATAGCCATTATTAGCAGTATCATTAGTAAAAGCTAGGGTGTAAACAGCTGTTGTAGGCTCTAAATCGCGCGAGAAGGTTGTTCAACCATCAACAAGGTGATTCAGAAGTCAACCTATTAATTAAGGAGCTGGCTGAGCTCTCTCCTTGGAAGGAAACAACAGACAAAAAATAACGCGTTATCTCTTTCCCTTTGGGATCTAGTTAAGTTTTTCTGAGATGGAGAGGTTAAAAACAGTTATAAAATGAATTATTATCACTAACAATAATGGATACAGGATGACATTGTGTTTTTTATTACTTACATTTTAACAAACAATAGATATGTGGTTTCATTATTTTGTTACTGATATTTTAAGAAACAAACTTGGAAGTCATATCTATGAAAAACACTGGATACACGAGATCATGTTTTTACTGTTAATATTCTGACACACAAGAGATATACCAGGTTATGCTTTTACTGTTGATATTCTAACAAACAATAAATATGTCAGGTTATGTTTTTACTGTTGACATTCCAACAAACAATAGATATGTGATGTCAGGTCATGTATTTACTGTTGATATTCTAACAAATTTTGCATCTTAAGTTTTCGTAGAAAAACATGTATTCATTCAGTGGGAGCAGTTTTATCTCCGAATTTAACAGAAAGTTAATTATTTTCACAACAAAATGCACAGTTAAGTCTACTTTTAAAGAAACAGGTACTTTTTTCATGGGAATATCTGAGGGGATAACCTTTATGCAAAACATTTTGGATATCAGGCTTTGATGTTTTTTAAGGAAAAATGTTTCCGATTTTGGCGTTTCAAATAAACAATTTTATCTTCCAAAGACGCACAGTTTAAACTTTCACGTTTTTAATGATAATTTTGTTCAATTCGATTCCATTTTACTTTGATAAAGAAAATAGACAATGTTAGGGATTTTCAACACATCGATTTTATCAAACTTGTGTAATATTAAAGATTCCTCTACTATTTTTAAAACTATTATTCATCTTTATGTGTTTCCCGGAAATACAGTTGAAAATCTTTAGTTTCAGTTCCCATCAGTGAAATCGCAGATATCCTGATAGCTTTGCTGTAAGAGAGGCCCAGCGGTTAAGGCACTCGACTCGTAACCCGAGGGTCACGGATTCCAATCTCCGTCACACCAAACATGCTCGCCTTTTCAACCGTAGGGGCGTTATATATCATGGTCAATCCCACTATTCGTTAGTAAAAGAGAAGCCCAAGAGTGGGTGGTAATGACTAGCTGTTTTCCCTCTTGTCTTACACTGCTAAATTAGGAACGGCTAGCGCAATTAGGCCGTTTGTAGCTTTGCACATAATTCAAACTCACACTACAAGTAAACCCACACACGTTTTCGTTATTCCGTTTCTAAAGAAAGAACCAAATTTAGTCTTTAGGAATAAGACGTTGTTTTTACTGAACATTAAATATGGAATTTGTGGGGGATTTTTAGATTATCGGAGATATCATGTTATTTCTGGGTTAAAATGCACATTTACCTTGACTTTTAGTAAAATTGCTAATAAATCTTGTAATTTTGACTAAAAATATTTTTTTTTTGGAACACGCAAAAAAGTGCGTAATTTAATGTGAAACGTCCGAATTTGTTTATCTCTTAAATAAATAACAATACCGAAAGACTAAGGATACTAACAAATATTAAATATTATATTGCTTCAAAACCTCAGAAACAACAATCTCATGTCCGCCCTCTGATGTTAAAAACATTTTCATATTAAAAAAATAAAACAAAACTATAAGCAATAAAGTTGAAAGTGTACTGAATTTGATTTCTTTTGAATTTCGCACAAAGCTGCATGAGGGCTATCTGCGCTAACCGTCCCTCATTTAGCAGTGTAAGACTAGAGGAAAGGCAGCTAGTCATTACTGCCAACTCTTGAGCTACTCTTTTACCAATGAACAGTGGGGTTGACTGTCACACTTTAATGCCTCCATGGCTGAGGGGACGCACAAATCTGGTGTTATTGGTATTTTAACCAGCGATATTGAGTCGAGCGCACCTGAACGTTCGCCCACGCTGAACCTGGAAAAAGTACGTCTTTTAAGACAAAACTAGACATGAAATATTCTACTCTCTTAATAAAATAGGACGAGCGAAACTAAAAGTAAATCAATATATCACCTTTTGTCATATCCAGAATGAAAGTAAATTTTCATTTCAAAGAAGCTCTTTCACATTAAAGAATGTTCTTGAGAATTCCTCTTTTTCAAAACTTTATTTTTTCTTTCTCTTATGAAGTAAAGATAATTGGTTTGTTTGTTTGTGTTGGAATTTCGCACAAAGCTACTCGAGGGCTATTTGTGCTAGCCGTGTCTAATTTAGTAGTGTAAGACTAGAGGGAAGGCAGCTAGTCATCACCACCCACCGCCAACTCTTGGGCTACTCTTTTACCAACGAACAGTGGGATTCACCGAACATTATACACCCCCACGGCTGGGAGGGCGAGCATGTTTGGCGCGACCGGGATACGAAACCGTGACCCTTAGATTACGAGTCGCACGCCTTAACACGTTTGGCCATGCCGGGCCAAAGATAATTGGAAGCTAGCTGAAATATCCATTGCGAATCAACGCTTAAACCTTGGGAGTTTAAAGAAAAAGTATACGTAAAAAGCGCACGTGAAATGCATGTCTCTAGGAGAATAACATGAAAATAATGTTCTTGAGATTTTCAAAAAAATAGCAACGCCGTTATAGTTTCAAAGAAAACATTTTTTTTTTATACAAGGCAAAAATTTACGTCGTTTAGTGTGAAATTAATCACAATACGTCCGATTGTTACAACTGTAGCTACTGAGAATTCCCTCTCTTTTTTTCTAAGTTGAAGGCCTGGCATGGCCGAGCGCGTTAAGGCGTGCGCTCGTAATCCGAGGGTCGCGGGTTCGCGCTCGCGTCGCGCTAAACATGCTCACCCTCCCAGCCGTGGGGGTGTATAATGTGACGGTCAATCTCACTTTTCGTTGGTAAAAGAGTAGCCCAAGAGTTGGCGGTGGGTGGTGATGACTAGCTGCCTTCCCTCTAGTCTTACACTGCTAAATTAAGGACGGCTAGCACAGATAGCCCTCGAATAGCTTTGTGCGAAATTCCAAAACAAACAAACAAAACAATTCTTGACAAATGCATATTATATAATATTTGTACATGAAAACACAGTTATTTCGGCTTTAATTTTTTTCATGAAAACACTTAAATCTACATTTCTTTATGTAATAATGTTTAGATAAAAATTGTTTAAGTAATGAGAGATCTTCAAATATGGAATTTTATCTTTAAAAGTAACAATACTTGTTCTGTCTCTATTAGCTGATATTATATATTCTAAAAGACACCGATAATTCGTTTTGTTTTTTACATGATTGAAGATAATAATATGAAAGCAAATCAGTTGAACTCATTTATTTAATATTTGGTATAACATGATTTGTATTTATAACAAATATGGTTGAAAATAATAATATAAGATTTACGGAAACAGTGAAATCAAGTAGCGTGCATAACAACACAGAATTCTTACATTAAATGTGATATTATATACAGTTAGAAGTAGCGCCCTCAAGAGACAAATATTAATATAGTGCTGTTATGACGGCATGAACACATGTAGAAAATATCAATTATTTTATAATTATACACAATATTTATCACACATGAATACAGTTTCTTTTCTCGGAAAAAATGGAACACATGTCCAGCTGGAAGTTAACCATATAATTAACATAACTTCAATTGTTGCACTATGTAATATAGAAGACTCAAAGAACCATGTTTATCAAAAGAAACAGTTTAAACAAATATAGCAACTACAAAATGGCCCACTCAGTAAGTTACAGCTGTTTTGACCATTGTCGGGTCAGGATATCACATTCAAGAGGTTTCTGTCCTCCCCTATAAATAAGAGATTCTTTCTAGTTGATTTAGTGTTTTATGGCACAAAGCAACGAGGCTATCTGTGCCAAAAATTCTTTCTAGAGAATAAAGGGTACGAAATACACTCCCAGCATCTTAACAAACACAGTAAAGCTACGTTACATATTATAATGACATAAACGCTTTAGCCGAGGGGCTACAGGTGTGTGTGTGTGCATATATGTATGTATATATATATATATATATATATATAAATAACTAGGGCACATTAAAGTGTGGAAGTTGATAAAGCACTGAGGTTACCAAAACACACTTCATACAACAACCACATGTGAAAACAAGTTTGAACACACAACTTGAACTTCAGCCAATCAGAGTCAAACTTCAAAGAAAACTGACCACTGTCCAGCAAGGTCTATAATTGAGACCCCTTAAAGTAAGGCATTGTTAACAGGTAATTATAGAACGTTTTCAATAAAAATCTACACGAAGGGGGCGTAACATTTTCTCATGTGCGTGAATGACCTGATTAGAACTTTGCCCAATGAACAGTGTCGCCCCCTCTCCGATCATACTCTTCGCACACCATAAAACTGACTTTTTTTTTTTCTTTGTCAGCTACTGGTGAATATAAGGATCCATTTAAAACGCCTTTAAGAACGACCATTAATTAATTTATATATTTATTTAAAAACACCATAAATTATTAGGCACGTTTCAAAGACACTAAGGAAATAACAAGTAAAACATTACAATTTGGGAATAATTCTCTTGAATGAGACCTATGGAACTGTTCTATAAAGAGAAATATGAAACACTTCACGACAAGTTAGCCGGGTGGCCATTTCTTTACACGGTATAATACACTGAAAAGCATACTTGAAACATCACATAGAAATGTTTATATCAAAGTTAGCAGTTTAAAAACACATTATAATTCTTAGGCAGAAAATTCACCTTGTGGCACTTGGAAACAAGAAGAAATTAAATAGTAGTAAACAAAATTTAAGACAAATTATTTATGAAAATCCTTTATATTTGTTTCAGCTTTGTCTTTTACAACTAAACTAGGGAAAAGAAGCGGTAAAATTTGATAAGCGTTTACTGTATAACAATATCTGTACACTAGGGCATGGTTTGGCGCAAAATATTCACTGCGTTTGTTTTGACGAATAAACAAACCAGCACATGGCTTTTAATACGGTATGGTGAAGATGCTAAAACAATGACCTTTTACATCTTCAAATAACTTTATGTTAAATTATACGAAAACTTTTGTTACTTTAAGTTAACATTATGGAATCATTATTGCAACAGAGCATTAAAGCAACTAATTACCATTATATTACCATCCACCAATTATAGGCCTATTAGTGTTACATTAGTGTGGAAAAAACTTTTTACAAAGTTTTAAATTTTGTTGGATAGTGAAAATAGTTTCACCAAGGGAAAATCTTGGTTAAGAAATCGTTTGACATTCTTTGAAAAGGTTACTGCTTATGTAGACGAGGGTAAGGGTCTAGATTTGGTATATGCCTAGATTGAGTGTATCTAGATTTTCAGAAAGCATTCGACATTATTAAAATTAATACACGTTAAGGTCATTTCCATTCAAATTACAGAAAACCCACATGTATTATCTTGCATTTACTATAATTAAAATCCATGTATTATTTATTTGTTCAACTCAATAAATGATCTAAATCCTTTAGTAAATCAGTAACATCCTCTCCACAGTCAGCAACAAACAAGACCTTAATATCATCTGAAAATGTAAGCAATTTCTTCACTATTTCTTTATCTATGTCATCGATGTAAATCAAACAGGCCTACTGTCCTAAGACTGAGCCCTGAGGTTCCCACTTGTAACAATTTTCCTTCTAGTTTCATTCCTCTAACGAATTAACTAACATATCTCCAACATTTATATTTTTTTTATACAAGCCTTTTATGTAACACCTTATGAAATGCTTTCTGTAAATCCAGGTACACCAAATTTACACCCTTATCTTATCTACACAAGTAACCTTTTCCTGTTCTAAGTTTTAGGTATTTCAAATATATTCTGAAACATAAACATTAGAATATAATGAGAAAGGGCATGTCGAATTTGTACAGAATAGGTTTGTTGACGTACAAAGTCGTAAAGTATAATTCTTTTAAACAAACAAATAGCTAAGAAAGCCAAACAACAATAGAAACTACTAAGGGTTGTCATGGTGACACAACAGAATCAATTTCTCGGCTAGGAAGAGGGTAAAGAGGGTACCAACAAGTCATTGACCTTGACAGATCTAAGCGGCCCAGTTCGATCTCCACAGCTCCGATTGGTTGATTGTGATCGAAACGTTTTTGTCGTTCCCATACCATAACCTGAAAAAGAAAAAGAAATGCAGATTCTATCTTGTGTGTAGGTGACTATTAAATTTTTGAAGTTCATTTCGTGAATGTTAAACAATACTTCCTTTGCTGTTTTAAATGAAGCCCCTAGTTAGGTGGAATCCGTTTCATGGGTGACTTCAGTTCCCAGAAACGAAATATACATATATGCATGGAGAATTCCGAAATATGTAACGGTTAGTTTATTGTAATTGTAAGTTTATTGTTTTTCTTGGAATTTCACGCAAAGCCACACAAGTCCCTATTTTAACAGTATAAAGACCAGAGGGAAGGCAGCTAGTCATTACCACCCACCGCCAACTCTTGGGCTAGTCTTTTACCAACGAATAGTGGGATTGACTGTGATGTTATAACGCCCTCACAGCTGAAAGTGCGAGTATTTTTGGTGTGACGGGTATTCGAACCCGGGAAGCAAATAAAAATGTGTATTACATTTCCTGTGATAAGTACAAAAATGCTATTTTCACATGTATGCACAGTGCTACAAAAACAATAATATAATGAGAAACCATCATATGAGAAAGGAGAAAATAAATGTTAACAGGTTAGATAGAGGAACTTCAGCGAGAGTGAGGAGGAAAATTTCGTTCGAACCCCCGAAGCCCCTTACTCCCAGCTATGGGCTTGTTAAAACAGTGTAAACCTATCCGAAAATAGTATTTCTATATTCTAACTGATACATAGATGTTTTACTCAATAATATTAACATGTTAAAATTATTTTTAATCAATGTATTACCATGTTAAAATTTCTTTCTTCTTAATATATTAAGATGTTATTTTTTACCTAATATATTAACATGTTAAAATTCCTATCTTTATACCTGATATACAAGCATGTTAAAATTTATGTTGTTATCCAATATACTAATATGTTAAAATTGATATTTTTACCTAATAAACCAACATGTTACAATTTCTGTTTTAATCCAATAGACAAACGTTAGGGACCGGCATGGCCAAGCGTGTTAAGGCGTTCAACTCTTAATCCGAGGGTCGCGAGATTGAACCCCGATCACACCAAACATGCTCGCCCTTTCAGCTGTAGAGGCGTTATAATGTGATAGTCAATCTCACTATTCGTTGGTAAAAGAGTAGCCCACGAGTTGGCGGTGAGTGGTAATGACTAGTTACCTTCCCTCTAGTCTTATACTAATAAATTTAGGGCAGCTAGCACAGATAGCCCTCGTGTAGCTTTGCGCGCAATTCGAAACAAACACAAACGTTAAATTTTGTTTTCTCCATAAAATATAAACCCTTTACAAACCTGTTATGTATATGTCATATACTGCCATAGTTTAACATCCTACGTCAATTCACTCAGTGTGTTTAATGTCCTTCGTCTTTATATTGGTTTATCTTTACAGGATTTAACCATTCGTCTTCTTCTAGAGATTTAACTTCGTTTGTTGGTATTTAACACGTTGTATAAACCAGTTTATGTTGTGTTAAAGTCCTATTGCTTGGTACCGTAACAGGTTGTATAAACTAGTTCATGTTGTGCTTATGACCTACTACTTGATATATACCGTAACACGTCGTATAAACCAGTTCAGCATTGTTAATGTCCTACTGCTTGATATCGTAACACGTTGTACAAACCAGTTAATGCTGTGTTAATGTCCCACTGCTTGGTATCATAATGCATTTTGTAAACCAGTTCATGCTTCTTTAAAAGTTTGTTAGCATCTAGTTATCTAACATACTGTGTAACATATACTGAGTGTTGTGTTAATTTGTTACCGTTTGGTGTCTTCTACGTGTTTCCTCTTATTGGCTGAACTGCAGATGTTAATCATAATGCTGCAACACTAGTTGTGCAATATCAGTGGCAGCATCTACTGAGTTTTGTATACAAGGTTTTAAGGACAGCGAAATGTTGAGAAGTGAAACACAAGTTTTAGAATCCAGCAAGAGTTTCTTTAGGGTTAACTACTATACACAGCTGAGATGTGTGCTAGATCTGTGCGACACACACTTCTGATCTAATAATCACTGGACCAAAAGTGATAACTCTGAAGTCCAAGGTAACATAATTAACAGAACTATTTACTCCAAGTTACGTCACTCCTTCTATCTGTCCTTCATCTGCAGTTTTTCTAGGAGGTGCTTGCTGTTCATGAACAGTTGATCCTAAAATCCTCAAAGAACAGAGCAGTAAAACAAACCTTACAATCACTACGAAGTGAACAAGGACTGACATGAGACTATCCACGAACGATCTGAATATAATAATTCATGTATTTATTATACGTTTATAATAAAATGCAGATGTAAAACAACCCTTTGGATCTCTGGACCAATAGCTGGTAAATGTCCTTTAACCATAGGTGCAAGATTTATTGGATAGGTTTCAGAGGATGATACCAGGATAAAAGGATTGTATTACAGGGACAAGTTAAGATTTTTCAAGAAGGGTTAGAGGTTATCTCATTAAAGCTTACAGGATTATCTGGGTCATCGCGAAGATAAATGCCTCTGAAGAGAGAACACAAGCTTATATACGAACAGGAAGGCCAGGCTCCAGTTAGGGCAGTTTTGTTTTTTCAACAAAATGACGGGCTGAAAGAACGAATTGCTGTCAACAGTAGTGGACACCTGCACACAGAGGAGTTTAAGAGGGAAGTAACTGAATACCTGAATAAAAAGGTATCTTTTACATGGTTTCTGGTTGTCCCGAAATTACTTTATCAGAAATTCTTTCCTCAGATATCCTTAAAGCATCAGTTTAACTCGGAACGCCAATTATTTCTGAAAATAAAGTGTGACTGAGTTGAACGACAGCAGAATAAACTTTAACATTAGGTAATCTGTAATGTAATGATAAATTTTAACCATGTGTCTACCACATACTGGAAAACCTTTTAATATTTTAACACAGAATGTTTAAATAACTTACCAATAGATGGCGGCCTTGGATGTCCGACACGTTGTATTTTAATGTCTGCCGATATTGTGGACTTGACGTGGAGCGGATTACTCGAGTCTTACGTTTTTGTAACTGTCTTTCTCCCTCTTTAAGATATGTTTTGATGTACGTATCTGAAAATAATACGAGATTTAACAAACAAATAAACCTCTTGACAGAAGAATACTTTTGAACGACACTGCTCTTTGTTTCTGTTGGAGAATTGACAAGACATTTCTGTTTCCATATCTAGTGTACGGAAACAAGCAATGTATTCTTTGTAAAACAGACAACTTTGGTTGTATCAACTGTCTTGATGAACCATACAGAATGAAATAAATACATCCTATGGTCATCATAAGTATCTTGTTGTTATATAACTTGTAAATATCTTGTTTTATACAGTATACCAATGTTATATGTTTTATTATTATATAACTTATGTTATAAACATCCTGTTTTATACACTATATCAACGTTATATGTTTAATTATTATAAACACACTTCTTGTTTTGTAATATTTTCATGTTCTAAGTTTCCTTTAGCGGTTCATACCTTCTATGTATATGCTTCTTATGTTCCAATTTTTACTTTTCATCATGTGGAGAGAAAAACCACTTTATGTAAGTTCGATTGTGAATTCATTTGTTTTGGTGGATTTTGAAATTGGACATTTATTTTTTTCCTCATATTGGTATTTTTTTCTGTTTATTTCACGTCTCTGTGTAGAAAAAAAATCACCTATTTATCACATAACATATAATTTATCCTGCAAATGTCAAGACTAAAAAGTAGAAAACGAAATTTTTCTGGGGGTCAATACCAGTTATAGGTGTTACTAGAGAAAAACTTATGGGTGTCACTAAAAAAAATTGTTGGGTCAATACCAGTTGTAAGTGATATTAGTGAAAATATTGTTGGGTAAATACTGTCTGTAGGTGTTAATGGTGAAAAAAAATTGTTGGGTAAATACCATCTGTAGGTGTTACTAGTGAAAAAAATTGTTGAGTCAGTATTAGTTGTAGGTGTTATTGGTGAAGAAATTGTTGGATCAGTATCAGTTGTAGGTGTTAGTGAAAAAAATTGAGTCAGTACTAGTTACAGGTGTGATTGAAAAAATTTGTTGAGTCAGTTCCAGTTATAGGTGTTGTTAGTGAAAAAATTGTTAGGTCAGTGCTTGTTGTAGGTATTTGTTTGCTTGATTTTAAACTATCTGCACTAGGCATCTGCAATTTAGCAGTGTAAGATTAGAGGGCAGGCAGCTAGTCGTCATCACCCACCGCCAAAGTTTGAACTACACTTTTACCAATGAATAGTGGGATTGACCATCACATTATAATGCCCCCACGCCTGAAAGGACGAGCACGTTTCGTGTGACAGGGATTCGAACCCACGACCCTATTATTAGGAGTCGAGTGCCTTAACTATTTGGCCATGCCAGGCCTACTACAATATGCCTGAGGTATTATGGTATTATTATAAGTTGATATCTGTAGTTACTACAGTATGACAGACATTATTAGTATTATGTTAGTCATACTGTAGTAACTACAAATGATAACCTGTGACATTATTAGTTTTATATTAGGTTGATATTTGTAGTTACTACAGTATGACAGACATTATTAGTATTATATTAGATTGTTATTTGTAGATACTACAACATGACTGAGACATTATTAGTATTATGTTAGGTTAATATTTGTAGTTACTACAGTGTGACAGATATTATGGTATTATGTTAGGTTTATATCTATAGTTACTACAGTATTACTGAGACATTATTAGTTTTATATTAGGTTGATATTTGTAGATACTACTGACACATTATGGTATTATGTTAGTCATACTGTAGTAGCTACAAATGATAACCTGAAACATTATAAGTATTATGTTAAATTCATATTTGTAGTTACTACAGCATGACTGAGACATTATGGTATTATGTCAGGTTAATATTTGTACTTACTAGAGTGTGACTGAGACATTATGGTATTATATTAGGTTAACATCTGTAATTACTACAGTATGACTGAGACATTATGGTATTATATTAGGTTAGCATCTGTAATTACTACAGTATGACTGAGACATTATGGTATTATGTTAGGTTAACATTTGTAGTTACATTGTAGTATGTCATATTTTATGGCACTACCCAAGTGTTGTTGCTTAGAGCTAACGAGTAACCAATAATGACATTACCTGGTGGCTGACCCACAGATGAGGGTGGCAACTGGCATGCACAGAAAACCTCTACTTCTAACTGACCCTTGGTCAACAGAAATCCCAGTTTTATTTCTCCTAGTGTCTCTACTGAAACAAAAAAAGACGCATATACCTTGTTTGTGAGTTGAGTTTTCACTTCATGCAGAAAAGTGAAATATATTGACATGGCGAGTGACAGTTAGTAAAATTAAATCACTCAGTTACAGTTTCCATACTTTTCAAACACACAACCAAACTTCTGTCACATCATTCCAAACAACAACAATCCCTGACTGTTCGATAAAATTTTTCCTCAAAGAACAAAATCTTTCTGACTCTGTTCAAACAAAACCATCGTTAACACTCATAGCACTAAGCTGATCAGTACATTCTGAGTGCAGCAGGTTCTAGCTTTCAGTTTAGTTATTTGTGATATGAAGTATTTATATTATATGTACTTTCATGCAGTTTGTTTTATTGGATTTTTTTCACAAGTTCAAATCTTACTTTGTACATTACATTATTTCTGAGTTTTATCTATTAGCTTTTTTTGATGAAAATTTCAAGTAAAACCTTAATACACCCCTGTGGCTAACAATTGTAACATTGAACATATACTTAAGAAACAATATTTTATTGTTATTAAAGGAATATAAAGGTGCTGTAGAGATTTAAACATTAAAATAAATCACATTATATCCCTTCACAATAAACGAACTTAATGTAAATCACACTGTAACACTTCACAATAAAGAAAACTAATGTAAATTGCACTGTAGCACTTCACAATAAAGAAAACTAATGTAAATCGCACTGTAACACTTCACAATAAAGAAAACTAATGTAAATCACACTGTAACACTTCACAATAAAGAAAACTAATGTAAATTGCACTGTAGCACTTCACAATAAAGAAAACTAATGTAAATCACACTGTAGCACTTCACAATAAATGAAACTAATGTAAATCACACTGTAGCACTTCACAATAAATGAAACTAATATAAATCACACTGTAGCACTTCACAATAAAAAAACTAACGTAGTTGAGGTAGCCTTTATAATAAATGTTTTAACAGCTATAGTTGAGGTAGCCTCTGTAATAACTGTTATAACGTCTACAGTAGACGTATCCTTTGTAATAAATGTTGCAACATCTATAGCGAATGTAGCCTTTACAACAAATCTTGTAACATATACAATAAATGTTGTAAAGTCTGTAGTGGACGTTGTAGCTCTTATAGCGTGCAACAACTGCTACAATAGTTTCAGAATTAATCTTGGTGTATTTTTCACTAGATAAATCATTTCTGAAAATATTCTGCTCAATTAAAACATTATTTTGGAAATTTAAAATAGTTCCCAACTGTTACTTAACAACTAAATAGTTCACAACAGTTACTTAACAATTAAATACTTCCCAAACGTTTCTTAACAATTAAAGAGTTCACAGTAACTACTTAACAATTAAAATAGTTCAGAATTGTTACTTTACATCTATTGAAGTTGACAAAGCATATTTTATCACTATCAAAGAGTTAATGTTTACCTTAAATTTTTTGAAGGATAATTACGAGTTAACCATAATTATTATAGAGCTAATGATTCCTATTTTAGGTTTATTAAAGAGTTATTAATACTTATCTTAAATATAAATTTGGAAAAATTTAGTTGCCTTGATCTAGTTTCATTCTTGGTGCAAACACCTGTCCAGCACCTCTCCTTATGCCCCCTGGGCCAATGGTCATAATTGGGACTTCATTTTCAGGGGTCAGGTCAGGGCTGGAGATATTGTTTGTTGCCAGTTTACTTCTTTCTGGAAAAAAAATGCTTATTATATCAAGTTAATTTTTAGACGTTAGTAAATTCGGATGACTGAACTGAGAAGTAAATGATATCTCAGTGTGTTTGAATAAATTTTTTTTGATAACTATGTTTATCTTATGTTAAATAATTACCTGTTAAAGTACAAGGAGCATATGGTATTTCATGCTAAGAAAGACGTCCCAACCAATATCAATCAGATGAAGTGATTTATTTTCTGTTTAAACCTTAAAGAACAACTATACAAGAACATGAAAAACATGTCAATCAACAGAAACAAATCAACACTCATGCACTAATTTAAGAAGAAAAGAAATCAATTCCAGAAATTGAGAAATAACGAGAAAAGAAAACAGATCTGTTGGGCAATCTGGACAATAAAGATGTGAATGTAAAGAAGCGAAATCTGTGTAGTGGTGTGACCAAAAGAAAGTGATGAGGGTTACCTTTCACTAACTCTACACACCATATTAAGTACTTGTAAGGTTATTTTAACAGGGTTACCTTTTAATAAATCTCCACACAATATTGATTATTTGTAGGAGTATTTTAAGAGGATTACCTATCTATCATTAAGTCAACACACCATAGTAAGTATTTGTACAAGTATTTTAACAGTTACTTTTCACTAAATCTACATACAATAGTAAGTACTTTTAGGAGTATTTCAAAAGGTTATCTTTCTCTAAATCTGCACACCACATTAAGTATTTGTATGAGTATTTTAACAGGGTTACTTATCACTAAATCTTCACTCCATATAAATTATTTGAAGTATTTAAACAGGGTTACCTTTCACTAAATCTACACACAATATTAAGTATTTGTAGGAGTATTTTGTACAGGATTACTTTTCACTAAATTTACACACAATATTCATCATTTGCAAGAGCATTTTAAAAAAATTACTTTTCATTAAATCTACACACCACAGTAAGTACATGAAAAAGTATTTTAATAGCATTACCTTTCACTAAATCTACACACCATATTGATTATTTATGGGAGTATTTCAACAGGGTTACCTTTTACTAAATCTACACATCATATTAAGTATTTGTAGGAGTATTTCAACAGGGTTACCTTTTACTAAATCTACACATCATATTAAGTATTTGTAGGAGTATTTCAACAGGGTTACCTTTCACTAAATTTACATATCACAGTATGTATTTGCAAGAGTATTTTAACTCACCTTTCACTAAATCTACATACTATAATAAATAATGCAGGAATATTTCAACAGTGTTACCTTTCACTAAACCTACACACCATATTAATTATTTGTAGAAGTATTTCAATAGGGTTACCTACCTTTCACTAAATCTACATATCACAGTAAGTATTTGCAAGAGTATTTTAACTCACTTACCTTTCACTAAATCTACACACTGTAGCAAATATTTGGAGGAGTATTTTAACAGGGTTACCTTTCACTAAATCTACATATCACAGTATGTATTTGCAAGAGTATTTTAACACAGTTACCTTTCACTAAATCTACACATTATAGTAAGTACTTGCAGGAATATTTTAATATGGTTACCTTCCAATAAATCTACACACCACATTAAGTATTTGTAAGAGTATTTTATCAGGGTTATCTTTCACTAAATCTACCAATCATATTAAGTACTTGCAAAAGTATTTTAACAGGGTAACTTTTCACAAAATCTACCTAACATGTTAAGTATTTATAGGAGTATTTTAACAGGGTAACCTTTCTCTAAATCTACACACAATATTAATTATTTTTAGGTCTATTTCAACAGGGTTACCTTTAAATAAATCTACATACCACATTAAGTATTTGTAAGAGTATATTAACAGGGTTAACTTTAACTAAATCTACAAATCCTATTATATCTTCTGTGGAGCAATGTCACTGAAATTAAAAAAAAATAATATTCCTAATAAAAGAGAAAGTTGGGGAAACAACATAATTTCCAACTTAATCTGACATCACTTACTATTGTTCACTGAACAAGGGTGAATAGTTTTCATAACATCACTTATTCTCTAATTAAGGGTCTAAATTTTACTTATTATTATTGTCTGTTCATAGAGTCTAAAGTTAACTTGTTATTGTTGTCTGTTCGAGCATCTGAAGTTAATTTGTTATTGTTATCTCTTCACAGTCTAAAGTTAACTTGTTGTCTGTTTAGTGTCTAAATTTTATTAAAGTTTACTTATTACTGTGTTACATTTTTATATAAAATAAAATGTACATTTTACATGTACAGAGAACAAATACAAGCTTTTCTGCAGCACTAAGTAATGCTCCTAACATACTATGAAACTAACAAGATTTCACATGACACATTTGGTGTCTTTTAGTTAGCATAACCTGAGTTTGGTTAATGTCATGACTTAACCTTTCGACTGTTAAATGTATCTTCCGCCAGTAGCCATACTGTGTGTATCGTATAACCAAGTTTGTGTTTGTACTATGACAAATGTGTAGCATGTTAGTTTTAAATTAGCTGTTCAACCATTTTGATTTCTGGAAATATTTGTCAAGTGTAAAACAAATTTTGATCTTTTCATTTTCATATGCACTGTTATGTTCTTATCCTAGTTTCTAATATTTCTAAGCTTTAAATTTTACAGTATTCTTAATATTTTGTGAAATGGATTTTGAGACAGAGTCCAGTTAGAGCCACTATGGTTTACCTGTAATCACTGCATGTTTTTATAAAGTAATTCAAAAACATCTCTCACATATGATGTAATCTGCAGGCTGTTTAATGCACCAAAATGCTCCAAGCTTAAAGTATTCTAATTTGAAACAAACTATTTTCCAAAGAAGTTAATTCTATAATTAGTTTCCTTTTCCCTGTTTAACAGAAAAAGACAAAAAAAAAAAGACAATTTGAAGAAAGGAAGAAATAATTCATAGAAAACTTCTAACAGTGACAACAATACCAACATGCAGTAACTCCACTGGACAAATGAACGACGACGTCCACAACACTGGACATGGTCAGCGATCTGACTTCCTACCTATCACCACAGACCTATCATCTTTTTTTGTCCTCAGACTCAAAGTCCTGGAAAGCCTTGCTCTTCCCGCTTTGCACTTGGACTTCTGCTCTGTCCTGCTTTCGACTAAATTAACAGAAAAGGAAATGAAGGACATCAGTAAAAGAAGCCATTCCAAAAACAAATTGTAAAATCACTGAATGTGCTTATTTATAACAACGGATGTAATCAGCACATAGGGAAGGAAGGAAAACTGTTTGTTTTGAATTTGGTACAAAGCTACACCGGGAATATCTGCACTAGCTGTCCCTAATTTAGTAATGTAAGACTGGAGGAAAGGCAACTAGCCTCTACCATACACTGCTAACTCAGGGCTACTCTTTTACCAATGAACAATGGGATATTCAAAAAATAACAGCCCCACGGCTGAAATGGCAAATGTGTTTGGTATGACGGGGATTGAGAATGGTCATCCTCAGATTATGAGTTGAGTGCCCCCTAATAATTTGGCCACAATACTGTTTGTGAAAAAAATAAAGAGAAAACTGAGCTTAACACGTATTTCAAGTCAATTACTTATTGTCATTTCAACATATATTTCAAGTCAAACTGAAATATAAAACATGATGTGAAAGTGATAGTATTTATACAGGTTAGAGTAAAATATAAAACATAATTTGAATGTGGTGGTATTTATACTGTTTAAAGTAATAAAAGTTAAAACGTGATGTGAATGTGGTAGTATTTATACTGATTTAAATAAAAGTTAAAACATGATGTGAATGTGGTAGTATTTATACTGGTTTAAATAAAAGCTAAAACGTAATGTGAATGTGGTAGTATTTAAAAAAAGATAAAACGTGATGTGAATGTGGTAGTATTTAAAAAAAGATAAAACGTGATGTGAATGTGGTAGTCTTTATACTGGTTTAAATAAAAGATAAGATGTGATGTGAATCTGTTAGTATTTATACTGGTTTAAATAAAAGATAAAACGTGATGTGAATGTGGTAGTATTTATACTGGTTTAAATAAAAGATAAAACGTGATGTGAATGTGGTAGTATTTATACTGGTTTAAATAAAAGCTAAAACGTAATGTGAATGTGGTAGTATTTAAAAAAAGATAAAACGTGATGTGAATGTGGTAGTATTTAAAAAAAGATAAAACGTGATGTGAATGTGGTAGTCTTTATACTGGTTTAAATAAAAGATAAGATGTGATGTGAATCTGTTAGTATTTATACTGGTTTAAATAAAAGATAAAACGTGATGTGAATGTGGTAGTATTTATACTGGTTTAAATAAAAGATAAAACGTGATGTGAATGTGGTAGTATTTATACTGGTTTAAATAAAAGATAAAACGTGATGTGAATGTGGTAGTATTTATACTGGTTTAAATAAAAGATAAAACGTGATGTGAATGTGGTAGTATTCATACTCAACACGCCATTTCATTGTTTGTTTGTTAGGGGTCAGCACGTAATTTCTTTGATTCGTGTTAGTGGACAGAAGGTCTTGTAATAACACACTACTTGAGAAATTATAAGAACTGTAAACAGAGCTCTTGTGAAGCTCTGCTGAGAACGACATAGAAGGTGTCGAAACACGCTTTAAAGTTAAAATCGTTGTCAGCTTTATCAAACGTATTTCTTAATTGAGCAATATGAGTCTGAAACATTCTAACAGCGTTTTGTTTATTAAGATAAATGCGAGTGATTTGAACAACAATTTATTAAGCTTTAGGTTTTCGTTAAAAAGTGTAGTAAAAACAATATTAAAACACTGAACGTTTTCCTGAATGCTGTGAGACTAATTGTTGTATTGTAACACGTTCTTCAGCGGACTTAGTGATACCGTTTTAGCTTCGGCGCGCGTTCTTGAGTTATAAACTACTCGAGGAGAAATAGATTGAAAACTGTTCTGCAGTTCTCTGTGATCTTTTAATACAGAAACCTTCTGCTGTTTATAGCTCACAGTTAACGATAATTTGTACACGGATTAAACAGAAAAGTAATATAATTAATCTATTCACAATTTTAATCTGCCGCCCACCCAGGACCTAAACATAGAGAACCACGTGCACTTCAACGTTGCAACGTCACAAGCAAATCGATAAATATTACGTATTTCTATCGGTGAAGGCTAGATACCGATAATTGAGTTACAGAGCACGAAACAAGACTGTTGATGACGAGAAATAAATAAATTAATGTTTGTGTTCTAGAACAGACACAAACTAATCATGCAAAATGTTGCATGTCACAGTTGTTATAAATTTCTTCATACAACACTTGTTTACAACACATAACAAATGAAGCACCCTTCTAAAATGTGGCAACGTTCCCTCTTTCTACACGTACATACGATAAACTAGAACAGTATTACGATAAGGTTAAAGAAAGCCGTTGTTTGTATGTAAATCAGAATAATGTTACAATAAGGTTGAAAAAAGTCGTTGTTTGCACGTAGATCAGACCAATTAAAACAATGTCACAATAAGGTTGAAGAAACTCATTGTCTATACGTAGATCAGAATAATGTTACAATAAGGATAAAGAAAGTTGTTTCCTTTAAGTAGACCAGAACAATGAAACAATAAGGTCGAAGCAAGTCGTTGTCTGTAAGTAGACCAGAACAATGTTACAACAATTATGAAGAAAGTCGTTGTCTCTATGTAAATCAGGACAATGTCACAATAAGGTTAAAGAAAGTCGTTGTTTGCACGTAGATTAGAACAGTGTTACGATAAGGTTGAAGAAAAACGTCGTCTTTATGTAGATCAGACCAATTAGAACAATGCTACAAGAAGGATGAAGAAAGTTATAATCACAGAAATTAATCTTTACTGGTCCGTACGATCAGACTTTAATTTCTCTGCGTATTTTTATGATTACAGAAAAACTCGTAGGTTCAAGGAACCTTGATAGACATGAATGAAGGGATTTTACGGTTTTTATTCATTTCTAAACGTATCTTTATTTACATTTAAATCTGAACTAGGCTATCAACAATATTCCTAAAAAAACAGAAAGATTACGAATTAACAAAAACACATTTAATACCCAATAACCTCTAATGAGAGATTATGATATAAAAACATAAAACAAAGACATGCGTATTCACATGACTATCAAACGTTGGTTTGTAGTCCTAAAGGATAAAGGACAAGGTTCTACCTTTCTCTGAATCAGAAGTGCAGGACCTGTTGATACGGAAACTGGCACTCCTTCCTTGATCACTCATCTTCGGCTTAGCATACATATCTGTATAAGCAAACAAACAGTATTTGTTTAAACAGATCCACGAAATAAAACAAATACTTGTTTAAATAGATCAACGTAATAAAAAACAGCACTTGTTTAAATAGATCCACGTAATAAAAAACGCCCTTTTTTAAATACATCCATGTAATAAAACAAACAGTACTTATTTAAACAGTTCTGTATGAGTAAACAAACAATACTTGTTTAAATAGATCTATGTAATAAACAATACTTGTTTAAATATATCCATGTAATAAAACAAACAACAGTTCTTGTTTAAATAGATCCGTTAAAGAAAAACAATACTTGTTGAAATAGATCTGCGTAAGTAAACAAACAGTACTTGTTTAAAGAGACTTGCGTAAGAAAAACAACACTACTTATTTAAACAGATCTGCATAAGAAAACAAATAACAATAGTTGTTTAAAGAGATCAGTAACAGTTGTGTATCATATAGATATACATAAGAAAACAGTAAGAGTACGGAAATATTATCCCAGTTACAAGACAAATTACGCTAACATCCTTGACACACGAATACAAAATGTATTGTTCACTGTTAGTCTCACTGATACAAACAGGTTTAAAGAAGACTGTACCTTGTACTGTTAATCTCGTTGACAGACTATTATGTGATACTGTTCAATGTATTGTTACTCTCGTTGACAGACTATTATGTGGCAAACCGTACAGTGTATTGATAATATCGTGAACACACTGCCTTATTATTTATTATACTGTATGTTTGCTAACCTTATTTTACCATCTCCTTCATTAATAGCCTTAGAGTTGATTGTAATCATTATTTACCTGGAAGACTATCTTGTGATGTTAATTGCACTGAAAGTTTCCTACTAGATGGCGTTGATCGAGAGGACCTGGATTCACCAGGACTGGCAGAAATGTGCTCGCTAGCGCCATCTGTTGGGATTTGTTGTATTCTGTCCCACGCATCTTCAGGATGAAGAACTTAGAACATAAAGAGATAGATATTTTTAACAAATTCTAAGAACGTGTTTGATATTACGTTCATTTTTCTAAAGATTAAATCTTTCAAAGAACCAATCTCAACATTTATCTTAAATTAAACAGAAATTATTCTTCCTACTGTTTAGAGAATGAGATACAATGTCTCAGTAAACGTTCTTACAAAAATACAAATGGCTATTTTAGATTCAAATTAAAGACGTTATGTTCATTAATATTCCAGATAATCATCGTAATGATATAAACTTAAAATATTTCGATTTTAGAAACCTACTTTAGGGGTAGAGAACTTGATACTTCTAATATATACCTAAGTTCTAGTCTTGAAACACCACTTACTAAAGTTTTAATAAATTAATTGAAATATGTTTTATGTTTTGTAGCTAATTTATATGACACACCAAAGTTATACTGAAAGTAAATTAGCGGTTTGGAATCTTAACGTTAATAATTTGAAGTTTACATATTAAAACAAATGGATAAACATGATGGTTCTCACGGGTAAAGTAGGTTGTTCCTGTATCCAAATATATTGGGTAAACACGATGATACTCTCAGGTAAGGCCAGTTGGTACATGAAGGTAGGTATTTCATGTTTATTGGCACAAAGCTACTTGGCTATCTGTGCCAAACAGGATGTAGTAAACTATAATGGTGTATGGAAAGTAAGGTAAAAATACATAAAATATGTAAAAATTAAGAACTGTCAGGAAGACTGAAGCATTAAGTTAAAACTTGCTGTCAGTCACCTGAAGTTGGCTTTTCCAGTCCTGGGTTAAGATCAAAATAACAATTAATATGTGTAAATGAAATCATGTTAAAACAGTATATAGTCCAATAAAAACCTTAAATTAAGTTAAAAAGAACAATGACTCTTAAATATGTAAAAACATGAGTCAGGCAGCCAGTATCTCCTATGACATTGGCAAATGTCAAGGGTAAACCTACCTTAAAATTATGTTTAAAATGGCGTCATCATTCTTATTTGTAACGACGGCATGATAATAAAATATGTACGATTGTGACCTGAGTGCCACACAGACCACACACTGGTGTATTAGTACCAGATAAAAGGAAGTGGTGAGTTAAAAAACTGCGACCAATGCATAGCGTAGCCAAAACAACTTCCTCCCTTCGATCTTTACGGAAACAAGCAGACCAAATAGCTAAAAAAGGCTTGATTTGAAAAAAGTCGACTGCCAACTGGTGTTAAGTCAGGTTTTGATAACTGGACCATAGTCCATGTACGGAACAGGTAAGGTGGTAATAAAGCCAGAGCAGATGGACTTTGTCGCTCTACCAGCTAGCTCATTTCCACAAATACCAACATGACCTGGTGTACAAAAAACTGGACAGAGACAGATGATAGAGAGAGATGGGCCAGTTTGTTTTGGATATTGATAAGAATAGGATAGTAACTAACATGGAATGATGTCAGGGTCAATAGACAGCTGAGTGAATCAGTATAGATTGTACAATTCGTATATTTCATAATTTAAATATGATTCAGGGCAAGAGAACTGGCATAACATGGAGCAGTGAACACAGAAACTGTAGAGGTTTTTCTGTATGCTGCAACCAAACATGGAGATTTACGAATGGACGCACTACAATGCCATATAAGGTCATTGCAACGACGCCAGGGTTTTGTGAAAACTATACACGAACACCAGTATCAGACATAATGTCCACCACGCAAGTTGAAAACTCCTACGCTGACACTCACTTGACTCTGGCCAAAATGGACTGGCCGACTGATCTAGAGGGGCCACCTGAAGACTGCCCGTATACAGGAATTCAAGGCCAAAGTGGTATGTTAGGGTTGAACCCCTCAACCACCAGGATCCTCTCCTCCCCTTCACGGGTCACCCACACGGAAAACATGAAGGTGGATGTTTAGATTCCAAAGGTACATGGTGGTACTCACAGGTAAGGTCAGTTGGTACATGATGGTACTGTCAGGTAGGGTCAGTTGGTACATGATGGTACTCACATTTAAGGTCAGTTGGTACATGATGGTACTCATAGGTAAGGTCCACTGATGAACTTTTGATTACTTCATCACTCAAACCATCACTCTCTTGATGATTTACTCTGTCCTCTGTTAAAACAAAAGTTGTTTGTTTTAAATCTGTGCCATCATGATATCTGATAACTAAAGCGTTTATATACCTTAAGATAGTTAACTTTACAAACATCTGTTTAAAAATTTCAACATGGGCTTGACATTAAGGCGGCAAAACCATGATTTCCAACCATAGAAATTTAGGGATGGATCTCTATAGATAAAGGAACTGCATGTAATAATAGTGTGTCAATACGCCCACTAGGAGTTACCTTATAAACCTAAAGAAACCATAATTATAGTTAATAATAGATCTCTCTTTAAGTTTTTAAATCAAGTTAAATACAAAGGACGATGAGTAGACGGCGTATGGAAACATTGTTTCATCAGTAGGAGAAGAACAAAGTAATCATATTAAGGTTCTAAACGTTGCTGAAAACTCAAGTTTTACCTGAAAATGAGTGAATAACATCAAATGATTGCTTAACGGGTTTACGCACTGTCACTTCGTGGCCAGAAACACTACTAGGTGTCGCTTTCTGGGTTGATGAAGGCGTTGATGGAGGTAGTTGGTTACTAGTCAATGGGTGCCACTCTAGACAGTCTAAGAAATCTGTCTTACGGAGAGAAATTTCAGTTCCTCCCAGAAGAATCTTTTGTCCTGTGGGGCTCTGATCCCAAACTGTGATCTCCAGGGATTTTTCCAATAACTTACAATAAAACAAAGTTATTTTACAAAGTATGAAAAGAAATATCATTAGACACGGCTTATCTGTGTTCCAAAGATACATAGATCGGTCCTTTTGTATAACTTAAAATCTAAAATAGGCAAATACAAAAACACCTTAAATAACATTAATAAGTTGAATTCAATAAAGCATAGAAATTCAGTTTAAGGTTCTGGTACTTGAGACTCATTATTGTAAAACAAAATAGATTTTAAATACAGTTTATGACATATAGAGTAGTAAATGTGTGGAAGTTAGCCTTAAATTTCAAACATTTTATATTCAAATAATGTGATTTAAAAACTGTGCCTATATTCAGTAAAAAAAAATCAAATCAAATTAACATGTCCGCCTGTTGTTCATTTTGCGCACAGAAAAATGCTTCATATAACATTATTAATTAATTATTTTCATGTTCCACATACCATCAAACGACGGTGGAACAAACAATTTTGTTGTGGTTGTAACTGAAACGGTGTTTCACTTAAACTGTAGAGAAAAATTATTTAAATTCGCGATGGAGCGCTACGTATATTATGTTAGAAAAAACATTTATAGTAAAAATCGTGCGCACATGGCTAAATGTTATTTCACTTCAACATTTTGAAACGGCTAGAGCAAAAACAGGAATAAATAAATGATTGACACTAAGCACCTTAAAAATAGAAAAAAACATTACATAAGGCACTAGAGCGTTGTCAATTAATGGCCATCAAAAGAACGTCTTGATCTGTGATAACAAACTATGTTTTATCTTGTTTCTCTGTCTAACAATTTCATGTCTAACGTACGAGTTTCTTTTCTCCATTTCGAGAAATCTAAGTGTGAGTGTAGGTGTCAAAATTAAAAATAAGTAACAAAGATGTGAGACGATCCCTTGTAAAGACAGTGAAGATCACGTGCAAGTCAAATTCAAACCCTTTCACTACAGCAAAGTTAGTGTTCATAATGAAGAGAGAATAAAAGGAATTTCGTCATTTTTCACCACCTCGCACTTGACTAAACACAACACGCCTTAGTTGAAGCTTTCTTTTCAGAACATGTCACAGTTAATTTTGACTGTACACAGCGTCTTTTAATTCACAGTGACTGTACATAACTTCCCTTTATTCGTACTATCTATACATAACGTCCCTTAATTCATGCTGGCTGTACAGAACTTCCCTTTATTCGTACTGTCTACACATAACGCCCCTTAATTCACAATGACTGTACACAACTTCTCTTTATTCGTACTGTCTATACATAACGTCACTTTATTTGTACCGGCTGTACACAACGTGTAGGTATTTAGTTTCTATTTTATGTTTAAGAGAACAAGACTTGTTACACTCCAGTGTTTTTATTAACAGTTTTGTAACAACTTTAACCTTCATTGGTATTACATGGAAAATACTGACTCATCCTGCAACTATTGTAAGATTACGACCAAAACCAATCGGTACTAACGTTTTTTTTTAATAATTAAAATTCACAGTTCACACAATTTTGATATGTCAATTTTAAATAAATAAATGTAAGTAACCATGGTAAAAACACTTATTTGAGCTTTAACTTTCAATAAAATAAAGTTATGTAAAATTAATCACTCCGTTCTCGCGTCATTTTGTTTACAATTAATGATAAGAATTAGTTTTCGACACAAGCAACATCTCATATATACCTGCGCAAAGTTTACACGACTGATTGAAAGAAAGCGTTTTTAATGGCTCAAATTAAACTTAAAAGCTGTTTATTCAAAGTTATTACCTTATCAGTAGGTACTGAGGGGAAAATAAAGGACTTGTTCCATTCCGGGTTTGTACTCGGATCTGCTGTCTGTGTCTCTCGCACACCGAATCCCCTGGTGAACGAATAAGGAACTCGGATATTACTCAAAAAAAAACAAAAAACAACTGAAATACTAACACTAAACATTTAAAATAGGTTAAATGAGTTGAATTTTATTCGGCATTTAAAACTCCGTAGAGCTACAGAATAAATTGGTTATTATAGTTAACATATATATGATAAGTGGCCCTATCAACAAGATATATTTAAGAAAAGTCGTTTATTCTGTGTCAAGATACCATTTGTCTTCCGAACTTTCTGCTAGCAAACATTAAAATTAAACAGAAAAGAATAACATTCACTTTGTGTCATAAAGTAAGTTTTTGCTATTTTGTAATATTTTTTTCAGTTTTCATGCATTCTTGTTTAATCTAGGAAACAAACATACGAATGAGGAAGCAATCTTAATTTTGCAAAGGCACAAGGTGGAGTTCCAAAAGATGTCCTGCGGCGGAGCCCCCTGGCGGAGAACAGAGTGATGACCAAATCATTTTGACTATGATCAAACCATATCCGAATTCCAATATCCCCTATAAAACTCGTCTGAGATGGCTGGTCCTAGAAATACAAGAAGAGCATAAAACCTAATAAATAGTACATCCAATTTACGTTTTATTACTTTATAGCTGCAGCGTTTAAAATGAAACAAAATTCAGTGGTTTACTCATCAAATTTGTCGGTTGGGAGATTGGACTTTCCCGTAGGGACCTATGTTTTTTAGAAAGTACAAATACTTTAAAATGTTAGAGAAACTAATAGAACAAAACTAGAAACAAAAACACATAAATTTAAAGACTAATGTTTATTAAACTTGTATTAATATTCTTGAAAGTTACCCGCTGAAATCAGGGATTCAATTCCCCTTGGTGGAAACAGCAGATAGCCCTACGTGGCTTTGCTATAAGAAAATACCAGCCCAACCATATCCTCGAAAACATCACATATATTTATTTGACCACAAAAGTTATACTCAGGTGAAATATTCTATACTTGTGCAAAATAAGTTTCAAACAATAAATGTTTTATTTAGTTTGTTTAAAGTTTTATCTCGTGGTTACATTTGATGCTGTGTAGAGGTCCATATTTTTTAACTTATCGACTACAGAGAAGACAACTAATCAGCATGACCCACGGACAACTTAATGGCGTCGTTTTGTCTAATTGAATATTGGGATTTGACCGTGACAATTTCATGGCACATTTACTGCATCAAATTTTAGGAGGAAGTTTTCGGCAGTAGGACACGAGCCATTAGTTCTCGGATTCACTGTCCGGACATAGTAATTACATGGCCACATTTCTTAGTGAAGTCCACTTAGTACGCCACATACTATTGTTCCAAGAAAACTAGGAACTGGTGTTGAATTTAAGGGGTGTGCAGGGGGTAATTCTTTTGTGTTAAAAACGTCCCCTGAAATAATTAAACGATTTTCTATTTATAAAAGTGTTTGTGTTTGTCGTTGTTGTTTTACAGAAAGAGAGTTTAACAACTAAGTGAAAGTCGTCACAAGGTGAGTCAACATTTACTGTAATTTCATCCAATTCGTAGACCTAACGATTACACACACGAAGTAACACAACATTCTGGTGACTTCTAGAAGAAAGGTGTATTTCACCTTAACAGCTGGCCAATGTGTATCAAAATGTGTATAAGTTAAATATATACTTATTACTAAACATTCTTAAAATTTGTAGAAGTGTATAGGCACTATCAGACATGTGGACATTTCTAGAAAAGTGGTTCATGCTCTATAAGCCCGTGTGGAAACTATTTGTCTGGCAAAGTTGTTAAACTATGTGATTTGAACTTTTCTGTAGTGAAGTATATTCTAAGTTTGTTACAATGAAACGTAAATTAAAGATTACGAGCAGTATTATTGATGCTAAGTCTGACTCAAACAGAAGTTTAGCAGTCAAGTCTTGGAACCAGTGATGTTGATTCGTCAACCCCTGGTAAGCAACTTCCTAACCCACTCTAATGTCTTCGGTTAAATTCCAGAGAAATGGTAGGTGTAATATGTTTTTGATATGTCATCTCCTGGAGGGGCGATTTGTAAGTATTGGCAAGAATTTTTTCAAAAATGGTTTATATGCACTACTTAGAAAAACAGATGGTGTTTCCATAACACCTCCGTTGAACAACTGGAAACACCAAGAAACATGTTCATACATAAGTTAATGCATAAGTTTTGAGGAAAAGGTGTCAAAAGACCGTTTCCTACTTTACTTGTTCAACAGATGACGGTAATGTAGTCATAACAGAAAAGGAAAAACAAATAAAATCTCACATACCACGAAGTACAAACGTTTGGCTTCTCATCCACTTATGCCACAAGACGACTCTGGAGCAACAAGAGGAAAATCACAGAGAGACCGTACGACATGTGCAAGAAAAGTTACAGGTTGTGATATGGCGAACTACATTATCAAGGTTTTTGTATTTTTGACAGCTCGGAATTCAGTAACAAATATTACTCATTAATGATGGACGAATCGTCATATATCAGTTTTCAACTCTGATCTACTTTTCGACTGAATGAAGTCATCTAAACATTCTTGGACATTACTGGTTTAATAAGAGCTGATTCAACAATCATTACGAGTTTGCTTGATGATGAAAGGTAACCTGAATTACAGTGAAATAAGTTTTCGTACTTTCGACGCTGTTGCCAATTTTTCAAGATAAAAACTGATGTGTAAATAACTTTCAGAGAAACTAGGAAAGGGCATTCCTTATGTACACTGTAGTATTAACGAATGCCAGAAATAAAACAGTATCTGTGAAGAGGATTCTTTGCGCTACCAAAGACATATTCACAGTACCATAAGTGTTACACGAGGGCTTGAAATCATTCGAAAAACCTGAACTAAAAATTCCAGAATTATCGAAGTGCTGACTTAGTATTTACATATGTGTTCATTTCTTCTAAATTTGTCAGTGTTCAAGTTTGGTGGTCTATGAGCATCCACACAAACATTGGTCAGATTCAGTGTTGTTAGCAGAAATTGTCTGGCAGAAAATGGAGAAATTATATTTATTTATTATCCCAGTCAGTTTGCCATCAAAGACAGTACCACATTTAAGTAAATTAAACTCTATTGCTACAATTGTTGTGAATCTCTAAACGAAGACTTGTAGTTGTGGTCAGTTTTTCAGAAAAGCCAGAAATTCATACATTCAAAATCCAAGAGGTCTCCGTCACAATCATAAGTGATTCCTTCCAAATGGCCCAGTCAGTGTGCGATTTAACATATGATGGTGTGATGAGAGGATGTATCTTCATGATGACTAGAAACCCATTCGACTTATACAAGAACTCAAAACAAAATTAAACCAATATAAAATTAATCAATAGCATTTACCCAACATTTAACTGCAATTCCCCCTACAATTTCGTATCCGTTCACACTCTCGTTTCCAAGACACCAACCCAGCAACGGTCAGTTGGAAACTCTCTTTGGTAACCTGAAAATGACGTAAGAAGATCGAAACGTTGTTCTGACGCCATGTTGGTTAACTTGAGACATTACAAGGGAACAGAAAGACCAAAATGAAAAAGTTATGGAAAGTAACCATCGGTTATAAGACTTTAAAAAATAACTGAATGTCTGATGGTGGCGCCGTTTTCAACTGCTGAAGATGAGCGTTCCTTTTGTGGCACGAACAGGATGTTAAATACGTTGAGAAATCAGATGAAACAAGACACGCTTCAGATTAACAAGATTAACACCTAATGTATTATCAGACAAGTGTTATCAATTTATATGCACGTGAAAAACGCAAGACGCGTTCGTTTTATTTAAGAGTAACTACAAAGAACTGGCTGAAAGTAATTTCGGTATTTTTTTCTTTATTGCAAAGTCGTAAATATTACATTTACGTTTTAAAACTAGAAATAATAAAATACCTCACTGTATTTTTTTGTTAATTGATGAAGTGTATTTGAAGCTTTGTCGAATATAAATTCATCACACCACCACCAAATATGTATCTAGGACTTCGTGCTTTTATTATACGTATATAATGAGTATGATAAAAAAGAAATGTATGTGAAAACTTCTAAACCAACAAAACATATTGTTTAACGCTGTTTATTGTTACGATACTAGTAAATGTTCCAATAATGCTATTAGGTGTACAATTTTTACACAATTGCACTACAACGTGTGCCAACAACACCTTTAAGTGCTGTTGTTAGATTACTGTCACTTACCGGTGTTTTGGGAAGCTTCCGACGGGTTGGAGAAATAGGTTGTATTTCAACGTCACTGGTTGCGTCTACAAGTATACATTAGCACGAAAGAAAGTGTTAAACTTGGTGACTAGTGTACAAGTTACACATTAACATTCAATAAAGTATTAAACTTGCCCACTAGTCCATAAGTCATACATTAACATTCAGCAAAGTGTTAAACTCGGTCACTAGTAACATTAAAGAAGGTGTTAAAATTGGTAACTGTTTTTAAAGTTGAGGCTACAAAAAAATCAGACCTCAACACTACAACAATGTACATTCAATAATTTTTCTGAATAAAACGATATTAGTAAAGAGTGTGTATTGTAATAAGTATTTATTACGCAGTGTAATCAGCTGTTAATACCGCTAATCTAAACGTAATGTAATTAGCCATTACTACCACTAATTTAAACTAGCTTATTTTACCATTAATACTAGTCCAAACTAGTTTATTTTACCATTACAACTACTAATTTAAACGTAGTGTAATTAGCCATTACTATCACTAATCTAAACTAGTTTATTTTACTATTACTATCACTAATCTAAACTAGTTTATCTTACAATTACTACCACTAATCTAAACTAGTTTATCTTACAATTACTACCACTAATCTAAACTAGTTTATCTTACAATTACTACCACTAATCTAAACTAGTTTATCTTACCATTACTACCACTAATCTAAACGTAGTGTGATTAGCCATTACTACCACTAATATAAACAATATTCTCAACAAGGACAGTAAAAAGTTAGAATTTCAGTGTAAGTGTTATCATACCATTCTTTCTTCAACACGTTACATAATGTTTGTTAATGTTTAGTGTAAAATGGATGAATGTCTTAATCCATACTTCGGAAAAGAACGTGGCTCGGCTTCCCGTGGTAAAGGTATCAAACATGTCATCTATAGCGATGTGATACAATTTTAATAAAAATATTAAATATTACGCGCTGAGTGAAAAGTACGACTAAACGTCTGTTGATCTGATATAAAGGAAATGTTCACAACTTCTCTGTGTTTATAAATTCTGGGGATTAGAAACCAAGGATTTATAGTTACGTAAATATGTACAGACCCAAATGGTTTAGATATTGAGGAAAATTAAGTAAGAATAGTATTT
This sequence comes from Carcinoscorpius rotundicauda, assembly GCA_011833715.1. Lineage (NCBI taxonomy): Eukaryota > Metazoa > Arthropoda > Merostomata > Xiphosura > Limulidae > Carcinoscorpius > Carcinoscorpius rotundicauda. The sequence continues at coordinate 66,272,873 of CM022392.1, read as the reverse complement.
GAAAATTATACACGAACATTTGAACAAATATGACGTTGTAAATTTTTATTGAACTCTTACAAAAAGGCAGGTAGTAACAGCACACACCGCCATGTCTTTAGCTTCTCTTGTCAAATTGAATAATAGAATTTAACTCCAACGCCCACGGTCTCACTATGCAGTAGGGCGATTCTAAGGCATTGACTTGTAGCGAACCAAAGATTCCCAGTACAGTTATGCCAATCTCGGGCTACACCCTGTCTCCCCACACAAATAAATATCTATACAGAATATTAACTTACATGGTAATAACGTTTTAAACACATGTACAAGATAGATTACTGAGTAATATATATATATAAAAAAATACATACCAGGAGGAAGAGAAAGTGTTGGACATTGTTTTCTTCGTGGAGAAACAGGTTCCTTCTGGTGGTGTGAAGAAAGCGGGTCTTCACCAGTCCTGTAGGATTTCATAAAACCAGCTTCCTCAAACTTTACCATTAAATTTCGGATAAACCGAAGGTTAAATGTAATTTTGACAACAATAAAATAATCACTAAACTCTACGTCATTTCTTACAAAATACGTTTATTTCTATAACAGGAAGTTAATGGAGAAGAGAGAGAAGGTTATTCAATGATAATAAACACCTACCTTTTGTTGTACTGTTCAACCATTACTCCAACCACAGATATACAATAATAAACACCTACCTTTTGTTGTACTGTTCCACCACTTCTCTAACCACAGATATACAATAATAAACACCTACCGTCTGTTGTACTGTCCCACCACTTCTCTAACCACAGATATACAATAATAAACACCTACCGTCTGTTGTACTGTACCACCACTTCTCTCACCACAAACATACAATAATAAACACCTACCTTCTGTTGTACTGTCCCACCACTTCTTTAACCACAAATATACAATAATAAACACTTACCTTCTGTTGTACTGTTCCCACCACTTCTCTAGCCACAGATATACAACAGTAAACACCTACCTTCTGTTCCCACCACTTCTCTAACCACAAGTTTAGAATACTACAAATCCTACCTGGTATTATGTTGCTCCACCACAACCTCTACTACATCACCAGTTCTTTCTATGATTGCTGATACTTCTTCAAACGTCTTATTAATCAAAAACGTTCCTCCCCATTCCACAACTTTATCACCTATGTGAAAAGTTATCATAATAATAAAAAATATAATACAATGATATATTCTAGTATAAGACAACAAAACTTGTAGAAATGTAAGTCAACAAACTGTTCTTACAGTCCAATTGAAACTATAGAAAGATAAAGCAAGGAATGTTTAGCATTACACAGTTGAAACTGTAAAGGTATAAAACAAAGGAATGTTCTTGCATTACACAGTTGAAACTATAGTGGTACAAAACAAAGGAATGTTTCAATATTACACAGTTGAAACTGTAGAGGTATAAAACAAAGTGATGTTCTACTATTACACAGTTGAAACTGTAAAGGTATAAAACAAAGGAATGTTCTAGCATTACACAGTTGAAACTGTAAAGGTATAAAACAAAGTAATGTTCTAACATTACACAGTTGAAACTGTAAAGGTATAAAACAAAGTAATGTTCTAACATTACACAGTTGAAACTGTAGTGAGTACAAATTATAGGGGTTCTGTTTGATTACTTTTTAATTTCAGTAATAAGGTAATAATGGGTCATTCCAACAACATTACTCTATCCAGACTATATATTAATCACGTGGTATGTAAACAAGTAATATTTTATTTAAACGAGTTTCTTTCTCGTACATCGACATTTTATTATTCCAGTATTTTTCTGCACTAAGCCCTAGGTATAGAGTAATCTGTAAAACAAAGACCTAGGTATAGAGTAATCTGTAAAACAAAGCCCTAGGTATAGAGTAATCTGTAAAACAAAGCCCTAGGCATAGAGTAATCTGTAAAACAAAGCCCTAGGTATAGAGTAATCTGTAAAACAAAGACCTAGGTGTAGAGTAATCTGTAAAACAAAGACCTAGGTATAAAGTAATCTGTAAAACAAAGACCTAGGTGTAGAGTAATCTGTAAAATTTAACTTTTATTTTTATCTCTATTGGCTAGCACTACATTTGTATAATAGGCTTCCATACTTTACAGTAGGAAACCCATTACAAGAAAAACAATCGTAATGGATTACACACTTTTCAAATTAAAGCAATTCGAAGTCGACTCGTTACACTGCAATTAACTTAAAATGTGGGCGAACAATGTTATTAGGTGGGCAGTGTTTACATTGTTACAGCAGTATCAAGGGTGTGAACAATGCTAATAGTTATGGAATTTTTTACACTGTTACGAAGATAGTATCAAGTGCTGTTAGCTGTGCAATGTTTATGCTGTTACGGCACTAAGAAAAGTTCTAACAATGTTATTAGGTGGGCAACCTCTACACTGTTACGACACTGCCCACACCATAAGAAAGTGGGACACATATAGTGTCAGTGCTGTTCTAACCTTGATGAATTCCCTTCTGCTCGGCTGGACCTCCAGGTCGTACCCATGATATAATAGTGTACAAACTTCCATCTTCAGCGGACTTTCCTCCTAACACTCTCATTCCAAAACCACGTGCTGTGCGGAAACGTGGAGGTGAGATATAAGAAAAGAATGTTGTTAAAGTTCGTAATAATGAGCTGAATGTTGACAAACACTGTATGTCACAAAGGTAAAAACAAAAATATGAATATCAAATTGAAAGGTTTTTGCATTAAAGCAGTTTACTGGATTATTAACAGATATTATGATAAATACATGAATATGAAACAGTTAAGATTAATTAATAAAACCAGCTAAAAGAAACAGAAATAGAAGAAAACATGAAAAGCAAAGTTTGTTTTGGAACACTCATCTGCTACGGGAGTCTATAATTGATTAACTGGAAGAAAGAACCTTAGAGCACCCATAGCCAACTGCAACCGAACAGTGCGATTCGATCACCACATTTATAACGCACCAACGGGCTGCCTTAGCTTGTAGCAAGTAAACGTGAACCATGGATCCTTGGATTCACAGTCCAACACGTTAACTACAACAAGCCACGCCCGGTAATGAAAGGAAAAAGGTGAAAAGTATCAGGTGTTTCGCAGATTATGATGTAAGGAAGTTATAGGAAATTACTTACTTTGTGCACGTGCATCCTTAGCGTCTCGATGAAGACGAACTTTTTTCAGTTGTGGTTTTGGCTGTGCTGAAACCAGACACGTTTGTGGTCAGTGTACTTCAGATACTGGGAGTCATATCGCTAGTTTCAGAACTGTAAGTGCTTATTGAACGAAAAAGAAACGACTTTCTAAAAGTCTCGTCAACAGGCAATGACAGTCCTCAAACTTACAGTGTCGAGTCTGAAACTCTTTTAGTGCTTTAATCTTCTTTTTAACAGATGCAATTATTTTCAGAATCCACGGTAGTGATAGAAATCTTATTATGTTTCTGTTAACTGCACCTCATTCGCATACAACATGTACGTATATCAAAGATAACCGGCCGTGTAGGTATCAACACGTATCAAACGTATTATTCATTGAGTTAACTAACACTTAATCTTCTCAGGACTCGCTGTGAAAGATTACTGTAATACACCATATTTTATCACGTATTGTTATTTTAAAGCTTATCTTTTGACGTAAAGTTACCTAATACGCAGTTTGGTTTCTGTTTTCCACGGGAGTCGAGGCCCAGATTTAAGCTAAGTACAGAAAAGTTTATTATTTTATGGGGATTAGTTTACTGTGGTAAGACCTCATTTACAGTGTGTTACCAGTAGTTCTGCTCACCCTTATTTTACTGTTATTTATTACTAAGTACGATTAACCACCTGTGCTAAGTCTATCACAGGTATCGAGACTCGGCTTTCAGCGCTATAACGTTATATTTTATCTATTCCTTACACGTCTAGCTAAACGACAAAAATACACTCACTTTTATAAAAGGCATTACTTCTCTCTTACGTCAATTTCAAAGGCTAGTTTTAATATAACTTTTTAAAGAAAAACCGTTCAGAATTGTATAAGCTAAACGTTAATTAAAGAAAAGTGACAATACATAGTTCTTCAGTGTTAAGTCTTCAGCGAATTATTCTAATTAAGTGAAGAAAATAAAGCAAAAACAGGTAGTTTTTAATACTAGTCACTGTATCCTTGCCTTAATGGTTAACCTGACTACTCCTCAGTTTGTGAGTTGTACGAGCCAATTGACTTCTCCCACGTCATTAATATGAAAGCAGAAACTCAACAAATTAAGGTAGCTCAATCCTGCCTGGTCTTGGTTTTAATGTCTGGATAAAGTAATTGGTAAATGTTTTAGTAAGTGCTTTATTTAACTTAAATTACTTACCTTTATGGATTTCACTAACTTCATCAACCACAATTTGAATATTTTCTCTCTCGGGTGCCGAAGCTCGACGCTCGGGTTTACGCGTCTCGTCACGTGGAAGGTCCAGCGAGTGGGTGCTGTGTTTTTCCACTGGCTGAACTCCGAGCTGGTTTTCGGGTACTGGCACACGGGGTAAAGCTCTGCCCGTGCTGTGACGTCTGTGGGTCTCTTCGTTTGGTGGATAAAGGCGGGTTGATGGACCGACGTCGGCGACCGTATCCACCAACACACTTGGTATGCTTCTTCTCATGGCCATAGTGGAGTAACTAAAGACTTCTTGGTCCTCTAGAGAGAGAGATTTATCAGTCTGCGAGTGACCTATCTCGTGCTCGTCTGGAGAAGGTGAACTATCCAGATTTCCTGAAGGATCCTTATTGAAAACTGTAGTACGGATTCTGGATTTCTGGACTTTTATATGTGATATTACTCCAAGTCGTTCACTAACATAACAGCGGTCATAGCGTTCACTCCGTCCACTAAGATCGCTAAGAGGTGAAATCTCTCCACTGACATCACCAAAGTCAGAACTGTCCGAGCTGTTTTGTCCAGAGGTGGCAGCAGGTGAAGCTTTGTCGGCAGTCTGTGAAGTTGCCTGCCATCTCCACTTGTCAAAAGTTTTCACTGACCCACCAAATGTTCTGGGAGACGCGTCACCACGAGTCAGGGGTTCTGGTCTGGACAAAGTAGAATCGGAATCCGGTTCTTCCACGTAGAACTTCTGACGTTGTATACGTGACCGTTTTCTAATCCTGTTTGTCCTTTGTCTGTCCTCAGCTTCCTCGTGATAGAATTCATCCATGGAACTCTCAGAATTTGAAAACTGATGCTGTTGAAGGAGGTCTTTCTGGTGATGATGACTGGTCCTCTCCGGAAAGAAGTCTCTGGGTCCACTTCTCTTGTCCCCTCGTACTTTCACGGAGTCTCTAGAACATTCAGTCGATATCTGTCTATCGACTGGACGTCTAGAGTCTAGACAGCTTCTCGGCTTGTGAACATGGTTCTTCTCTCGTCTCTGGTCAGGAGGCTCACGGTCATCCAAACTGAAGCTCCTTTCTGGTTCCTCTGCAAAACTACCACTCCCCATCTTCTTTAGGCCCTTCGTAGGACCACCATCTAATCCAATCGTCTCTTCCAGGTCTAGCGATAGTTCTGGAACTGTAACTGACCTTTCTCTTCCGAGATGTCTCATTTTTTGAGTCTGAAAAAACAAGTAACCATTTAAAGAATAACAACATTAATTTCAATTAGAATACAACAAGCGTCCACATCATCATAATGTGTTGTAATTATTACACGAAAAACTTCATAATAATCTATACAAACATTCAGCTTTATCAAAGTGTGACTGTGGTAAGTGATAAAATATTTACTTACGGTTTATTATATGCTATATTTCTATGTAATCTACATGAAACTGTGTAAGGATTCGGGTTTACCAAAGTGCAACTGTGATAAGTCAGAAAATACTTTTACTTAAGGATTATTAAACGTTATATTTTTTATCTATTGTGATCTACTTGCAAAAAACAACAACAATAAAGTAACACCAGTATTTTAAACAAATATGAAATGCAGCTTACCATTCGTCGAACTGATGGAACGCGGTGCATTCCAGCACCTGGCGGTGGTTCTAAACCTAAACGATACTGGCGCTGGCTACGGCGACGACAAAAACTACATTTCCATTGCTAGTGAAACAAATTGAAAATATGAACGGAAATATAGTAAAAGTTTTATATCTACAGCAAACATACAGGTGAAACTTTGAAATTATCTTAAAATTGTACTTGGTCTATTAATTCAAACGAGTTATAAATAAACACGTTAAACCTTATATAAAATAAACCGCTGGTTTTTTTACAATGTCGCACAGCGCTGTGTCTGCGGACTTACAATAGTATCAATAGGTTTTCGATACCTGTGGGGCCCATTGTGTAGCTCGGTTTTAACTACAAACAATTCGCTGTTATAACTTTACATCTACTGGATATACCCATCAATCAATACATACAGTTTGGAAAAATACGTTCTGTCCATGTTTTGGCAAAAATATTGAAATTAGAATAACATCTTCTTAATGTTACTGTCTGGTATATATATATAAAAATATTTTATTAAACTTTATACCAAGTAGGTTGAAAAAGATATTACTAAGTGAGACACCTGGTGAGCATTTTTTGAACCATCTGAGTAGGACGCACAGTCTTCACACACCGCCTGTTTGCATTCGTCACACTGACGTCTCTGTTCGTCTCCTCCAATAGTCTTTCGGCATATTCTGCACGTTTCTTGGTCAGCGGAGCTGGTCTGTCTTAACATCAGCGACGATCCCCCCATACTGAAAAAAAAGATGCATTCAGTGATGTCGAGAAACCCACTTGTTGAGAATTTTATATGCAAAAACGGCCCAAACGAGCCGTTTTTGCATATAAAAAAGATGCATTCATTACCATGTAAACCAAATCCATTCCTACTAATTAAGCAACTACAACGACTGGTGTTTATTTTGTACACTAAACTGTTGAGTGACTTTAAAATCACACTGATTGGCTCTAAGATACAAATCGAGGAGCTTTTATTAAACAGAAACATTAGGGTAATCCTAGAGCCGTGGGTTCAAATCCCCGTTACACTAAACATGCTAACCCTTTCAGCCATGGGGGCGTCAAAATATTACGATCAATCCCACTATTCGTTGGTAAAATAGTAGCCCAAGAGTTAACGGTGGGTGATGTTGACATGGTGCCTTCCCTCTAGTCTTACACTGCTGAATTAGTGACGGCTAGCGCAGATACCCCTCGTTTATCTTCGCGCGAAATTCAAAAACAAACAAATGAAAAAACAACAGGCAGCCCATGAATTTCGAAGGTTTTGACCGATTCATTAAACTCACTAAAAGATTTAACTAGATTGAATACTAATTTTAAAATTGACTAAATAATTTAAAAGATGAAATCAACAAAAAGTAGATTTTGTGTGCGAAAAATTTCCGATAATTAGTAAAAGATAGAACTTTGGTGAATACAGCTAAAAGAAAGCACATCCTGGGTACCCTCATTAATGTATATTACCAATAATTAGAAACATCTGATATATATGAAAGAGGTAACTAGCAAAAAGATCGGAGTTTCCATTGGAACCCAACACTTGCTGGATTCACTGTTACATGTTCCTACAAACCTACAAACATTTGTTACAAATTCTCACTAACTAAACACACGTAACCACTTACTACACACGTGTTACATGTTACCACTAATTACACACATATGTTACATGTTACCAGACGTTCTTCGTTTCTTTTTCAAATTCCTCTTCTTTTTGCCAAACCCGTTCGATAATCGATCTCTCCTCTGTCGTCAAACGTTCAAGTTCTGCTCTCGGCGTCCTGTCACTTCCCTTCCAGTCCTGCACCCCAGTGGCAACCTGCCGAAGCTTGGTGACCTCTACTGGTCGTTCAGATTCTTCCTCTGTACCAGTTTTGACAATCTATTAAAAGAATAAAAAACTTGAGTCTTCTCAGACTTAACACTGAAGTGTAAGGGAGTAAAGGAGGAATTCGTGAGCTAAGCTCTCGACATAACACTAATTTTGTTCTGCACATCGATAAACACACAGTTACATACTTTTTACATTGACGTAAGTCAGTGTTCCTAATACAGAACAATCTCCTAATGCGTTCGCTTGTTATCAGTTGGTTCAGGGTAACGCCTAGATAACCAGTCAATTTAGTTACTATCAAAGTATGTCCCCAGGTGGCGCCACAATACAGCAAGCAACGTGTTTTTTTAACTAATATGAGTCCGTTTCTAAAACGGTTTGTTTTTGTATTTCGCGAAAGTTATACGAGGGTTATCTGCGCCAGCCGTCCTAATTTAGCAGTGTAAGACTAGAGAGAAGGTAGCTAGTCCTCACCACTCACGGCCAACTCTTTTACCAACGAATAGTAGGTTTGTTTGTTTTTGAAATTCGCACAAAGCTACTCGAGGGCTATCTGTGCTAGCCGTCCTAATTTAGCAGTGTAAGATTAAAGGGAAGGCAACTAGTCATCGCCAACTCTTGGGCTACTCTTTTACCGAGGAATAGTGGGATTGATTGTCACATTATAACGCCCCCACGGCTGAAAGAACGAGCATGTTTGGCGCGACGGGGATGCGAACCCGCGACCCTCATATTACGAGTCTAACGCCTTAACCCACCTGGCTATGCCGGATCATATATTATCACGAATTGAGGGATTAACCATCACTTTATAACGCTTTGACGGCTGAAAGGGCGAGCATGTTTGGTGTGACGGGAATTTGAACTCGCAATCCTCGGATTACGAGTGGAACGCCTTAACCACCTGGCCATGATGGGTCCTGTTTCTAAAATGTCAATTTTTTTAGAAATTAAAATGCTAGGGGACAATACCCTAGAGTAAACAGTTATCTGTAGTAATTTGCAAATATATTTTTCCCTTTGCATCGACGTGATTATAATTTTTATCTTGCAGGTGGCGTTTAAGCAAGTACATTATACTCCCTTAGCTTCGCTAAGAAGTTATTAGAATATAAAATATCGAGTGTCACAACTTGTGACAAATTATCATTTGTCAAATAAATGTTTTGTTATAGTTTTTAGAAATATTTTATATTTCCACTAGAAAGCCAAGAAACTAGAGCGAAATCTTGAATCTGCCCTGCGATTGACAACAATTACACAATAACAGGATTATGACATAATATAACTATGTTGAGCAATGACATAAACCACAATTACGTGATAATAACTTGGTAACGTAATATAATAGCCTGCATCCGAATTCGCTAGATCACAATTACACAATAACAACTTGAAAACCTAATATAACGGCCTGGATACAGTTTCTCATAGACCGCACAAGATGCTTTTTATTGTAATGTTGCTCATTATGAAGGTCGAAGATTTCAACAATATGAGAGCGATGAATTGATTAATAATCACATTATTATTCCATCAGGATGTAAGTCCAACATGCTGGAATCAGTAGCAATAATTCGTAAACTTTATTTGTTTATTATTAAAACACAGAGCTACACAAGAGACTGAACTCACCATGGGCATCGAAACCCGGATTTTAGTGTTGTAAACCTTAACATTTGCCGCTGAGCCACTGGAGAATTTATGGTAAGCGTTTACTATTTCAACAAATTAAAAGCCAGAGATCCTAAAATGAAAACGTCACCACACCATTATACCACCTCTAGCAGTTCGCAATGTTGAAAGAGTAAAATTAGAGTTTAGAGCTTTTAGTGGATGTTTTCTATTATTAATAATATATCATCAGTAACTTAGCATTCCTCAACACACGCTACCAAGTAATATACTGATCACAGTTATTAAACGTCACCAAGTGTTACGTTGAAGTGTTAATAATGAATAATAATAATACTTTAATGGTTAGACGTAAATATGACTTTTTTAATATTAAACTTAACACCTGGTCAGAATCCTTAGTATAATTAGTATGAGTGATTCCCATCAAATATCCCTGAACTGCAGAAAAGTTATTAAATATTCTGGAACGCTCGTAACTTAGGCCTATAAATCTATATAGTGATGAAACTTTATGGAATACAGTTTTTACAGTCTAAAAGTTTCTAGAATTATTTGACAGTATAGAAATGTTGCCAAGAATAATGTGAAGTTAGTGTTGAAATTGTACTTGACGGTGAAACTGTTAAGACATATTCTACAAAGAAATTCTTGAATATGACCACGTCAGTTAATTTCCAATATATTTGTTACTGTCTCAGATTGCTTCATAGGTGTGTAAATATTGTCCTTGTAAAAATTATTACAGGAGCTTAATAAATTTATGAATTATTATTATTATTGTAAACTGTGTTTGTTGTTTATTAGTTACATGATCGGTAACTTCACTGACCATACTTAACACACGCCACACTAAATACCAGCTATGTTGTTTTTGTTTGTTTGTTTACATTCGAGATAAATGGTTTTCAGAAAGGTTGACAGTTATCGTAAAGATCAGCAGGTTGTATATGGTGAAAGAATCGTCATTTGGGGGGGGGGGTAGTTTCAAACAATAACAATATAAACCTAAAGAAATCAAACCTCACAGTTTCTCCTCAAAACCATTGTATTCTCGTACTGTGAGAAAATGCAAAATCAGAGAACCACTTAATCACAAAGGAGAATCCACAAACATATTAATCTAGGCAGACTTTTCTTGAGTTTACCCAAATAATGAATCATGTCCCAATTTTCGATACTGTTAAATATTTAGGAGACAAAATCCCCCACATATTCTACTACAGGACATGTTTACCATGAAGAAATACTCTGAATCTAAAACTAGAAGCAAGTCTCAGTGATGAATTGAAACCAGTGGCTCTTAGGTTAGGAGGTCAACCACAAGATCTTGATCAGAGTCAAGGATGCACAATCAAGAATCATATTTTGTGAAAATGCCAAATGCTTCCATGAGAAATCAACCCGTTAAAATTAATCAATTTAGCAATGATGATGCAAAGATCTTGGCAGTTAATAGTACGGTTACATTGGCTGAAAAAGCACATGTTAAAAAAAATCTTGAGACAGAGAACATCTAACCTGATGTGCAATAGAAAATTATGGAAAATAAAATTTATAATGACTTATTTCAGTGCATTAGAATTGACCCCTTTCATAACCAAGAGGATTGCTTACGCTGGCAGAAAACCTTAAAATCTAGAAGTTTCCAGGAACTGAAAAAAATCAACTAATAAACAGATTCGTTGAAAGTTAGAATGACTCAAACAACAAAGAGAAAACATAAGCCTGATAACGTCATATTGGAAAATATTGTCGGATAAAACAAGAATCAGAAAAGAAAACTGTTAGTTTGAAAAAGCAAATCAACAGATGCTAACAATATCATTGACCAGACATCATCACAATGATTAGAAAACAACATGGCCTTTGACCCTTCTAATGGTGATAAATAAGTCTTCAATGTGCCAAATTATCTTCAATAGATTCTAAATCTAGTGTATCATCTCTTTTATGTTTACACTTAAGCATATTTATATTATCTGTTTATATTAGATGTTTGTTTGTTTTTGAAATTAGCGTAAAGCTAAACGAGGGCTATCTGCACTAGCCGTTCCTAATTTAACAGTGTAAGACTAGAGGGAAGGCAGTTAGTCATCACCACCCACCGCAAACTCTTGGGTTACTCTTTTACCAAAGAACTGGGAAATTGGTTGTTCACATTATAATGCCCCAATGGCAGAAAGGGCACGCATGTTTGGTGTGACGGAGATTCGAGCTCGCGACTCTCAGATTACAAGTCATACGCCTTAATCCACCTGGCCACGCCGGGTCATATATTATATGTTAATAGTACATGTTTGTACTAGCTGTTTATGTTACATGTTTACATAACATTCTAGGAATGCATAAAAAAATAATCGGAATTACCTTAATTATCACATAGTAAAGATACCACCAGTAAGTACATCTTAGAGTAAGGATTACTTCATATCATTATGTACCATTACACCAACATGGAATCAGGTTTATTTTGATACATTATTATGGTAATACTCGAACATTACAAGGCCTTCTTGAATACAATGTTAAATTATGTATGTAATTTACTGACTACATAACAATTTGAACTAATTTTATTCTTTTTTGCACTATATTTTCGGGAGTAGAATCTGTTTTGTAAAGACAGGAAAACAAATAATCTTCTAACTGACTTTTCTTTTTTAGTTCCTAATTTCATTTCTAAGCAATAAAACACATGTCCACCAAGGCTCACTGGTTAAACTGTATTCTGCCAATAGATTTGAATACATTTCCTCTTAGAAATGAAAAAAAACCCCACAAAAAACCGACAAAGAATGTAAATGGTTAAAAATAAGTATATGACAGGGATATGTTATTCTATCCTTTACCTATGATAACGTGATAAACCATCTGATAATCCAAGGTCATTTCTTTGAACAGAAAAGTATGAAAATATGATATTATAGCGTAAATACAACAAATATCTGTGTGAAAACACGTGCTTGTGAATTTTACAATTTAATGAGAAACCAGTGAAGAAACTTAAATATATTTTTATTTCACTGGTGTGTGACCGCTTAACTATTGTTGTCGTTTTCCTAAATATTCTAACAAATAATTTATGTGAAAATGGTACAATGACCCTATAGCTCAAGTGTAGAAGATAGTTTTACATTGCAATCGACTATATTCTATCGCTAGAGTGCACTGCCATCGACTATGTTCCATCGCTAGGCTGCGATGCTATTGACTATATTTCATCGCTGGGTTGCTCGGTTGTCATCTATTTCCAATCGGTATGTTACACTGTTGCCTATCTTTCATCGCTAGGGTGTGCTAATATCGCCTAGTTTTCTATCGCTAGGATGCTCTGCAATCAACTATTTTCTATCGTTAGGGACTTAAACCTTGTAAAGAACCACATTAGTTATTACGAGTGGTAGAGATGGCTGAAATGTGAGGTCTTGACTATTCCAGCAAAATGCTAATTGTTGGCGAAACATTAGTGACCAACAGGTCTAAATTCCGTAAGGTTTGTTTTTTGTGTTTTTTCTTATAGCAAAGCCACATCGAGCTACCTGCTGAGCTTACCAAGGGGAATCGAACCCCTGATTTTAGCGTTGTAAATCCGGAGACATACCACTGTACTAGCGGGGGGCATTCCGTAAGGATTACCAGGTTTATCCACAAAGTTTTGGTGTTTTTTGTTTGTTTATCGCATTCTTAATCCCATTCGAAATTAAGAATCAAAGGTAAAAATAACCTTCCAGACCTATTTGGACAGGTCACTGACCAAGACGCCTTCTAATTTTGAATCCGAAATGGAATAATTAAATGGAACATGACGAAAAGTATGCAGTTAACGTGAATGTCATCACGTACACTGTATTACCAACGTTAAATTAACTTATTTTGTTGTTACGCTCAGGCTATAATTTCTGGCAGATATTAATTATTTCAGAAACTGACAGATATACAAACAACACCTGAGACATGGAGGAGAACTTAATGGCACTTAGCTTTATTAGGAAGGGCTGGAAATGGGGGAAAAGGGACGAGAAAGTGTAGCGGAAAGTCAAATAAAGTAGTAGAAAGTGTAGCGGAAAGTCAAATAGTATAGTAGAAAGTGTAGCGGATAGTTAAGTAGTGTAGTAGAAAGTGTAGCGGATAGTTAAGCAGTGTAGTAGGAAGTGTAGCGGATAGTCAAGCAGTGTAGTAGAAAGTGTAGCGGACAGTCAAATAGTGTAGTCTATAAACAGTTTATTGGATAATCACAAATAAGGGTTGTTGTTGCTCATTGCAATTAAGCACAAAGCTACACAACGGGCTATCTGTACTCTGCCTACCCTACCATGAGTATCGAAATCTTGTTTCTAGCGGTGTGACTCGGCAGATAAACCGCTGCGTCACTGATTGGGGGGGTCACTAATTAATTAGGAAAAACTTCAAACTAAACGATTTTCCTTTTTGCATTTTGTAATACAAGTACAGCAGTATTCAAAAATAGTAAATGTTTTAACAGAAGAATAACATCGTTATTTTTATCTACGTTATTTTCGTCTGCTACCAGTATAATAATTAGGCGTGACACACTAGTGTAATGAAAGGAGAACCAGATTCTACAAAATAGAATTAGCTTATCGTTAATAACCGCACCGTAAGAGCATCATTGATTTCTGACTCAAATCATGCTTAGTAGAACCTTGTACGTCCGAGAGAATAACAGAATCCTCTCCTCACCTCTCTCTGTTGTAATCACCACGTTCAACAGCCACTCCTGATTAAACACACAACTTCAGACTGTTGAGAGCGTCTTTTAGAAGGTATCTATCTAGACTGAGCTGTTCTCGAGAAAGACAGAGTGTAGACGTACACTCCACCATGCTTCATACATCACAGGTTTTAACCACTTGGTCTAATTTTCTTCAGCCAATTCTACTAAATTGCCCCAACTGAAGGCAAAAAAAGAGATCTGTGTCTGAAACAAACCAGTTCAACAGTTGTTCCAAATTCACTGTATCTTGAAGATTATTACTTGACCCACTATCGGTTATGTAAAATAATAACATAATTAGATGACTATATTAAATATCACCATAACTGTCTGTAATACTTTGTAGTAAACAAAACTTCAAAACGTCTTATTTTCTATGGACAATGTTTCACATAACTTGTTCTATATATACATTTTCTGATAACTTGCTTCACCTAAGGAATGTTTCAAATAACTTGTTTTACCTAAGCAATGTTTCAGTTAACTTGCCTTACCTAAATAATGTTTCAGTTAACTTGTTTACCTAAACAATGTTTCAGATAACTTGCTTTACATAAACAATGTTTTAGTCAACTTGCTTTATCTAAACAACGTTTCAGATAACTTGCTTTATATAAACGTTTCAGTAGTTTATATAAGAAGTCAATGAAGTTACTGCTAGCAACCCTTTTATTTATCCTTAAGGACCAACCCTCTGAAGAGTACGAAGGATGATCGGAGTTAGGAGTTCTCCCCTCAACCCTCCGGTAATTTTCCGGTACGTTGATGGGTAGGTCAGTAAATACTATAGGAACTAAAATACCAAGTGTAACTCAGTAGGCACTGTAGGAACTGATAAAATTCGTGCATTTCAGTGGCCACTGCAGAAACTGAATGTGAATGGGTGTAGCTCAGTCGGCACCGTAGGAACTGATACACTTGATGTAACTCAGAGGGTGCACTGCGAATTGATATATGAAATTATTTTAAAAAGAGATTCGTATGAAATACAGTAAACTTATAAAGTTAAACGTTCAAGGAATGCCCATTGGAGTAAACGTCTTACCTTTTTAACGAAGGACATCATATTTGCTGACAACATTGTTTCGATGTGGCAACTGTTTGTAGTTTTCACTTAATGTTCTTTCAGCATTCTCATATTCTACCTCACGCAACCACTCTCCTTCGTTTTCCAAGAATTAACATTCTCTATACAGTGTTGCCGTTAAACTTCTGATGACGTTAACTATATGACCTTTAGAAAATGATGTACTTCTACACTGGACCTCTTATCTTGAATACTACTTTTCGATTTAGAGGTTTACATTCCACTGAACCAAAAATCAGCTTTGTAGACTGCTCTCCGGAGAGAGATCAGAAATAGATAGCTCCTGAAGACGAGATTTTGGGATGATAAATGTCTAGGTACATCTAGTTTCACAATTTTCGTTCATCATCATTTTCACACCAACCAATAATTGTGTTTCATCTGGACAAAATAAAAGAAGAAATGTTATTGTTAAAACTACTTATACTACAGAGTCATGGCAAACTGTACTAGCGCCATAGAGGCACTGGAGTATCATTCGTGTACTAGTGTTGTAACGATCTGTACAAGTGTCATAGGTGTGCTAGTGTGCCAAACGTAACTGAACTAGAGTGTCGTAGATAGACTAGAGTTTTGTAGATGTAATGCTGCCATAAGTGCACTAGACTATCATAGCTGTACTGGAGTGTCGTAACGAACTACACTACAGAGTGTTATAACAAGCTGTATTACTGTGTCATAGCTCTAATGGACTGTCACAGCTGTGTCATGATGAGCTGTACGAGAGTGTCACAGCTGTACTACAATGTTATTACAAACTGTACTAGTGTGTGGTGATTGTACTGGAGTGTCACAGCTGTCCTAGGTAGATAATAAAATCATTCACACATCTGTCTTTAATTACGTTTCATAAGAGTTATAAAATGTACCACAAGCACTTCACAAACACTCTGAGATTGTCAATAATTGTTTGCTTGCTACTGTTTAAAATATGTAACGTTTACTTCGAACAATTTGGATAAATCAACGTAAGTAAGAATATTCCAAAGAAATTAATATTTGTTTCAAATATTTACTGCAAACTGCCTTTCAATGAACATTTGGAATTAACTGCATATTCCAACAGTTAAACGTAATCCAGTTAATTGACTTATAAATTTAGTACACAAGTTACACATTAACACAAATAATGAATATAATAATCTATCTGTAATAAAACGTTTACTGGTAATTCATAGTAAAAGTACCTACAGGTAAGATGTCAGATCTTTTACTGTAAAAATAAGCTTAGAACCATAATCTACTTTAAGCTAGTTTTTCAGTGAAATTCACAGCAACAGACATTAAATTTTACTGATATTTGCTTTAAAATAACTGCTTTAGTCTGTATTTTGATTTTTGTTTTTTTACTGTTAATGTAAAACTTACATACAACAATGATTTTATTATACATGTTTCAAGGTTTTCGCTTGTTTTTTTCAAACTTCACACAGAAACACTTTAAAAGGTTTATCGTTATAAAATAGCTAATTATATATATATATATTAAACAGATCAGATGTATGGTCAGGTCAAAAGTGCTAAATAACCCTTACTAAGAAACGTGTAATTAATAATGTATACAGGTTTAACTATCATGTTCCACTGCAAATTTAAAGAAATACCTTGTGTTTTGCTGTCAGTTTTTAAAAAAAAATGATTTCAGGTTAAGTTCAGATTGAAAAATGGTTCTATATATTAAAAACAACTTACAAATAACTTCAGCAAAATTAATGTATAGATTTATGTGAGTAGTACGTGCTCTGTTATTTTAAAGTTTTCAAACCACTGTACCTGAGGGGGACTGTATGGTTGATAGAACACAGTAGGGGCTTTCAGAAAATAGCTTGATTGTTCCATGTAAATGTCTGGTAAAACACAATAGGAGATCTCGTATGATGTTCTGGAGAGAAGTTAGATACTCCAATTCTTTATGTAAGATATTGTCTAGTAGACTCATGACTATGTATGTCTTGATCCTAGTATCAGTAAGAAAGGTTAGCTTGGCCCTCACTAGAAATGAGTCATTTAGGAACGTAGAACGTGTGTGTTTTACTACTGTTTTGCAATATACGATGTTAGAATAAAAAGGGTGTCTCACTGTTTGTAAGTATATAGAAGATGTAAGATCACACCTTCTATAAGAATTAAAAAAAGGTAGTTAGATTTATGGAAAACCTAAAACGATGGAAGACATTAGATATGTGACATAATAGGAAAAAGAGATAAGAACAGGAGAATGTCTCTGATACGAACGTGACTGAACGTCTACACCGTGTCGTACCCCCAAAACATGAACCCAGCAACTGTTTGACTCGTCATCTCTAGCACGGTAATATAACATCAACAGATATTCAGTTTCACAATAGCTTTTATAACTGCGTTGAAACTGTGCTATTTTGAGAATGAAGCTTTCTTTTACTAGATTAAAGAATTCAGAGTAAAACTCCGAACATGTAAAGTCAATACGGAAGGTTTTATTTAGTTATCTGTCTAAGGACGAGTTTAACGATCACAGCGCCCCTAACAAAGAAAACATTTTTGAAAGGAAAAAAAATGGTTTATTAACTACCTATATAATCTATTTGTTGTACCAAACGCAATGAACTAACGCAGAATTTCAACACTATATGCCTTCGTTCATACCGCTTAGCCAGAAACAAACATAAACAAACGCAAAATTAAAGAAGCCTTACTTATACAACAACTTAAACCCAAAATAAACCAATATAAAGGAACGCCTTTATACCTATATTAATATAATAAAATAAATAAATTATATATTCAAAATCTAACGCCGCCCTCTATATTCCGACACTCAGTTACACAACCCTTTCCAAACACGTGGTCAGCTATCGGTCAGTTACCTGTTTCTTTCTTTGTGAACTGATGATGACCAAAGAAGGTCGAAACGTTGTTCGCTCTTCCATGTAAAATATTTTCTCAACCCAAATAAGCCGTTTTTGCAAATAAATTTCTCTACAAGTGAGTTTTCTCGACATCACTGATCCACACATCAACATATTTACATGGTGACAAACAATCACGGTATTAAATAACCACAACATTCACACATCATCATATTAACACAGCGAGAAATAATCATGGTATTAGATAACCACATTTCTCACATCAGTCAAATTTCCTATATTTTAAGACTATCTTTCTAACTTTTACGGTAATGTAAACCATCTCATCTACTTTAAATTGTTCGTATAATAATTTATAATAATTGAAGGTATCTAACTTAAACTAGTTAAAATGATAACCTTCATTATTCATGCAATTCGATAATACAAATAGTGTTTCATCTATTATCGTGAAGAGCCCAAGTATTAAGGGAAGGCCTCATCGGCGCTGGACATAACAAACAATGTGTTTTACATATTCTTTCTTATTTTCGTTCGTGAGCTGAAATGAAAGCATTTCTACATTGCCATTTTCATTCAATGAAACTTTATCAACTTACTGTACTTGTACGGAGCCAGGATATGATTTGAGAACTAAATGTGCGTGGTCCCTTTGCCAGAAAAACGCCCTCCACACTTTAGGTTCGTGGGTGTGCTATAAGAGTGACTGTCAAAGACTGTTAGACCAGACAAGAGTAGCCGAAAAGTTGCCGATGGGTGCTATTCGTTACCTACCTTTCCTCTAATGCACAATCTAAAAATGAGGACAACTAGTACAAACACCCATTGTGTAGATTCTTGAATATTCGAAACAAGCCACATTTACTGGTACAAAACAGAAATAGTGGAATTTGAACAAATAAACGAAAACTAGCTGCGAATCAGCGAAAACAATATTGTTAAGAAACTGACTTGAATTACAACTTTTATTTAAAAATGCGTCAATATTTTTAACGGAATATCGTTCAACATATTCTTCTTGTGAGATGTGGCCACAATATATTATTCCATGATCAGAACTGACATTGTTGTAACACATGATCAGTGAAAATTTTCCCATGATTAGAGATATTGTTGTGAGACGCAATCACAGTAAATTATTTCATGATCAGAAATGGTATTATTGTAGAGCCCACACACTTTTTCTAGAGCTTTCAATCATAAAAACAACAAAAGTGCTCGTATCAGCTGTTTGGAAAAATAAATCTTGATGTGTTGCAGCAGCGACAATGTCCCTAATTAGAAATACAATTGATGTCAAAGGTTATTTACATAGAAATCCATCGTTTATTTATTTACTTTTTCTTCAGGAATACTCGAAACTTATGGTTTTAGTCTCTATAGCACTCTTCCAGGAAACTGAACTTTACACATCATCAAAATGTCGTATTTAAACGAGAACAAAATCTGTTAATGAATTCTAAGCCTAACATTGGGTAAAAAATACACGTAAAGCCCCTCGGAAACTACAGCAGATATATATTATCCTGTAATTAGAAAAACTATCGTCTCAAACTACAAAGTAGCTCTTGAACACAATAATAATAACTATACGGTCTAGATTACACCATAGATAAGTCCAATTGTTTTACAGACACAAATGTAAGGTCTGAATTACACCATAGATAAGTCCAACTGTTTTACAGACACAAATGTTCGGTATAGATTACACCATAAATAAGTCCAACTGTTTTACAGACACAAATGTTCGGTATAGATTACACCATAAATAAGTCCAACTGTTTTACAGACACAAATGTTCGGTATAGATTACATCATAAATACGTCCAACTGTTTTGCAGACACAAATGTCTCATAAAAAGGAACAAAAGAACAGTAAAGAAGTATAGTTGCTCGCTACATGATGAGATAAACATCTAACAGTAGCCTGACTATTAAACATGGTTTAAACCATGTGTCACTATCTAGAGTAATATCATTCAAGCAACCAACACTAAATTAATATAATACATTTCGAACGAGTAAACACTTTGCACAGAGAAACCTTTTTATAATGAATTATTTCAACCAAGCCTCATCCTTTCTCGCAGTTAAAGCTGGAAGTCTGATCAGTTTCACGTATAAAGTGGTAAACAATTCTTGTTGTTGATTGGATGAAGTTTAACGGTTTGACTTTGATATCCATAAAGACACCATTAAAAAAAACGCTATCCCAAAGTTCTAGAAACAGAAGAAAGAAAACCTAAGATATAATAGAATTAGGTTAACCACTGTCAGGTACTGATTGAAAGATCATTACTAGTGATAATGTCAAGAGAATGGAACTTAAGACCGTTTACAGCATCCGGTATAACATGTCGACTGGAGTCCAGACAACAAAAAAACATCGCGTTTTTGTGGTTTATTTTCAGTTATAAAAACAGACAACGGTGTCATGTTGTAGTATATATGTTTAATGATTTAAATTTGTGTATCGTTTTTGACCAAAGGGAGTTCTCACGGCACGTAATTTGATAGCTATATATTTTTTCTCGAAAGTTTATGAAACAGTTTGAACGATGTAAAACGCGCGTTAGTTATTCCGATACTAAAATGTTGATTGGTTATTGAGCGACCCTAACAGATTGTTCAGTATTATAGATGCTGAGTTTGTATTTTCAAAGAAGTAACAAAGATACTAAAAAAAATTATTGTGAGTGAAATATTCAAATGTGAAGTTAACCCGATCGAGTTGGCTGCACTTAGCTTAACGTAACTTGAAGTTATAGTACTTCTAATGTATTAAACAAAGCAGTTTTTATCATCAAGTGAACAGGACCTTCTACTATTAGGGCTAATACCGCTAAAATCGGGTTTCGAAACCTGTTCTGAGCTTAGCACAGCTGGCCCGTTGGTATTTGTGCGCTTGAGAACAAAATAAACAAAGCCTTTACCGAATAATTCCGAAAGATCCGACAGAAACCGGTAGAGCATAATGCTCCCTACGTACTCTGACCAAATGATGAAGACGAAAGAACGGAAACATGACGTTAACGTTTCTTCAGCAAAGGAAATTAATCCTCAAGTGTGAATTCGTGGCGGACGTCGTAAGTTAGTGTTTACGTAAAAACATAAGCGTTTGTATACTGAGCACTACATGTACTGTGTTTTTAAAGCAGTCATAAAGTTATTACTCATAGCAACGACTGATGAGCAGCATGGTAAGGGTTGTAAAGGCTCTACTTTCAATTAAAGACGGGCTTGTAAGGAAAACTAGAGAAATGACACGACATAAGTTTAAAATGTATCCCAGATTAGATTTTATGTAGGAACGGACAATAGTTTTATATGCTGTAAACTCTAAACAACAGCCAAGTTATACTGGACTTCTTGCTCTCAGCTATAAATAACAACCAAGTCAACCTGTACTTTGTTGTTGTTCATAGTTGATGGTAAAAAGTCCAGTCTGACTTGTCGTGCGTTTCTTATATTCACCTATCAGCCACAGTGATTACCAGGATTAGGTTTCCTATTCAGTTTTAGTTTATGTATGTATTCTTGTTTAACTGGCGTCAGTTAATGTATGTTTACTTTATCTCTGTTGATTTGTTACACTTTCTCACATTTATTGAAACGCAAGGTATCAGGGTAGGAACAAAGAGTTGTTAACTGTGTTTGTCACAATTTCTTTTATTTTCCATCAGCCTTCAGAACACATTCTGCCCAACAAAACCTTCGAGAACTATGCGATAAATCAGAAATATCAGTTGTTTTTCTCTTTCTCTAGCTTTAGACCACAGAAACATGGCGGTATTACGAAACTGAGATTACACTTCCGGTCATCCCGAACCAGTGTGGGTCAGTGGTAATGAATGTCATCGAATTGAATGCCAAAATAAATGAGAAAATTTGTTAAATGTAAACATAATTCATTTACTCTTGTCCATAACGTGTTAATACATGGTCTTACGTCTTAGGTGTGTTTTATTTTCGTATTTAATGTAAATAAAACTAAATTCTATTAATAACTATAGTTTCCAACACTTATAGAGGAACAATGATAGGTATGTAGACACAGCCGTCCCTACTTTTTAACTGATTGACTGTATCGTAAGACAGGTATTGAACACTACCTACCGCCAATTCTTGGGCTATTCATGTCAGTCCAAATTGTTTGATTTGACTGTCCTTCACGTAACTCATCCATGGGCCCAAAGTGCAAAGTGCGATTTTTGTTGTTGTAACGGGATGCAAACATACCTTCAAATACTCAGCCCGGCACGCTAGTCACTGAACCGTGCTCTTTAATAGATATTACTGCATTGCGGCTGGAAATAAATAACTATCCTTAAGACGGCTTTTGAAACGTCTATCGGTATAACATTTCAGCTTGAACTCTTGAAACTAAAACGCTGTTGTAATTGTAAATACGGCTTCAACGCTATTAAATCCATCACAACTACATATATGTTTGTTTGTATAAATTTCGCGCAAAACTACTCCAGAGCTTTACGCGCAAACCATCCTTAATTAAGGAGTTGCAAACCACAGAGAAGACAACTTGTCAACACCGCCTTAATTACCTGGCCATGTTCGGCCTATATGGTTTACATTTGGGAAATATAGGTATTTAATTTAGATTATGTTTAGTTTTAAAACATTATTTGTATGTTTTTATTATAGATTAACAGTAACGTTACATCTTTAAAAGTGACCTTTGAAGTCACGAAAGTTGTTGAATAAATTAATAGAGGTGAGAAAGAAAGCTATAGTATGATATTTCCAGTATTTTGTTATTCGTATCCACAATAACATATATTACTTGCAGATCTTCTATCTTATTGTTTAGCTGTTTAAATGATAAATCTGTGTAGTATTTTTTAAACTTATGTGGGATAATTTCATTTTTAAAGTTCAAATAATTTCCATCTTAAAAATCATTTACATGGATAAGCTGTAATATAATTAAGTTTTAAAATATATTAATCAATATTTGTTTCAAAAGATCTTAGAATATTATTATTACACTTTGTTGTTACTCTGTATTTAGTTCCTGTTTTGGTTATTTTACGTAATATTTTGTCTTTTATAATATCTAAATTACCAGTAATAATAGCGTGTCTTCTTATTACAAAGTTACATTGGACTATCTGTTGGGTCCACCAAGGGTAATCGAAACCCTGATTGCAGCGTTGTAAATCGAGGACAGTAATAATAGTTTATTTGTCAATATCTTCCATAAACATAAGTTCACATTCACCAAATAAATTATTAACATCATCTATATTTAGATTAGTTAAAAACGTTATAATTGTATATTAATGATCCAATATGAACTTCATATTTATAACTGACAGTCGGTCTTAAGTTATTACACGGAAAAATATTATTGTTTATAGATTGATTCATAACTTTAGAAAACTGTAAATTAATTATCAAATATGAAGGTTTTACTTTCTGTTTCTTCTACACTGCAAAGAAAAATATATCTGGAGAATGGGTCTCAAATTCCATATCAATGGCGTTTGGGTTAAAGTTTTATATATGAATGTCTTTGTTATTATAGACACCTAAGGATACCAGCACCAAAACCCTGCTGAGTTTTAATATTTGTCTCCGATACCGAGGTTCTGAAAGGGTTAATACGTTTTGTACCTCTTACTAGACAAGTTGATAGATTTGTCATTTTACAATGGACCATTCAGCTCGAAGTATCTTTTGTACTAGAGATATATGGTGGATCTCACATGTTTTAAAATAGATTAACCCACTCGGGTTTACCCTATAGCCACTGAGACGAGCTACACGGCCTTCAGATTCGTTCACAATTCTACATATCTAATTTCTCATGTTATTACTCTAAAAAACGCCTCTTAAGTGTTTTAAATACACATCGCGACATTTATAGTTTATAAACTTTATGTATTCAAAGACAAAGAACTACAACCAATGAAATGTTTCGTACACAAGGCACGAGGTTTCCCTTGTGTTAAGTTACAAATACTAATTTGCTAAAGCAGTCTTCCAAGATATAAAACTGCTTACATCTCAGTTTCAAAAATATATGTATTAAAAATATGCATTAAATATTACTTTTATTATTTCAATTATATTTATTAAAATTATAAACCAACAATGATTCCAATATGAATAATTGAGTTTATGAATCACATTTTCTCGCAAAATGAAGCAGAATTTTTATCTATAATTTAAATTAATTTTTTTTTTAATAGTCAAATAGCGTATTTATCATATGGCTTCAACTCGTTCTTTAACACTGACTTACACTAATATAATTTACCTTCCTCCTCAACCATGGTTGTTGTTTTGAATTAAGCACAAAGCTACACAATGGGCTATCCGTGCTCTGCTCACCACGGGTATCGAAACCCGGATTTTAGTGTGCAAGTCCGCAGACATATCGCTGAGCCACTGGGGTCCTCAACCATGGTAAAATAAGCGTTTCTATAGATACGTAAAGTCGCCGCTAGGTTAATCACTACAATATTTCCACAACTCACGTTAATTTTAGATTTATCTATTATCTAAAATATTTATATAGGATTCAAACGATACATCACCATCATTCTATTTTCGATATGAATTTACATTTTTAAAATTCGTTTTCTTATACTTCGTCAGTATATGTAAATCTAATTATTTAAATTGTCGTGTTTTCACTCACGTAATTGTCGTTCTTTCCTAGACCAGAAATTAACATTCAGAATAAACGAAGTTCTTTACATTAGTTTCTAAATATCTATTTTTACAAAACTTTAGGTGAAAAATATTATGGAAAGAAGAAAAGCTACAAACATTATACATTAGAGAAGAAAGGAATATAAACTTTCATAGAGACAATCTGTGAACATCACTACTATACATCAAAGAAGAATAGTATGTACACTTTCATAGGGACAATCTGGGAACATCACTGTTATACATCAAAGAAAAATGGTATGTAAACTTTCACGGAGTAAATCTGTGAACATCAATGTTATACATCAAACAAGAATAGAAGATAAATTTTCATAGAGTTAATCTCTGAACATCACTCTTATACATCAAACAAGAACGGTATGTAAACTTTCATAGAGACAATCTGTCAAAATCACTGTTATACATCGAAGACGAAAAGAAAGGAAACCTTTATAGAGACAATCTCTCAACATCACTGTTATACATCAAAAAAGAATAGAACGTAAACTTTCATAGAGACAACCTGGGAACACCACTGTTATACATCAAAGTAAACCATCATAGGGACAATCTGTCAACATCACTGTTATACATCAAGGAATAATAGCAGGTAAACTATCATGGGGACAATCTGTCAAAATCACTGTTATACATTAAACAAAAATAATAAGTAAACTTTCATAGAGACAACCAGTAACCATAACCGTTAAACATCAAAGAAGAATAGTATATAAACATCATATAGTCAATCTGGGAACATCATTGTCATAAATTAAGTAAGAATAATATGAAAACTTTAACAGAGAACATCTGTGAACGTCACTGTTATACATCAAATGAGAATAATATACTCTTCAAAAAAAACAAAACACGCAAAAGGGATGGTTTTTATTTTAAAGAGAAATATATGTAATAACGTAAGAAGCTCATAGTACGTGATGTTACACATATTAAGGCACTGATTGTCAGACCAAATAACAATAAAAGTTGTGCACTTTTAAAACTGAGAAAAACATCGGATTTTTCACCAAAACGCATTTGTGTCCAATAAATTTGTTTGAGAGATCTGCATGTTCTGCAAGTGCAACATGTGCAAAATCCCTAAAAAAGTGACGGATTCTCGGTTTCCATAGCTCAGTGTTAAGCCACCGACACGCAAAACAGTTACGCCAAGACTGACTGAAGCACAACGCAACAACGCCATTGGTCGAGGGGAACCAGGCGAATCTCGATCAGATGTTGCCAGAGCTGTGAATGCCAACCCAAGCATAATCACAAGGCTATGGAATCGTCACCAACAACATGGATCAACTCGTGACCGTCCACGACCTGGCAGACCTCGTTTGATCACGTCCGCACAAGATTGCTACATCCAGTTACGTCACCTTCGGGATAGGACCACCACAGCGACGTCTACTGCCTCAACCATACCAGGGCTGAATAGAATTTCCGATCAGACCGTACGCAACCGTCTACGAGATGCAGAAATCCGACCTCGATGTTCAGTCAGAGGCGTCATTCTCACCCAGCAGCATCGTCAAGCACGGCTGTAGTGGACTCGGGCACATCGGGTATGGCTTCATTGATGATGGAGGCATGATTGGATGAATCACGTTTTATACTTCGTAGGCAGGAGGGAAGGACCCGTGTTTACTGTCGCCGAGGTGAACGTTTTGCAGCAAACTGTGTGCAGGAAGTTGACAGATTTGGTGGTGGCAGCGTCATGATATGGACTGCCATCGCCTACAATGCCAGAACAGACCATCTGCACATTCGAGAGAATCTTACGGCTCAACGATACGTCGACGAGATTCTTAGGCCCCATGTGCAACACATCATGGTGAACGTTAACGACGTTTATTAACATGATAACGCCCGTCCTCACACAGCCCGACTCACCACTGTCTTCTTGATACACCACAATATCAACGTTCTTCCCTGGCCCTCCAGATCACCAGATTTAAACCCCATCGAACATCTTTGGGATAAGTTGGACCGACGTCTGCGACGGCGATAACCTCAACCGCAGACTTTACCTCAGCTTGCAGCAGCTTTGCAGGCTGAGTGGACAGCCATTCCACAGGATATGATTCGTCATCTCATCGCTTCCATGTACAGGAGATGCCAAGCAGTTATTGATGCTCACGGGGGGCATACTCGTTACTGACGTTGAGTGACGTTAAACTTCAACTAGTGAGGGTGGACTTCGCCTTCGCAAACTTTGGATGTTCAGCAGTGAATGTGTAAAGTTTCACACATGTCATACAGAACTACCCGGAATAACCTTGTTAAATATTTGTCTCAAATTTTGCCTTTTGCGTTTCTTTTTTTGAAGAGTATATGTAAACCTTAACAGAGAAACTCTGTGGACATAACTGTCATACATCAAACAAAAATAGTACGTAAACTGTCACTCACATAATCTGTGGACATCACTGTTACACATCAAAGAAGAATAGTATGTAAACTTTCACAGAGAAAATCTGTGGAAATCATTGTTATATATCATAGAAGATACACATGTAAAGTTTCATACAGACAATCTATGAAAATCACTGTTATACATCAAAAAAGTAGTATGTAAACTTTCATAGAGACAATCTGTTAACATAACTGTTATACATAAAAGACGAAAAGTAAGTAAACTTTTGTAAATACAATCTGTTAACATCTCTTATATATAAAAGAAGAATAGTATGTAAACTTTTGTAGAAATAATCTGTCAAAATCACTGTTATATATTGTTATGTAAATGTGTAAATATTTTGTAAACGACAACATGTCGTGTTGTGTTTGAATTTTCATTTATGTTATTCATTTTTCCATATTTATATTATTGTTTCGAAGTTTAAACTAATATTTTGTTATTCATTTAGGGTAACATTTAGAATTTTCTTGAATTAAGTAGACCAATCATATGTTTGTAAATGAAATGCTGGTGACTACGTGTCTAGACGTGTAGTCTCGTGCAAGAACGGACATGCGTGGATTGCTCTGGAGACCTGTAGAATTTTCGCGGTGTTTCGAGGAGTTTAGGCCTATAATATATAAACAGACGAAGATGCGAGAGGTCCCGGGTTCAGATCCCGGACGAGCCCCCAATTTTCTGTTACGTGTTATCTGCGTTTTTCTGTTGCGTTTAGTCTACGAAGAACATAAAACATAAAAAATACGTAACATATATATAAAAAGAATAGTGTGTAAACTTTCACATCAGTAATCTATGAACATCACTGTTATACATGAAAGAAGAATAGTACGTGAACTTTCATAGAAAGAAGAATAGTACGCAAACTTTCATAGAGTCAATCTGTGAACATCACTGTTATAAATTAAACAATAGTATGTAAACTTTCATAGAGAATCTGTAAGCATAACTAATACATATAAAAGAAGAAAAGTATGTAAACTTTCATAAAGACAATCTGTGAACATCACTGTTATACATTAAAGAAGAAGAGTAGGTAAACTTTCATGGAGAAAATCTATGGACATCACTGTTATACTCTGATTATGATGTACTGTTGTGATATTCTGTGTTGAAGATGTATGTTATGGTATGTTGTATTCATATAGTGTTATACTACACTGTGTTTAAGGTGTAATGTTATGCCACGTTTTGTTCATATGGTGTTATGCTACACTGTGTTTAAGGTGTAATGTTATGCCACGTTTTGTTCATATGGTGTTATGCTACACTGTGTTTAAGATGTAATATTATGCCACGTTTTGTTCATATGGTGCTATGCTACACTGTGTTTAAGATGTAATGGTATGTGTTCTTGAAAAACAACTTACGTTTTACTGTAGATTTTACTATCACTAAGTACGTTTTATTGTAATCTAAGTTCTTTTAGCAACGCTAAACGATAATATCACAATCGACTTGCTCAGACAACCTTTACTGTCATAGTTTACCATAAACTAAAAATAAGTCACGATAAAATTAATAAAGTTACGTTATTTCAAAAAAAGACAAACAGATATAAGGATAGTGGAAACATTAATGTAATATGAAGATAGCTTCTGCAACAGGCTACATAGTTTATGTAATACAATATTTGTTTTATTTCAATTTGCTGGAGAGATTACAATTACAACCCATCGATAACAAGTTTATCCCCTAACAACAAAATCATTTCAACAAATTTTGTCACCATAGTAACTAGATTAATATCACTATGGCAACGACATCTCAGAGTCGCTACTTTTGTTTCTCCTCCAGCTTACAAGATAAGGACTGCGGTAATAAGATATAATAACACACATATCTATGTGTTTGTGTTTAATTTGGTTGAAATATAGAGTTTGTATTATTCCTTGCTCATAAAGGGTGTTTGATAATAGCATTTTCATAGGCTATTAACAGAGACATGTGATCTTAGCTGGAAGATTTAGTTTCCTTGACACATGTGGTTTTAGTTGGGAAATTTATTTCCCTCACATGAGTAATTTTAAATGGATGTTTGTTCTCGATGATAGGCGTTATTTTGATTTGGAAATTTATTGTCTGATTTTAGCTCATTGGTTCTCCAGAATCTAATTTTTAAGATTTCTTCACAATGGTGATATTAGGAATAACTTCTTCGGAATATTTAAACGTTAACTTTTATTTGACTTAAGCAATGAGCTGTGAATCGCTTGTTTGGAATTAAGTAGAAAGCTACACAGTGGATTATCTGTTCTCTTCCCACCAAGGATATCGAAAACCTGGATTCTAGCTTTGCAATGGTCTACAGACATACCACTGTGCCAATCGATTAAGATCTGGTTTAGGCCTCACCAGAGTTCGTGTTTCGATAAGCTGTATCTCAGCAGTTCTTTTTTCTACCATAACTGATGACTCTACCGTATGACGTTTCAGCTCCTAAAGCACTTCCTCATGTATATACCAATCACAATACACTTGAAGACCTATATTTCAATCATTCGCAATACATCTAAGAACACCGTATTTATTCAGCCTTTTTATCAGTAGTAAGTTTAAGCTTAACGACATAACTCAATGTTGTGTAGTTAAACTAAACATTAAGACTGGGTTTATCGAGTTGTTCCAGTCAGTAAATATGTTACAGCAAGATTTCACAGACATTATTACCATAAAGACACTTCCAATAAGTGTATTAAATTAATGTGCGATTGAAATGAAACTCAAGTATGAATCAAATTATCTTACAATGATCGAAACCCACAATTAGATTCAATTATAATATCCTTGACAACCAACAGTGCTTTGGTTTGTTATTCGAAATACGTTATTATAAAAAGAAATGTAGCATTTTAAAATGCAAATTACATTGAAGATACCTCTTAAATCAAAATAAAAACAGCTGCAGGTTTTCAGATGTTGTCTGTGAGCTCTAATAAACCTATCCCTGTAAAAGTTCATTTTATGTTTAATCTAACAACGGGCTATGGTTTTTACACACGTAATCCTGAACCAGGCTCACTGAAAAATTAAGGCAGGAAGTAATTCTTTCTGGCTTCTGGCAAAAGGTGATATTTCTGAAATCCTCCTACATGAATTAAAAACATTCGGTTCAAGAAAACCAGCATTAAGAGATGTTTATACATGTTAAATGGCGCGAGGCCTTTAAACAATATTTTTGTGTGTGTACATCTTAAGTGTCGCGAGACTTTCAAACAATTTTTTTTATACATGTTATGTGCGCGAGGTTTTTAAACAATATTTTAAACAAAGATTATTATCACGAGATACTTACACCATGTATTTGTTACTGGCTGGATGTATATAACACTACGAAAACACGAAACTTTTTATGAAAACAGGAACTACCAATGGTGTAATTATGCCTCACAAGGAACTTACACAATTTCTGTTAAATTCTCATGATTGCGACTTAACTTTATTCTATTGCCTTCTCGTATAATATACACAAGTTTCTTGGCAAAATCATGGTATGAACTGTAATTTTTAACGTAAAATTCTGATTGTCTGGTCTATACTTTCTTTCTAGGATCACTGTACTACTCTATTAAAATTAAAGAACACAAACTGTCTTATTTAACGCAACAAGATATAGGATATTTATTCGATATTTTAATCGAATAGTTTTGGTAACATAATTACCATAATCAGGGTTTATAAATAGTGTCTTTTAACGTAAGCTAAGCCACTAACTATGATTATGGTAACTGTGTTACCAAAACTAGTCGGCTGAAATATCCAATGAAGGTTTTATCTTCCATTGTGCCAAACAACAACAAAAAGGCTGGTTTCTATTTTTATTATTACAACTTTTTGATCTAATTTAACCACCGTGGTCTGGAAATATAATGACCTTTCATGCTTATTAAATCATTTGATCTTGAGAGAATACACGAAGTACAAATAAAGATAAAGAACGTTAGCGCAGGAAACAAAAGGTTTTAATTAGATGAGTCATATGTTTCAATGTCTTAAAACATTTAGTTTTTTAGTACAAATTAAATTAGAGTCTAATGATATTGAGTAATAACATAAACACCTATTGACCAAGAAAGAAGTTATACTATACAACTAAAACATTAGAACTGTTATGAACCAGTGCGTCATTTTATCTACAAATAGAATTGCTTTAAAGTGCAAAATAAGACACCAATATTCAATAGTAGTAGTTTCGAATGCATAACAGCCAACTTATGGTTGTAATTATGCTAATTAAAACAGTTTTACTTCCAAAGATAATGTTAATTACTTAGATCAAAATGTATTTTTGTAACTAGAGAGATTTCTTTAACGAGACATCCAAGGTCTATTCATCCAGTTTTAATTATCTTTATGACCTATGGTTCCGCCACGTGATCGAATTGCCGAGTTATATTAGTGGTGGTCGATACTCCAAGATCCCATACATTTTAGGTTTAAAAAGGCGGGCCCGGCATGGCCTAGCGCGTTAAGGCGTGCGCTACGTAATCTGAGGGTCGCGGGTTTGGGGCCGAGTCGCGCTAAACATGCTCGCCTTCCCAGCCGTGGCGGCGTTATAATTTGACGGCCAATCCCACTATTCGTTGGTAAAAGAGTAGCCCAAGAGTTGGCGGTGGGTGGTGATGACTAGCTGCCTTCCCTCTAGTCTTACACTGCTAAATTAAGGATGGCTAGCACAGATAGCCCTCGAGTAGCTTTGTGCGAAATTCCAAAACAAACAATTAAAAAGGCATTTTACCAACGTAGGCGCCTTAAGTGTCACTTTACGTGTATCTGTGAATGACCGACCAGTGATCTAATTGGTGTTGCTAGCCATTCCATAATCTGTTTTGTTTGTTTTTCGAATAGTGGGATTGACCGTCACTTTATAACGCCCCCACGGCTGGGAGGGCGAGCATGTTTGGCGTGACCGGGATGCAAACCCGCGACCCTCTGATTACGAGTCGCACGCCTTAACACGCTTGGCCATGCCGGGCCATTCTATAACCTAAAGGCGTTCTTAATTCGAAAAATTGGTCTATCTAGAGACAAAACTGAGTCGCACTTGAAGAATGAGTTTGTTAATTTGTTGTTGTTGTTTTTTTTAATCTATAGCTCACGATAACCCATGAACAGTAGACAGACGGAAAGAAACGTATTTTGGTAGACTTCACGTGCTATGTGAACAAAATAACAAATAATGATAGTTGGAAAAATGTGTGGGGAGTCAACCATTTTCTTTTAAAATTATTGTTGTTGTCGTTTTGAATTAAGCATAAAGCTACTCAATGGGCTATCTGTGCTCTGCACACCACGGGTATCGAAACCCGGTTTGTAGCGTTGTAAGTCCGCAGACTTACCGCTGAGCTACTGGGGGGGGGCTTCTTTTAAAACTTTGTATATCTGAGGCTTATGTTGGTGGGTGAGAGATACGTTTGAAAATTGTATGTATATACACATACATAATTTTGTGCAAAGCTATATGAGCTCTATCCGAGTTAGCCGTTCTTAATTTAGTAGAATAATACTAGAAACGTAGCAGCTAGACATCACTACTCACCGCCAACTCTTGGGCTACTCTTTTATCAACGAATAGTGGATTGACCGTACACATTACAACGCTCCCACTGCTGAAAGGGCGAACACATTTTGATCAGACGAGGTTTCGAGCCCGCGACCCTTAGATTACGAGGCGAGCGCCCTAGCCACCTGGCCATGCCAGAACCTGTTTGAAACTACCTGCTCGAAAGGAATGCGACTGTAAACATATCACAATCAAGTCGTTACATTTAACACCGAGAATAAGTGTTTTAATTAGTTTTCACTTATGAAATAAGTGCCATCTGGAAACATTAAATTCCTGTAAATAAAATGTTTTCGTCCTCACAACCATATTTGTTATCATTAGTATCTTTCTTACGGTTATTTCTCCATTAAAATGTACGAGACGGTACTACTTTTTTTATGAAAATATTTTTTCTTCATATCTTCTGTTACGTGTAAGGGAAATAACATTGCTAATTAATAATTATATCAATTACGCAAGAAAAGCTTTATGGGAAAGTTTTTATATTGAAAACTAGTCTTTAATGAAGACTTCACGAGCTGAATGAAAAAAATAGAGACTCCAAATCAGCCAAAACCTCTCTGTAGTATGGTGGAAAGAACAGATGCAGTTCCTAATAGAAAAAGATATCGTGCTAAACTGATGTGGTTTAATACCTTTGATTATTTCTGTGAAATCTGCAACAAATCAGGGGAAAAAATCAACAGATTTATCTTTACGAGAGATGCAGGTTGCGTCTTTAGTCATTGTTGTATTTCTCAAACAAATATGTTCACCTATTGCAATACGGCACTGTCTGTGTGTAGGTATACTTTACTGTAACAATGTTGCAGAAATATATCAATTTGCGTGTCATAGAACCACGTCATTATTTTCAGTGCTGTAGATAAAGTTACCAGTTTCTATGGATCCATGTTACTTTTGACACTACCAGCCTCTAACTTTATAAATACTTGATAAGTATCACTGTATTACAGTATTTTATATAGGTTTTACACAAATATTTACATCATTCAATTTGTGTTACATAAATGTTTTATTAATTGTTTTATATAGAAACGTTTAGACAAATCATTAGTGTTCTACATTGGTTTTATACGTTTATATCTTTCATTGTTTTATACAGATATTTATACCAGTCATTGTTTATATTATTCATTGTAATGCTAGTCCACAGAAAATTAAAAAATATATACATTAATAATTAAATTAATTTTAACCCTCAGTATTTCAACTAAGATAATGTAACAGGAAGGAAGAGTGAAGTTTGTTCTCAACGCTACGAAACTATAGAATTCACAAGTTGACGGTTGCCTTTATACCTTTAGTCCCTCAGGAATTAAAGTGTTTTCACTTAGTGTTATTTAGAGTGTCTAGGATTAAGTTTTATAGTGTTGATAACATTTAGATTCTTGTAGAATACTGTAAATTTCAACCACGTGAGCCAGACACGCTCCCTGCCGAGTCCAAGCCATCTTCCCCTGTCTGCAGGTAATATCAAAGAAGGGATTTTGTCCAACATAAAAATACAATTTGTTCATTCAAGTTAACGGTTCTTCGATACCAAATTTTTAGGAATTTTATTCAAAATGCGTTAAATCTGCTTACTCTGTTAATGAAAATTCATATGCGTTCTAGACCTGAGTCTTGTCACAACTTATAATTGCGAATCGGACTTCTCAACATTAGTTTCTTAAAAAGAAAAACACTAAGAAGTACAGAAACAGACTAGATGTCCAACCAGACTTCTTTTCCTCCTGATTTGAAGTTGCTGTGAGGTGAAAACAACATCGTCCTTCTCATTAGGGAACTTATTTCTTAAAAGACCGTCAATAAATAGAGTTAATGTAAATATTAAATAACAATGAAGTATAATTTGTTTTATTTCTTTGTACACAGTAGTACTATAAAACACCTGTATATTTCCAGCTTGTTGTTAAGTCTTATCCATGTCTTAACAAGTTATCTAATTACAAAAATAAACATTTCTATGGCTGGAAAGTTTTGGAAAGCGCTGCTTTATACCGTTCATTATGTTTTACTTACGTAAATGTATATATCATGTCTTGAAGTATGTCTAGCTGTACGTAATTAAATTATTTATATATCATTAACGGTAAAATATGAAAATGGTTTCGGTTACTGTACAAGTAATAAGAAGCTAAATACTGAGAAGACATAATAACACCGAGTAAGTTTATTTTATGTTATTTAAAGCTGATGGCGATAGCACAATTGGTTTAATTCGTTTTAATAAAATAAACATAAATGTCAAAAAATCGATACAAGTGAGTTACAAAGTAGGCACCCTTCTTTTACTGTAACGTGAGTACGAATGGTTTAGTGCCAGATTTTACCAAACTTCTAGAGAAATTTATAATCTATATATTTGCATATTCTGGAGGCTTAGAGAGAAAAGGGATAACACGAGTTAAGGTGTTATTCAATTGTTTACACTATGGCACTTCATAACACCACGGTGTACAAGCACACCTGTAAAACTTAATGCTCCAACGGAAACTGCTGAATAAGGTTGAGGAACCAGTTCCGAAGCTGAGATCTGCAGTACTTAAGTAGACTTAGCGAACATCTTTAAATGGTTTAGTCTAAGCACAAGATGAGAAAATCTCTTTGCATTTATGAAGAAAAACTGTTGCTTGTTGTTCACGATTAACCTTCACAGGTCTGTTAGCAAAGGTATTTATTTATGGGCACAAAATGTCAGTCATCAGTAACATAGAATGAATCCCCCTTCAAGAATGACAGCTCTTTGTTTCTCTAAAGTATCAGTTTGGAGACTAAATTATAAGAATTGCTCTGACAACCATAGTGTAACACACATCAGATAAGCATTTGAACGTATCAACAATGGCGAATCCTAGAATAGCTTTACTATGTATTTACTAGATACAAGTTCCATTTAATAATAAAACTAGAATAAAGGGTCGTTTTGACATAGCAATATCTTAACATTCGAACTTTGTTGATTTTCTGCATTTTACGATTAGCGAATGTTCTAAAACATCCTAAAAGCGTTCGTTTGTACAATAAAACAGTTATCTTTAGAATGTTCGTGTATTTTGTTGATTGCTCTGGCGTTTTACGGCGCAAAGCAACTACGCTATCTGCGCCACACATCCAGTAAAAAGTTAAAATTACAGTAAAATTATTAAATTTGTAAAAATAAATCAAGGTAAAACAAAACAAAGTTTAACTTCTGAATTAAAAACATAAATAACGTTAAATCCAATTTTTATACCTAGTTTACAGTAGTAACAAATAATTACAGTAATATAAGTTGTAAAGGATTTTTTGTAGCATAATTTTAATTATAACTTGCCAGGATGACTAACAGGTAAGTTCAAACACCAGCGTTAGTCACTTGAAGTTGACCTTTCCAGTTCTGGTTTGAGTTATGTGACGTTACGGTCATTTTCTAATTTCATATCAAACTAGTTGTACTTCAAAAAGGAATCATAAAAATGGTGTAATTTATGAATTAAAAACTTAAATAGTGTTAAATAGGTCAATAGCCTTTAAAAAACTAAAAATATTTGTCAAGTGGACAAATGTCACCACTGCCAATGACACTATCGAAAGTTATGGGTAAACCTTGATACAAAGCACGTCTAAAATGGTGCCGTCATTATGACTCTCAACAAAGGCAAGACAGAAAAATGTGACTTATTGTGATCTAAGTGTTCCATAGACAACACGTTGGTTCATCAGTCCCAGATAAAAGAAAACGATGAGTTAAAAACTGTGACCAACACTTAGTCTAGTTAAGATAACTTCCTCTTTCCGATTCTTACGAAAACACGACGCTCAAAATCTAATAGAAGGTTTTGTTTGAAAAACCTTGTTTTCACGTTGCTCACTCCAAGTTGACTGCCAACTGGCACAGAACCGAGCCTTGAATACAGGACCATAGTCCATGTATGGAATAGGGACAGCAGTGACAGCACTAGAGCAGGCAGATTTAGCTGTGATGTAAGCGGGCTTGTTATCACGAATACCGACGTGGCCTAATATCCAGAAGAACTGAATAGAAGTAAAAGAGAAATGGGCCAGTCGATTTTGAATATCAGTGAGAATAGAGTAAGAAATGACATGAAACGATTTCAGGGCAAGCAGAGAGCTAAATGAATCGGTATAAATAGTACAGTTCATGTACTGCATAGCTTCTATGTGATCGAGGTCAAGATAAATGGCGTAAAATTCAGCAATGAATACAGAAACTGTAGAGGAGATTCTGTGTGCAACAAGTGAATCTTGGCAAACAATGGAAGATACCACAGAGATATCTGATTTGGAATTATCTGTATAAATGGAAATGGAAGGATTATTCGAAAGATGTTCAGCAAATAGAAGTCGATACTTTAAAGGAGGAGTATCTGTCTTCTTTGGATGATTCAAAGAAAGATCACATTTGAGGATAGTAATTCGCCATGGTGGGATCGGCTGACTGGACATCTCTAAGTCATTCAAAGATAGATCCAATTCATCCAAATGTACCTGAATAAGAAGGCTAAAAGAAACAATGGCAGACTGTCTATTATGAAAAGTGTGGCCCACTGAGGAAGGAAAACACAATCCCATGTGAGATGCTTTGGTAAAGTTTTGAAGCATACAATAGAGACAGTTGCAAACGAGAAAGGTATAAATGGGGTTCATTGGATTTCATGTAGAAACTCTGGACTGGGGAAGTGTGGAAAGCCTTTGTGCAGAGCAGAAGCTCCTGATGGTAAATGGGGTCCAACATTTTTAAGGCCAAAGTTATGGCAGAGCATAGACCAGAGACCCATAGTCTACTTTTTATCGAATAAGGGTACGATAGATGTTTAACACAGAACATCATTCTGTCCCCAAAGAGGTGAAAGAGAGGATATAGAGGAAGTTCAGTACCCTTGTACACTTGACACGTAGCTGCTTGATGTGTGGAATAAAGGTCAGCTTATAGTCAAAGATAAGCCCCAAGAACTTCGCCAGTATGGGGTTCAGGATTGGGGTCAATACCCCGTTGGCGGCAAAAGTGCATGCAAACAGTTTTGGAGAGAGAAAGGTTGAAACCGTTTGCTGTGGTCCATATCAGTAAATGATCGAGAGAAATCTGTAGCTGCTGCTCAATATACCTTATTTTTGATAATTGCCACGAGATGTAAAAGTCTTCAACAAAGAAACCATTTGCAGGGGGTAGTTTTCCACTCATGGCATTAATCTTTAGAATGAAAAGTGTGACATTCAAGACATAGCCCTGAATGATTCCAAGTTTCTGTAGGAAAGAATATAAAAGTGTTGAGCCCACACGGATCTGGAATCGCCGATTTATTAAAAATGTTTAACAAAAATCGGTAAATTGTCATGCAAGCCATGCGAGTGGAGGTCTCGCAAGATACCATGCCTCCAAGTTGTATCCTAGGCTTTTTCAACGTTAACAAATTCAGAAACAAGATACTGTCACTTAGGAAAGGCTTCTCTGACTGATGTTTCAAGTCGAATCAGGTGATCATTGGTGGAGCACTATCTTAAAAATCCATACTGATTGGGTGAGAGAAGGTTGTTTAATTCAAGTAACCAAACAAGACGAGCATTACAAATCCCCTCTAAAATCTTACAGAGACAGTTCCTAAAAGCAATTGGACGGTATTTCAAAAGGAATCTTAGGATCCTTCTCAGGTTTAGAAAAAGAGAATACAATAGCAAGGTGCCAAGCAGCGGGAAAAACATTCTCCTCCCTGATTCAATTAAAACTACGAGAAGAATAGCAATAGAGACAGGAAAAAGATGGTGCAACATCTTGTAATGAATATCGTCAGGTCTAACTGATGTATTGCCAGACCAATGAAAAAGACGTTTATGACTATAACCGCCCTTTACCCTGGTGAAACTTAAAGACGATGAACCCAAAAGGAAAGAGGCAATCTTTCTGTTCGTGTTTTCATAGCTGAGAATATGGGAAATGAAGCAAAAGTGATAGATGCATGAGGAAAGCTTTCGTCGAGAGTATTGGCAATAATCTGGGTATCATCAACTTCCCTGCCATCAGAGAAGAAGTTCAAAATGGGACAGAAGGAGACTGGCCACTAAACGTTCAAATTTTGTCCCACATGACTTTAGAACTGGTAATAGAAAAAAATGCTAGGTGTGTATTTAATTCGAAATTCCTTCTGGCTTTAACGTCTGACCTGCCGAGAACGTACACGGGTCTGCTGAAATACCATGGGTTTTAAATTGTGGGATACCTATGAAAAGTATCTCAAGCCCGTTTTTGAGCTTTTATTGTCCTATGGAAGGCAGGATTTTACCAAGGACGAGAATACTGTTGGAAACGTGTCGAGATTTTAATGATACACTGATCAGCTGCTTGGACAATACATTCAGTTACTGCTGCCATACAGTCATCTATCGATGACAGGATCAAGTTCTAAGAAAGTGGTGAAAGAAGGCCAGAAGGCCAGTTAGCCTGGACCAACTTCCATCAAGGTACGTGGGTTGGATGGTATCAACCACTGCCAGTCTCTCTCAAAATGATAGCTGTCCCGTGGATTACTATCGACTCTTCAAGAAAAGTAAATGAAAAGTAAAAGAGGTTACATAGAAAGATCAATAGCAGTAAGACTTACTAGGGGCATGAAAATAAGTATAAGAGCCAGTATTTAAAGGAGAAATGTTGTGATCTGAGAGCATACGCTCTATGGAGCGACCCCTCCCGTTAATATCAGTACCTCCACAAAGAGGATAAGTTCATTAAATTTCCCCAGTAGTAAAAAGGGGGATGGTAACTGCACAATAAGGGCACCAAGGTCTGAATGATTATAGATCTCTTCAGGAAGCGGGTAGAGAGAACAAATAGTGATGGTACAACCCAAGGAAACATGAATGGCTACAGCCTCCAATGGTGTATCAAGCGACAAAGACAGGGTGGGCACATGCTGATCAACCAGCAATGCCACCCCACCATGCACTCGTCAATTACATGACCTGTCGTTTGAATACAATGAAAATTGCCAAAGGACGATTGCATTAGCAGGTTTCAGAAACGTTCTCTGTAAGGAAAAGCACACAGGATGGTAAAAATCAATCAAATCTTTAATGTAATCTATGTTTAATCGAAAACCTCGACAGATCCACTGCGTCAGAGTGGCTATTGTTATTTATGTAGAGGGGAATGTGGCGGGAAATCTTTTGTTTGCGACCATGTTTTTTCTTTACTGGACGAAGATCTATCAACCTCCATAGATCCTGCCCTGGGTCGAGTAGGCAGGTCTCAGTCTGTTGACAAATATTCCAATGACTGAGGGTGTGAATGAATGGTCGATTTATTTCTTGAGGCTGCAGAAGAGGATGGATCCGAGGAAACATTTGAACCTAAAGAAAATGAAACTAAGCACTGATTGAAAGGAGTGGTCGGGACAGAGATGGAAGTAGACATAGATACATCAACATTTTTATAATGGAGGGTGCAATATTCTTAAGATGTTTTGTAAATGACTCTGTTGGAGGCACGGAAAGATCTGTCTGCACTCCTGCTATGGCAATGCTCAAGATGGAGTTGGAGACAATAGTTTCAGAGCCTCTGAGTAGGTGATATTATTAACAATTTTTAAGCATTGCACCTCTTTCTCTTCTACCCATTTAGAGTAAGAGGGTGTGGATCACTACGGTTAAAAATTGTGGTTCCAGTTTGCACTCGTAAGCGTCGAGGCTTTTACCACCACAACGAGTACATACCAAAAAATCACGACATGAGGTTTTGGAGTGACCAAACCGCTGACACTGGAAACATCTGAGAGGGTTAGGTATCTAAGGCCATACCTTGCAGTTCAAATAGCCTGCTTTCACGGTGACAGCAGCACGAGGTGATGTAAAAGTTTCAGAACATTGGTAGGTCCATAAATCTGTCTTTACAGGTGAAGATTCGGCATATCGTAGTAAGGAACTGGCTGGAGAAATCAGCGAGAAGTTTCCACTCCAGAATTTTCTTTAAATCCCTCTCAATTATAACTCCTCTGGAAAAATTCAAAGTTGCATGGGAAGTAACCTCAATGGGTATATTCCCAATGACTTTTGATTTTAAGAGAGGTTTTGTATGCTGTGGTGAAGATGTTTCCACCAAAATGTCTCCAGCGTGCAAATTCTTTACAGATTTTGAGGAGCCAGCAAGTTCCTCAATCCATTCTGAATTAAAAATGGAAACATCTGCTCCAAGAATTTCTCAGATAAGGAATGGCTAATCAAAAATCGAAGTGCAGAATCTGGCTGTAATATTGAGTGTACAACAGAGTCGTTCATGCGTGGTCATTTTCCAATTATCTGTTTTTTCATTTATATTTATTTTGCCAGAAAGAGGGATATCAATAATAAAGAAGCTACATGTCAGTGCCCACTGACCCCACACACCATGGAGCAATACGAGGGGACGCACTACAATGCCAAACATATATCATATATCATACTGATATACTGTGGTTAGTATATTATATGTGTACCAACTATCTTATGAGTTGAGCTGCATCAACTGTTGTTTCATACTGATATACTGTGGTTAGTATATTGTTATGTATTCGTTTTTCTTTTACTCTCGCGTATTTAGAATTATTTACAGATTATGTTACATCTAAATATGGGTCAGTTATCTCAATAGATGCATACAGGGTTTAGAACTGATAAAGTGATGGTCAATCCCACTATTTGCTGGTAAGTGGTGATGACTAGCTAAGCTACCTTACCTCCAGGTTTTCACTACTAAACTAGGGACATCTAGCGCAGATAGTTCTCATGTAATTTTTTGCGAAATTCAAAATAAATTCTTTCAGACATGTGACGCTCCAACATGTGAAATTCTCTACAGTCGACCCACTAAATTCAACATGTTATAAAATACATGCTTACTTACGGCCCCTAATAGAACAACAACAACAAACAGATGATTCTGCAAGATAACAAACAGTAACAACAACAACAAACAGGTAATTTACCAGAATACCAAACAGTAACAACAAACAGGCAATTTACCAGGATATCTAGTAATAATAAGAAATAGATATTTTACCAGGATACAAAGAAATTTTTGTATATTCTATGGTCCTTCCAAGTAATACAAATTAGAACTATAAAAACTATTCTGTATCTTCAGCCAAGATTAAAATATAACTTTCTACACAGAACCTTACCAAACGGCTGGATTTAGCCCAGTTCTAATTCCGGATCATTTATCTTAAACCTATTAATTTATTTTCTAATGAAACTACTGTTAACATGTGGTCAACACAACTCAATTAGTTCCACTAATTACTGTAAGTGCACAGCAATTAATTATGTTTTCAATGTGAACAAAAAGTTTTATCACAACTCCAGTAAATCGTAGAGCAATGTTAAGTCTGCAATACATCTTTCAGTTACAACATAAAAATTCAACAAATGAAGGCTTAAGCATAAAACTAAACATAATTACAGCAAAACAGATAAAACTACAGTGAAAACATACATTTTAACACGTTTCATTGTGGATCATGAACGTTTGGTAAATCGATATAAATTTAAGCAATATTAGTGCTTGTACTGTTATTAGGTTTGGAATGCTCGTGTGCTAACAGAAATAACAAAGTATTAGCTTGTGCTGTTTCAATGAAACAGACTTAAAAGATGACAAACCGACTTCGACTTTTGTGTTGAAAAAAATAACTTTCTTATATGTTTGTTAATTACGTTTACAACGAAATATTTTGTTTCGACACAAACGTGCTAATAACAACGATAAATTTTGACTTTAATTCTGAGCTGCATTCCTTCCTTTAAATAGTACTTAAAGGTTTTAAGAAATTGTTTGGTTTGAAACATGAAACGAGGGTTGCTTTTAAAAGTAAAACCCAAACTGTTACTGAATATCGTTATATTAAAAAAACAACAAATAATTAACTAGAAATTAGTAAATTTGCTCTTTAAAGTTACGGGAATGATTTAAGGTTTGGAACATAAAATCGTTTCTAAGTCTAGTAAAATCACATTTAAAATAAAGCACGAACAAACTCAACCAATAACGAATATAATGTTATTCGATTAGTCTTACCTGAAATATTTTGTGAAGCATACCAGTAGTTTATAATTTCTTCTGACTATTTTCACTTAAACAAACAATCAAACTTCTTCAGGCTCACCTACATCACGTATTAACTTCTGTTTCGAATTTCTGAAATTACCAAGCGAAGAGCACGATCAACGATTTGATGTTGGTGTTCACAGAGATAAAAAAGATGTGCGCATGCACCACCTATACGTCACACAACGAGAGCGCAAGACAGCTTATATTTCACGAGGTACTGATCATAATTATGCGTATTCTTGGCAAACGAAATCTTGCCTCATCGGTCTGAAATCTAAATGGTGGTTAGTGCAGCACAAGCTAATAATTTGAAGAGCTTGAAATATACACAATCAAATATAGATTAATCGCATAAGCTTAAATTATCAATGCTTGCGCATTTAAGTTTCATAAAAGTTGATTTGGTTTCAATTATAAACATTCAGTGATAATTCAGCTATGCAGATTTCGAAAATAATGTGTGTTTTTTTTAATCACGTAAGGATTTTTTTTATAAATCGGGAAGAAGAAAAACTTACTTAGGACAAACAGTTATATCGCTTATTACAATAACCATTTTTGTTATTACATTTGTTAACAAAAATAAAACCAAACAGACGATTACGTCAAACAGATTTTATTCAGATTTACTTTAGTAAAATATACATCTTTTAGTCTAAAAACTAATAGATAGCCCTCGATTAGCTTAGTGCGAAATTCAAAAACAAACAATCACTCTTTGTTTCGTGTATTGAGTCTAGAGCATCTAGTTTCAATGACCAACAATAAACAGTCATCATGCTAGTATCTAACATTCCACGATACCTCCTCTCCATTTACCTCATGTCTTGATGACACCTTTCCAGATGCTTCAGGTTCCGTTTTTATTAACGTTAGATTCAGAACCAGATGAAACATGAGGAACAGGTTGAAGGTTCGGTTCATTTTTATTTGTAATGTTGTAGCCTTGCACGTTACATGAGCAAAAATATCTGTCATCTCCGTGGTTTCTACGCTCACATGGACTTCCATAAGGCAAATGTATTTTCTTACCTTCACCCATTGCCACAACCCATGAACACAAATGTTGCAAATTTTGTGGAGAACCCGTGATTTCTCTTGGCTACCGAGTTTTATTCCAAAATATGTTCATATGAAACTTTGCGAAATTTCCGTACGTGACGGACGAAAAACGGTTATCTTTTTCAGATTCAGCGGACAGGAATTACTGTAAAACATGTAAACGTTTCAAGACAATAAAACCTTAGCAGTCTTGCGTTATTAAAGCTAAAGAAAAATGTAAATATACGAGTTTCCGTATCGATATAAATAATCTCAAAAATGACGAAATAATCAATATTAAAATATTTCAGCATCAATAAAAGCAGATAAAACTATTAATTTTTAATTACAAGATAACTCGTTTCATTTAGGCTTCATTAATAACTCGAGATCAGCATCGTGTTCACACCAGATTCAAAAGTATTTCGATTTTTTATTCCTTTTATTCTGAAAAATAATAAATAACCCTGGTCTACTCTGTTGACAGTACTCGTATCTACGTTTTACAAGGACGTGTGGTTTGTTTTTGTTCGACAATATTAATGTGTGTGTTTGTGTGTGTTTTTCGTATAGCAAAGCCACAAGGGGGTATCTGCTCAGCCCACCGAAGGGAAATCGAACCCCTGATTTTAGCGTTGTAAGTCCGGAGACATACAATATTAATGTATTATCGTAATTTATGCTTCCTGTACCACATCGGACAAACATCTCCTACCTCAG
The DNA here is from genome assembly GCA_011833715.1 of Carcinoscorpius rotundicauda. Lineage (NCBI taxonomy): Eukaryota > Metazoa > Arthropoda > Merostomata > Xiphosura > Limulidae > Carcinoscorpius > Carcinoscorpius rotundicauda. The sequence continues at coordinate 66,228,209 of CM022392.1, read as the reverse complement.
GAATCATGAGATTAGAACCTAAACTCTTGTTGAAATGTTTCCATATTCGGGTTTTGTTTTTATTTGTTGAACTGCTGTATTACTGGATGATTTAAACGTTAGATATTTAACACCATAATAACAAAATGTTAAAATACACAGTGATTACTGAGTGTATTAGTGTTTATAATACTGACTAGGTATACAGGGACTGTTGTGTATGTTCATTTTTACAATACTGTAATGTCAAGCTTTTAAATAACCGGTGCTATAACGTTGCAACTTATAAATAACCGACGCTATAATGACATAGCTTTTAAATAACCGACGGTATAATGTCACAGCTTTTTAATAACCGTTTCTATAATGTTACAGCTTATAAATAACCGACACTATAATGACATAGGTTACAAATAACCGACGCTATAATGTTACAGCTTTCATTCCTGTGAGTATAATAATTCCTGCACCACAAATAAAAAAGCAAAGATATGAGTCGGTGTTGACAGGTAGTTTTCAACAAATATTCGAACTTTTCCTAATTCGATATTTGTCAGACATAAAGTTTACATAGTTATAAATTGTAAAATACGGAACAATGAATAACTACTTATGATATAAGCGAGTGACAACTATATAATGTTTTTCAACGCTAACGAACTAGTTCCATTCCCAGTTACAGTAATACATACAACAATTGAAACAACAATACCCATCATGACTAGGTGATGAAAGGGCTCGACTCGCAGTCTGAGGGTTGCGGGTTCGATTCCCCGTCACACCAAACATGCTCGCCCTTTCAGCCGTGGAGGCGTTATAATGTGACGGTCAGTCCCACTATTCGTTAGTAAAAGAGTAGTCCAAGAGTTGGCGGTGAGTGGTAACGACTACCTGCCATCTCTCTAGTCATACACTGCTAAATTAGGTACGGCTAGCGCAGATAGCCTTCGTGTATCTTTGTGCGAAATTTAAAAAAATAAACAAATAAACCCTTGAAACACTGACGACGTAGTCCTAGTTGGGTTAATAGGTGACATCTGAAGCACTGACGGCTTAGTCCTAATGAGAGTGATATAGTATAACTCGAGCATTGATGATGTAGTCCTAGAGGAAGTAATACTGAGCAACTGGAACATTGATAGCCTGGTCCAAGCTAGGATAATATAGAAAAGAAGAAAAACTACAGCAGTAACTAACTACTCCTACCTGAATAATTGACAACCAAGTGTTCTCTGAGGCATTACAGTACTACTGAAACACTACCAGCGTACGCCCAGCAGAAGTAATATGACACAATTGGAACTTTGACCACTTCCTTTTAACTGGGGTTATGAAGTAATTACGACTTATAATGGTTGTAACACTACAGACCAACTAGCAAATGTATGACCTAGTCCTAGCTAGAGTAATATAAAATAAAAGGAATTCTGACGACCACTCTCTTTCAAGTTGGAGTAGTAGAAAATATTTTAAATTTCTTAATGCGTGTGCATGTCAGGGTTAAAAGTGCAAAATATTCCATTTATTTATCGCATATTAGTGTTTACAAGCTTAAGTACTGAATTACATACGCCAAGCTGAGATAACAATCGAAAATTTGAATGTCTAATGATGTAGATTTAGCTAAGTAGAGCTAATTTCTCAACTATGAATTTGAAATACATTACGTTAAGTTTTTCTTTGAACTATTATAATTAGACATTACTGTTTTGTTGTTAAACGCCACCTTTTAGACTAAGTCATTCAAATAGTGGAATTTAGCGTTCTTTCATTCACTTGTTTAAATAGTCTGATGAGACTATAAACTGGGTGATGGCTACTAGTCCGTGACTAAACCATACTTAATTAGCAATCTGGTATTTTCAATTAGTTGTAAAATATTCACACTCACTACGTAAGTTTTATTTTTCACCATGGTAGAAGGAAAGAGAATTATACCCAAGCTAATCAGCCTCCTGTAACTTCCAAGCAAAGAAGAAACGCTTTGGAGGCTGAAATAAATCTTGGAATGTATTTCAACACGAGTCGAAGAATGTACCAAAAAAAATTAATTTCACTACTGGCGGGGTCCGGCATGGCCAAGCGTGTTAAGGCGTGTGACTCGTAATCTGAGGGTCGCGGGTTCGCATCCCCGTCGCGCCAAACATGCTCGCCCTTTCAGCCGTAGGAACGTTTTATGTTACGGTCACTCCCACTATTCGTTGGTAAAAGAGTAGCCCAAGAGTTGGCGGTGGGTGGTGATGACTAGCTGCCTTCCCTATAGTCTTACACTACTAAATTAGACACGGCTAGCATAGATAGCCCTCGAGTAGCTTTGTGCGACATTCAAAAACAAACAAACACTGCTGGCGGACAGAAATCGTGAATTTGATACTTAAAAACCTGCAAATCAACATACGGTTATTTAAGTAAACCAATGTTTAAAAATATTCTCTAACAGGTTTAAGCTAAACATTAGTTATTTTATTGGACTACTTTTTATCTATAATACACAAACGGAATGGTTGTTTTAAATGCCGCCCAAAATTAAACGAGAGCTATTTTGCGCTACCCATACCTAATTTAGCAGTGTAAGACTAAAGGGAAGGCTGCTAGTCATCACCACCCACCGCCAACTCTTGGGCTACTCTTTTACCAACGAATAGTGGGATTAACCGTCACATTATATGCTCCCACGGCTGAAAGGCCGAGTATGTCTGCCGTAACGGTGATTCTAACCCGCAACCCTTGGATTACTAGTCGTATGCCTTAACCACCTGGCCATGCTAAACCTAAAGGTTATTGTTGAAACGGTTTCTGGTTCTGAAGAACATTGCTATTGTTGATATTCGTCAAGAAGGTTCTTATTGAAAAAGTTCCCAGTTGTAAAAAAGGTTATTTTTAAACCGGTTCTTACTACATAGATAATGCTTCTGGTTGATAAATCATTTTTTGTGGGAAATATGCGGCTCTTTATAAATGTGTTTATTTTTTGTTGTTTTCCAATATCCTTGAAACCACTTTGGGTCACAAAACAGGACAAAAATTGTTTCAGAATCATTCTAAAATAGTATGTAATAAAAAAAGAGGTTTCTAGAAATGTTTCTTAGCAGAAAAAAAAACACAACAAAATGCGGTGACGGGATGGAAGCTACAGATCGCCAAACACTAGAATAGTTCATTGTATTTGCTTCCTGATGAGGATAGGAAGAATGGTTATCTCTGCCACACTGTGTAACAGTTATATAGTAGGACCTTTCCATTGGAACCAGAAATGGAGTCCTGATGTGGGCGATGACAACAAAGTAAAATTGATTACACATTCGAAACATTTTGCCGCAGAACCAGTGGTATGTGGCAGTTCAGTGGTTACTGTGGTCGATTGAGTATCTCGTCTCTTTTTTGTTTACTTTATTATATAACGTCAGTGACAGCTGTATCAATGACCTCAGACATTGGTTAGTATTAATCGGGATTTTTTGGATTCCGCCATATGGCAAGTTGTATGTGATGTTATATATAAAATTTTGGCTGTGTCTATATGCTCTCATCATTGTCCTGGTCCACAATATTACTCAACATCTCTTAGTGACATGATAGCTTTCCTCTAGTACCACTTTAGTACCTAAGATCTGTCGATGATATGACATCTTTCTTCTAGTATCACTGTAGTACCTCATACATATCGGCGACAGACGACTAGTCTATGGCACCACTGTTGTACCTAACATCTGTTGGTGGTGTGAGAACCTTTCTCTAAGTATATAACATCTGTCTGAGGTGCAAGATATTTTAATTTAATTAAAAGCATCAAGTTTAACCAATATTTTGAAACTGATTATAAATATAGCTTATATTAACGTAAAGTTGGCGCAAATCTACAGAAAGAACCTCCTGTGTGTATCTAATGTTGAAAGACACACTAAAGAGAAGGCACTTAGTTAACCTGCTCTGACTTTTAAATACTTGAACTACTTTTGTCTGACGAAGTATTTGGAAATTTCTTACTATTATAGTGTACCCTTGATTCTCAAAGACCGTTTCGTGAACCTACAGAATGAAAGTCCAAGCACGCAAACTACTCGGACAATAAAACAAAACAAAAAACACATGGTTTACCAAATCATGGTTTTAATCATTAGCCACTGTTTTAAATCATTTTATGATGTCCACATTTCAAAGTGTCAAAGCTTAACAAAACTTATACAAATCCCACTTGACTGCAAATCTTTTATTTTTTCAGACACTTTTAATTAGTTTAAAGTTAGTTGTTAGACACATTTAATCAGATCTGTGTGTGTGTGAAACTGACGTTAGAGACCAAGATGTGTTTGCCATAAATCATTGGACAAGGGCTTCTTTTGCTTAACAGAACAACTTTAAAGTTGGGGCGGATCCATGACAACCGTTAGTATTTTCCAAATTCTATTTTTATCAATAAGTAAAAGATGGAGTTCTTTAGTCCTAACAACGCAATGCTCAAAAGCCCTTTGTTCGATAGCCAAACTAGTCATGTGGACTGAACATACAACATGGCAGCCCAAATAAGATTTGACGAGCTATTTGTGTGAGTAGTGCGTTTACGGGTCTCTGATTACAGATATTTCAAAGAAGGGTATAAAAGAATCCCAGAAAATAATACTTGTAACCAAGAGTGATTTTAATAGTTTTCACTAGGCTTAATTTATAACTAGCAGTAATTTTTAACAGCTTTTACTGGGCATACAAAATGCTTCATTTTTTTCGTTATCTTTAGCATTTTATACTTCTCCATTCAATAAAGTAACGTTACTGAGACTAACTGAATGTCAACTTCAATAACTGGGCTTGATATCAATGTACGGTAGACCTATATCATGCTGAATGAAACCCATTAGAAAAAAACACTGATATTTTGATCAAATTGTTAGTTTCTTATAATGCGCTGAGCGAGAATCATAATTAGAAAATACAAACAGTTCTTTTTTATTGTAACTTAATATTCCATCGTAAAAAATATTTCGAAATAATTAATAATAACATTACCTCGATAACTGCTAAGCCTAGTTTAGTTTTAAAATAGTGAAGAAAAACTTGAGAATATTGGTAAAATTGCTTTGCTAGTTAACTAATGTAGTGTTTTGGTTCAAGCCTCTAGAAGAGGTTTCCCTTCTTTGTAAGTTTCACAAAATATAACAAGTTCTTAGAGGTAATTTCTGTTCTTTTAATAGTACAACAGTTACATCTTGACATCTGAGGGATTTTCAGGCGTAAAACCTCAAGACAATCATGAAATTACAAACTAGGTAACTATACAATAGATATAGAGAGACTCTGCCAGGCAGCTCTTCATGTTTAGATTCCGAGGACCTGTATGTTTATTGGCAGTTTTTCTCCTTCACTTCATGTATAATACAGGGATTGTCTCTCTAAAGAAACCGATTGTTAATGTGCTATCCATTTTACATGTTATTGTCATCTAATGTTCGCTGTTATTGGTTGGTAATTGGTGCTCCAACCTCTACTGAAGGTTTTTTTAAAGAACACCGGTCGTCTCTATATAAAAACTAACTGCAAGCGGTAATAATATTTTCACATTAGAATTATGATATAATTTTGTTCTTTTCTTAAACAAATTTTGTATAGATTCTTATTGTAGTAGAACTTACGATGCATACGAGATCTGATAAAAAAAAAGTTCTACAACTTCTTCTGTTACAGATGCCAGTTAGAGGAAGTGAATTTCACGGAGGTTTACACAAAGTACAAATAGTGATCTACCACACGAACAAGTCATTTCTCCAGACCTTATACCCGTAATGTGAAAAACGAGTTCAAAGACAGACGCAATAAAAATATTCAGAAAAGAGCAATGTGGTTGTATCAAGTTTTATATGAAGAATGGTAAATAAGGAACAAAAATCCTTGAAATGTTAAGAACTAACTGCCTTTAGTGATAACTGCTTAAGTATAGCTGCCATTTATCAGTTGATAAAACGCTTCCAAGATGTCCGGGAATAGGTCAAAGATGACCTTTGTTTTGAACAAGCGTCGACATCGTCCACTGATGAAATGGTCGTTAAGGTGAAAGATATTCAACCAGGCCTTTTATAAAGAGGTCTTAATTCGCTTGAAAGAAAATGTTAGAAGAAACCGTTACGAGCTGAGGGAAAATGGTCAATAATTTCATCATCATGACAACGCCTTTCACATTCTGCTGTGTCTGTTCAAGAATTTTGGCAGAAAAAAAATTTCCTGTGGTACGTCCCCTCGTACCTTCCAATCTTGCTCCATATGATTTTTTTTGCGCCCCCAAATCAAAATTGAGTTAAAAGGAAAGATATTTGATGGCATTTCAACTATCCATATTAATGTGAAAGCAGAACTTAGTTACATAGCAGGTGAAGACTTCCAGTCTTGCTTCCCGAAACGGCAGGTACATTAAAACTAGTGTGTATCAGCTGGGGGAGATTACTTTAAAGATTACAAACAATACTGATGTACATTATTCTTTTAAATAAAAATGACGTATTATAACGTTTTGATAACACCTCGTACGTTCAAAACGTGGATTTGAGAAACTACCGCATCGATCATAACTAGGTGGTACATTTATGATTTAAAAAAATACATAGCTTCAAAAATCTCTATAGAAATGAATAAAAACAGTTATAAATCTAACTGAGCACTTTCGAAAAGTGGACCTTTCATCTTCGAGGGAAAACTGTGAATGGTAGTGCAAACAAATGAGATGTATATATAAAAGTCATCCAGTTTTCCGGAAAATATATATTTCTCTATGTACTGTTGTAAACATCTCACTTTCGATACAATGTAGCCAAAGGTAAAGGTATGTGTGAAAAAACGTTAGGAATATATTATTTTATAAATGGCTAAATATACGTATATTTAAACTATACTTAAGTGTTTAAATGAAATAAAGGTGAAACCTGGTGAAGGATTGCAAAAGATATGCTATACTAATCAGTTTATAAAAACAGGTATGAAAAATCATCTTGAACGAAGAGTAAGTTTTAGGAAATTCAGCTTTCATATTACATAAACAAATAAGCAAAGAAAAAAATTACATTTCTGATAGAGATGAAACCACTGAATGGAGATCACTGATTCCAGGACCCAGATTAATCCCACAAGGTTGAACAGTGTGTATATTAATGATCCAATCAGCTTCTTTTATCTTTCTGTCAAGTTTTGAATCCGGGTTTAATGTCGAGGAGAGTTATAGGGTAACAGGAAAATGTTATGAATGTTAGACCCGGCATGGCCAGATGATTAAGGCACTCGACTCGTAATCAGAGAATAGCGGGTTCAAATCCCCGTCGCGCTAAACATGCTCGCCCTCCCAGCCGTGGGGGTGTATAATGTGACGGTCAATCCCACTATTCGTTGGTAAAAGAGTAGCCCAAGAATTGGCGGTGGGTGGTAGTGACTAGCTGCCTTTCCTCTAATCTTACACTGCTAAATTAGGGACAGTTTGTTTGTTTTGGAATTTCGCACAAAGCTACTCGAGGACTGTCTGTGCTAGCCGTCCCTAATTTTGCAGTGTAAGACTAGAGGGAATGCAGCTAGTCACCACCACCCATTATACACCCCCACAGCTGGGAGGGCGAGCATGTTTAGCGCGACGCGGGCGCGAACCCACGACCCTCGGATTACGAGTCGCACGCCATACGCGTTCGGCCATGCCAGGCAAATTACGGACAGCTAGCGCAGATAGTTCTCGTGTAGCTCAGCGCGAAATTCAAAACAAACCAAACCAATCATGAGTGTTAGAACATAAAAATAAGCCACTTAAATTGATAACCGAGTCCACAAAGAAATAGTTCACTATTTTTAAATTAAAATTACAATAAAGTCATTTTTCTCATGGTTAATGAACATTAACGAATGTCTAGTATAAATGCATTGTTGTAGGACTGTTAGACAATTTTAGAAAAGGCCGCAAGCCTAATTGCCTTCCACAGAAACTAAGAGCTATACCTGCCAGTAAGGCTGGTACTTCTGCTAGTCATAACAAAATAGGTAGTCAAACATAGTGAAGACTGATTTTCTCTCTCAAATGATAAATAATTTAAGTTACTGCTAGAACCGATTAAGCGCTAGGCTTTTTGGAGAAAGATAAAAATGACTGTAAATGATAAATCTCGGTTTTGTTTGTTCGTCGATTTTCGATTTTGAGACGCTCTGGATAACTGAAAAGCAGTACATACAACAAAAATAGAGTGGTTACGCTAGGTAGCTCTTCATATCTAGCTTCTGATGACTTGTAGAGAAGAAATTCAGATGTTTTTGTATTGCCTTAATATGAGTGTCCGTGCAATACCTATACAGACGATCTATCCAATTCTGTCGTACTCTTGCATTAGCAAATAAATTCAAATCGAAATAAATTTTTTCTGTCAAAAATATTATATCAGAAGGTGCTTCCTTTGCTAAACTTACCATCCAAAACAACATATATGCTTGCAAGATGATTTTATACAAAGAATAAGTTGCAAAATCTTAAGGATCTCAAATATTAATACCAATGATAGAAAAATCAGGAAGCCACATTAGGTGTTAAAACGTTCGAAACGGTTTTTTTTTCTCGCAGTTTTGTGGGTGTGGTTCACTTATTCTATATAATGTAACTGACATTTCTTGTACTTCAAAACCTCTGGCGAACACAGTCACTGTTGAATGATGACTTAGAACAGATAAACGCAGCACTTTTATCGCTGGCAGCTGTGTTTTATTGTCGTATGTCACCTAATTTACACATTATAAGGAAAGCAAACGACCTTTTTATCCAAGCTGGTGACAGGGGTCAGTGGAAAAATACATATATCTCTGACACAAACAGTGACCATCAGATGTTTGGCTCGATGTCTTGACGTTCCTGGGAGATTTTCTGTGGCCAATAATTTTTTGGTTTATGTTCAGTAAAGACATCGTATTAACTTTACTTCGCTTGCGTATAATTCAATGAAAGTTTGTAAAAAACAATTCCAATCTCGTAATAACATCCGCGTTGTGGATTTTCACGGTTGAGAACAGAGAATGACTTGAAACACGAACCGTTTTGTGGAACAAAACTACAGAAGAAACAATTTATTTTAGTGTTAAAGAAACGGAAATATCGTTTAAAATATATGAGTGAAACGACGAAACGTTGTTACATTGTTCCAAAAACATTAACGATATGGCAAACAATCTTGTTGTTGTGCTGTTAAATAACCACAAGTAAAAAGACAAAAGTTAACGTATTATTCATGAAAATTGAAAATGTTGATTTGCTAAGGAAATACGAATAAACAAAAATCACGTATGAACTTCTCAAAGAAATATTAATAAAATAATAATAATTGTTAAATTGTTGAAAACTGAAATAAATAACAACGTATTTTTAAAAAGCACGAGGGAAACGACAAGAAACGTTGAATTTGTTTTCAAAAAGCGTAAAGTTGCATTTTAATAGAAATAATTTCAGTATAAACTATATCTGTGTACGAAAAAAGGTTGCAGAATACCCTCTGCAAAAGGGTACGGCATGGCCAGGTGAGCTGAGGCGTTTGACTCGTAATCTAAGGGCGGCGGGTTAGAATCCTCGTCATGACAAACATGCTCGCCCCTTCAGGCGTTATAATGTTACATTAAATATCACTATTCGTTGGTAAAAGAGTTGCCCAAGAGTTGGCGATGGGTGGTGATGACTAGATGTCTTCCCTCTAGTCTTACACTGCTAAATTAGGGACGGCTAGCTCAGATAGCCCTTGTGTAGCTTTGCGCGAAATTCAAAATAAACAAACAAACATTTTGTAAAAAATATGAATATGTTCTAGAGATTATGGTAACAATCGGGAAACAACATAGGATAATTTTTTTCACGATTGTTTTTCTTATAGCAAAGGCACATCAGGCTATCTGCTGAGCCTACCAAATGAAATCGGACCCCTGATTTTAGTGTTGTAAGTCGTAGTCTTACCGCTGTACTAGCGAGGAGCCCACGATTGTCTCTTTTCCACAAACTGTTCTAAAGAGCCCGCATTTGGCTAATACTTTAGTAAATACTTAAAAACAATTATTATTATTAGTTTTAAATCGAGAAGGTTTAGTTCTAAATATGTGGCAGTTTTACGTACAAAGTTAACACTGTTCTTTAAAAATTATTACACTTGCTTCTAAACATACAGTACTTTCGGTTAAAGTTTTAGGTATTGCCAGATATTTCATATAAATACTTGGGCATGATAATTCTGGTATCCATGTGTTACTACAACACTGTTGATGTCAGAACTCAATGTGATAACAATTCTGGTATTTAAGTGTTACTAAAACAATGAAAATGTCAAACCTCAGTGTAATAATAATTCTGGTATCTAAGTGTTACTACAACAATAAAGACACTAACAGTGATAACTGATTTTGATCAGTCGTTTGTTCATAGTTAAGCGAAAAGCCACAAAATGGACTACTTGTGCTGTGCCCATTAGAGGTATCAACACTAGAATTTTAGCTCTGTACGCCTTCAAATTTACCGCTGGTCCTGATTCTGTGTTGAGATTGTTAAAGTTGTAACTGGAAACTGATATTTATTATGTACTGACAAATTTATCAGTAGGAACTGATACTTGTTGTGCACTGACCACGTTGTCAGTTACATCTAGCTTGCTCTAATTGTTGGTGTTGAATTTCAGCTATAGCTTTTACTACTAATTTTGAACCAGAGTGACGACAACTAGGTAGCGACTCGCATGCTACTGTAATGGTATATTGGAATTTGACCTCCACTCTTATAGCACACCCACAATCCGAAAGTTCGGAGAACGATTTACAATTTATTTATTTGTTTGGTGGTAATGAGACGCGAACCTAGGATCTACAGTCCATGGGGCCTGACACCGAACTTAGGGCTTGCATGTCTTCATTGTTGTCAACGCTTTAAGTTATTTTTATATGGGCTATCGATTAAGTAAAAAAGAATTTCATAAGGGGTTTAAGAAAAAAACAAAACAGCAACAAAAAACAAACAAATGGAAAGACGCTTTTCGCGACGAAGTGTTCCAAAACCCAAGAACATTACCAAACATTTGCAAATTCCTTTTCTTTCGCACAGTTAGACTGAGAGAAGCGCTAAGATTTGACTTTCAACAAGACTCGGGAGATATCGATTTTTCACTTCGACAGCATCACTGAAAATAAAGAACACTGAATGATTTCCCTTTCTTTGTTTTATTACAAAAAAAATGCTAGCTTGCGCGAATAAATCAGTACAAAGTAAAGAGAACGTCTCACATTGACTATTTCAATGCCAGAAAGAAAACAAAACAATATAATGTAATTATACGAAATCGATTACGTCATTTCCGTTTTCAGTGACGTCACTTACAACCTCTGTTTTTCTGACTTCAAGATATCGATCATATATCCTGTCATCTTCTGAATGAAACAATCAGTAATAGAAAGTCTGATACAAAACTGTAGAGTATACTATTCCCTATACAAAACGAAATATGAATGTAATGTGGGAATACTGAAATACCAACTGGTATACTAACTACGAACTACCATGCTATGGGAAAGTGTGTACAGAACCTATTGCTTTGACCTTGGTTTTTATTACTTTATTAAATGAGATACACCACGGACTATTTGAGTTAGGCAATAAGATAAATTATTGATTTCATAATTATAACACTACTATATTGATTATTTACTATTCGTACTGCTTTGATAAATAATTTTTTCAAGAATGCACAAGTAAATAATGACAGAAAATCACTTGAAGAGATCAAGTTATGAAATGTTTTGCTATATATTTGTATGTTTTTTTTTGAAGCGACATCTAGTAGAAACATAATTTACACAGACATTGGTCTCCTATTCTTCTTTTGCAGCCTTTCCTATCTCTAAAGTTGAAATCAAGAAATGACACTATGAAAATACGACACCTAGCGGTATCTAGTGAACGTAATTAACAAAATATAGCAGCTGGAAAATAGCGACATCTACTAGAGGCATAATTTACACAGGCCTCGGTGTCCTATTGGTTTTTTTTTGCAGCATTTTTGATCTCTTAAAATTGAAATCATGAAAAGACACTTTAAAATTACGATACCTGGCGGTACCTGATAAACTTAATTAAGAAAATACCACAGGTAGAAAATAGTGACATCTGGTGGAGATGTAATTTACACAGACCTAGATCTCCTGTTCGTCTTTTGCAGCATTTCTGATCTCTAAAGTTGAAATCAAGGAGACACTTTGAAAGCACGGCATCTGGCGGCACCTGGTGAGCTTAATTAACAGAATACAACAGGTGGAAAAGACACTGGCTGAAGAAAACAACTTGAGTCTTTCTTTTTACTAAACGACAAACTGCAATTAAAAACAGTTAAAGACAATCGTTTTTTTATTTATAGCAAAGCCACATCGGGCTATCTGCTGAGCCCACCGATGGGAAACAAACCATGATTTTAGCGTTGCAAATCCATAAACATACCGCTGTACTAGCGGGGGAGGGCAAAGATGATCGTAATCTTGGGTTTTTGTTATTGCAGTTAAATTTCCCCTTTTGTTAACTTTGTAAATCAACGAAACTTGTAAATTTTAATCATATATTATTTGATATTATTACTGACACAAAAATAAAACTCGATAACAACAGAAAAGCATATTCAACAAGCCTAAGTATTGGGTAACATGGAATACAGGCTACAGAGCAGGTCTTACATTAAACTTCACCTAAATCGTTTATGGTGCTTTTCGTATGAACAAATAGTATTTAGTACTAACACGTCGTTGTGCTCATAACATTCTCCAGCCGCGATTTCCATTCATTTTCCACGTGCCATTTGGTTACTTAAGCCAGATGAGCAATCGCTGGATAGCACAGTCGCATTCCCCACTTTTGTTCGTGATTTCCACACGATAGATTGGAAAAAAAATTAGAGAATACGAACCAGGCAAAGGAGCCCGTGCAATTAAGGTTTGGTTTGTTTTGAATTTCACGCAAAGCTACACGACAGCTATCTACACAAGCTATCTCTAATTTAGTAGTGTAAGACTAAATGGATGGCAATTAGTCACCATCATCTACTACCAACTCTTGGGCTACTCTTTTACCAACGAATAGTGGGATTGATCGTACATTATAACGCCCCAACGGCTAAAGCGGCGAGCATGTTTAGTGCGACGGGGATTCGAACCGCGAACCTCGAATTAGGAGTATTAAGAGTTTTCTTAGCATTAGATATTTTGTTCTGCCAACAGAATTATCCACTGTGATCAACCAAGTATTATTAGTTTAATAACTGAAAATTAATCTATACGAACTTTTTTCCACCACTCGTGTTACTTTCTTAAACACAATTGAGAAGTTTAAATGGATTAACGAGTGGAAGCCTGGTGTAAAGGAAAACACTTTGTAAGTTATCTGGACTGATAACCGTTATGCATAAAAACTATAACCAAACGTAAAAGCTTGATTACGTTAAGTGTTATTCAGTGAAGCTAAACATAAATACTTGATCACGTTAAGTGTTATTCAATAAAACGAAACATAAAAACTTAATTATGTTTGTAACAGAGCTTAAGGAAGTACTAGAAGTTTCTAAACACTGACGTTACTGTCATATTATCAAATCCAAATAATTTTAAATTATCTGTTCATCTTGCTGTGTCTATAATTCACTGCTCATCTATCGATCTTATTTTTCGTCTCGATCCCAGCAGAGTTGTACAAATCTTTCAAATTTTTCTAACGAATATACAAGAAAGAGGATTCCAGATAATCTTACGTAATAAAAAAGAGTGAATCAGACAGAAATGTGTTAAATCCAGAGGTGCAAGTATTACAAAATAAAGTTTCCCGTTACAAAAATAATCAAATAACAGAATAAAAAAAATTCACGATATTTTACAAGACGTTCATAGGTTTATTGGATAAATACACGTTATCTTAATTAACTCCAAATCTAACAATAATGTATCTGTCTATCGACAACAATATTCATAAATGAAAGCAATTCAAACATTCTACTGCTGATTATATTTCTTTATGAACAACAATATTCACATATTACGGTTGTCCAAGCCTTTTACTTCTCATTAAATTAAAGCGAGAAAAATAGTACATTTCTTTGGGAACACTATTCATTTATCACGGCAATCCAAGGATTCCACTGCTGATTAACTTAAAAACAGAGCAATAGTATATTTCTTTATAAACATAATTATTCATGTATGACAGAAACCCAAACGTGCAATTTCTGATTAACTTAAAGATACAACAATTGTATATTACTTTATGAAAAATAATATTCACATACCACGATAATTCAAGCCTTCAACTGCTGATTAACCTAAGTATACAATAATAGTATATCTCTCTATGAGCAAAAATATTCATAAATGGCAGTAATGCAAGACTTCCACTGCTGATTGAATTAAAAACATAACTATAGTATGTTTCTGTATGAATAATAATATTAACATATGACTGTAATGCAAGCCTTACACTTCTGATTAAAATGGACACAGCAATAGTATATTTATTTATGAACAACAAAATTTACATATGACACAAATCCAAGACTTCCATTGCTGATTAAATTAAAGACACAAAAATAGTATATTTCCTATTGAACAACAATATTCAGAATTAACAGTAATCCAAGTCTTCCACTGCTTATTAACTTAAAGATAGATTAATAGTATATATCTTCAGGAACAACAATATTCATATATCACAGTAATCCAAGACTTCCACTGCTGATAAACTTAAAGATAGAATAATAGTATATATCTTCAGGAACAACAATATTCATATATCACAGTAATCCAAGACTTCCACTGCTGATAAACTTAAAGATAGAATAATAGTATATATCTTCAGGAACAACAATATTCATATATCACAGTAATCCAAGACTTCCACTGCTGATAAACTTAAAGATAGAATAATAGTATAATTCTTTAAGAACACCAATATTTACATACAACAGTAATCAAAGTCTTCCACTGCTGATTAAATTAAAAACACAACAATAGCATATTTCATTATATACAACAATAATCACATATGACAGCAATCCAAGCCTTCAACTGTTGATTAAATTAAGGACAACCCAAAAGTATATTTCTTCATGAACAACATTATTCACATATCACGGTAATCCAAACCATCCACTTCTCACTAAATTAAAACGAGAACAATAGTATATTTCTTTAGGAACAATAATTTTCACATATAACACAAATCCAAGCCTTCAACTGCTGATTAAATTAAAGACACGAGAAAAGTAATTTTCTTTATCAACAACAATGTTCAGAATTGACAGTAATCCACGCCTTCCACTGCTGATTAACTTAAGGATAAGATAATAATCCATTACTTTAAGAACAGCAATATTCACATATGACAGTAAACCAAGCCTTCCACTGCTGATTAAATTAAAGATAGAATAATAGTATATTTCTTTAAGAACAACAATATCCACATATGACACAAATTCAAGATTTTCGTGCTGATTAAATTAAAAGCACACCAATATTTCTCTACAAAGAATAATATTCACATATTACATTAATCCAAGACATCCAGTGCAATTTAAATTAAACAGACAACAATAGTATATTTCTTTATGAAAAACAATATTCACATATCATGGTAATCCAAGCAATCCACTACTGATAAATATAAAGACAGAGCAATAGCATATTTCTTCATAAGCAAAAATATACATATATGACAGCAACGCAAGCCATAAACTGCTGAACAAATTAAATACTCAACAATATTATATTTCTTAAGGAAAACCAATATTCACGTACATAAGTAATCCAAGCCTTCCACTGCTGATTAATATAAAGATACGCTAATAGTTCTCTGTGAACAACAATATTTCCATAGGACAATAATCCAAGCCTTACACTGCTGAGTAACTTAAAGATACAACAATAGTATACAGTGTTCCCTCGTCTATCGCGGTAGATGCGTTCCAACCCCCCCCCCGCGAAAGGAGATTTTCCGCGAAGTGGGATCGCCGATTTTTACGTAGATATTTATGTGCATTTAGACTTTTAAAACCCTCCCTGTACAACTATTTAACCCTCCCATTACAATACTGTTCGTTATTGCTGAAATAACAAGAATAATTATTAAGATATTAAGCCTTGAAATTAAAAATTACATATCTTCAGCAAGTGGTGTCTTTTCGGGGGACACCACTTCCTCTTCTGTGGAAGGTGAATCGGCAATTTCTTCGTCGGTCGTTACAACTTCAGGAACAGTACTTGCCACCGGTACCCTTTCTTTCTTGCTCGGCTGGATAAACATTGTTATTGGCAGTTGTTTTCTCTGCCTCTTTAGCCTATCGAAAATTATTTAACAAGGAGTCATCAGTTCTTCTATTTTATTGTAAAATTGTACTGATCGAACCATATCGTTGTCCCATTCCTGTGAGCACTCCTTCACTTCGTTAATTAGTTTCATTAGTTTACCTAACCGCTCTAACGACCATCCACTTTGCTCGATTGTTTCCTCATTCACTCCGTAATGGCGGGCTATGGACGCATAAGAGTTTCCTTCTTTTACCATATTTAATATCTTCACCTTTTCGGCGATGGTCATCATTTTCCGTGACCGTTTAGGCGTAGAAGCATCCTTAGAAGTATTAGCACGTTTGGGAGCCATTGCAGGGGCTTTAAACACACACAAAAGTTCAAAGTCACACACGAAAAAATCACGAGACACAGCGTAAAACGATCTGAACCGCGTAGCACGTTGTTTCAAATAGACCGAGAGGTTCACCAAGGAAGGTGCTTGTGTGTTTGAAAGCACTAATCACAGGCCAGATATGAATATTGAAAGCACCAATCACAAGCCAGATATCAAAATGGGTGCCTGTCATCACTTCTGCACCTTTCACAGCCCGTCTTACACTTCGCTACGCAGGAACCAGAGCCTGCGAGATTCCACAAGGAAAGATGCTGCCGTGGATGAAATCACCAATCACAGGCCAGACATGAATATTGACAGCACCAATCACAGGAAATCAAAATGGGTAGCTGTCATTGGCCGTCTTTCATTTCTGCACCAATCATAGCCCGTCTTGCACATCGCAACACCATGAAGCTGATCTCGCGTAGCCTTCGCAGACGCACAATCCGTACATCTATAGCCTTTCCAGTTGGTTCTGTTTCCATTTTTACGCTGTTATAAACTCAAATATATGTTTATATCTCAAAATATACCTGTTTTTTCTTTACACTATTAATTATATTTATTTTTAATATTTTAATGGTATTTAATGCTATATTTTAGATTTAATGTTTATTATTTTATATATACATGTATGTATTTGGGGGTCGGCCGAGCCCGCGAAGTGGTGAAGCCGCGAAAGAGGATCCGCGAAGTGGCGAGGGAACACTGTATTTCTTTATGAGCAACAATATTCATAAATGACAGTAATGCAAGACTTCCACAAATAATTAACTTAAAGATAGAGCAATAGTATATATATTTATGAGCAAAAATATTCATATATGACGGTAATACAAGACTTCCTCTGCTGATTAAATTAAAGGTAAAGAGAGCAACAGTATTATTCTTAAGCAACAACAATTTTCACATATCATAGTAATCCAAGCCATCAACTGTTGAATAAATTAAAGACACATCAACAGTATATTTTTTATGAACAACAATATTCACATATCACGGTTATCCAAGCCTTTTACTTCTCATTAAATTAAAGCGAAAACAATAGTACATTTCTTCAGGAACAACAATATTCACATATATGTATTATGCAACACTTCCACTTTTGATTAACTTAAAGATAGAACAATAGTATATTTCATTATGAACAACAACATGAAAATATAACAGAAATCCAAGTCTTCCACGTTTGATTAAATTAAAGATAGTAAAACAGTATATTTCATTAGGAACAACAATATGAAAATATAACAGAAATCCAAGTCTTCCACGTTTGATTAAATTAAAAATAGTAAAACAGTATATTTCATTAGGAACAACGATATTCACATATCACAGTAATCCAAGCCATCAACTACTGATAAAATCAAAGACACAACAATAGTATGTTTCTTTTTGAACAACAATTTTCACATATTACAGTAATCCATGCATTCCACTTCTGACTAAATTAAACATAGAACAATGCTATATTTCTTCATGAACAACAATATTTACATATCACGGAAATCCAAGCCTGCCACTGCTGATTAACTTAAAGATAGAGTAATACTATATTTCTTTATGAAGAAATATCACAGCAATCCAAGCCTTCCACTTCTCACTAAATTAAAAAGAGAACAACAATATATTTCTTTAGGAAAACAGTATTCATATATGACAGTAATCCATCACTTCCACTTCTTATTAACTTAAAAGATAACAAAACAGTACATTTGTTTATCAACAACAATAGTCACATATGACAGTAATCCAAGACTTCCACTTCTGATTAAATTACAGATACAACAATAGTATATTTCTTTATGAACAACAATATTCACATACCACAGTAACCCAAGACTTCCACTGCTAATTATTTTAAAGGTACACCAATATTTTTTTCTGAAGAACAAAATTCACACATGAAATTAATCTAAGACTTCTAGTGCTGATTAAATTAAAGACACAACAATAGCGTATTTCGTTATACACAACAATATTCACACATGACAGTAATTCAAGCCTTCAACTGCTTATTAAATTAAAAACACACCAAAGTTACTTCAACTGCTGATTAAATTAAAAACACAGCAATAGTATATTTCTTTATGAACAACAATATCCACATATGACAATAATCCAAACCTTCCACTGCTCACTTACTTAAAGATAGAATAATAGTATATATCTATAAAAACAACAATATACACATATGACAGTAATCAAAGCCTTAAACTTCTGACCAAATTAAAAACATAACAATAGTATATTTCTTTACGAACAAGAATATTCACACCTGACAGTAAACGAAGCGTTTCACTGCTAGTTAACGTAAAGATAGAAAAATAGTATATTTCTTTAGGAACAAATATATTCACATGTCACAGTAATCCAAGACTTCCACTGCTGATTAAATTAAACGTACACCAATATTTCTCAATGATAAACAATATTCACATATGACATTAATCCAGGACTTCGAGTGCTGATTAAATTAAAGACATAACAATAACATATTTCTTTATAAACTACAATATTCACATATGATAGTAACTCAAGCTTACCACTACTGATTAAATTAAAGATAGAACAATTCTTTAGGAACAACAATTTTCACATGTGCATTACACTTCTGACTTCATTAAACATGGAACAATGGTATATTTCTTCATGAACAACAAAATTTACATATAACGGAAATCCAAGCCTTCTACTGCTGATTAACTTAAAGATAGAGTAACAGTATATTTCTTTATGGTGAACAATATTCACATATCACAGCAATCCATGCCTTCCACTTCTCCCTAAATTAAAGATAGAACAACAATATTCACATGTGACAGTAATCAAAGCCTACCACTTATGAATAAATTAAAGACACAACAATAGCATATTTTTTTATGAATAACAATATTTACATATGACAGTAACTCAACCTTCCACTGCTGATTAAATTAAAGATAGAACAGTAATATATTTCTTTAGAAACAGCAATATTCACATATGACAGTAATCCAAGACTTCCACTGCTTATTAAATTAAAGGTACCACAATATTTCTTTATGAACAATGATATTCACATTTGACAGTAACCCAAGCCTTCTATTGTTCTGTATCTTAAAGATACAACAATAGTATATTTCTTTATGAGCAACAATATTCAAATATGACAGTAATGCAAGACTTTCACTGCTGATTAAAATAAAGAGAGAAAAATACTATATTTAATTATGAAAAACAATATTCATAAATCACAGTGGTCTAAGCTTTCAACTACTGATTGTTAAGCCATTTTCTCAATTTACGAAGTTAAATTTTCTGTTAGTATGAGACTGTTTAACAATTTTTGAGCGACATATAACATTCCAATATCATACTGCCATATATATCTTTCCATGTAGAATAAGACCCCCGCAAATATACTCTTTCATTCAAGGAGATATAACCATATACACACAGTGTCTTATCCAAATAATGGAAGAAAATATTATTGGCTTTAAAGCCAAATGTATTGGGGACGTGTGGAACGTTTTTATAATTACAATAGTGTAGTATGTATTGGCTGTAACCGTGTTTATAATGTATACCGTATCTGTAAACTTGTGTACAACATATAAAATGTCTGTACACCTTTCTACAGCATCCTAAGTTGTCTTTTTTTTAAATAAGTATTTCATAAACAAGCAGACGTTTTTGACTGTACATCTGCTAGTTACAAGGGTCTGGCATGGCCTAGCGCGTTAAGGCGTGCGCTTCGTAATCTGAGGGTCGCGGGTTCGCGCCCGAGTCGCACCAAACATGCTCGCCCTCCCAGCCGTGGAGGCGTTATAATGTGACGATCAATTCCACTATTCGTTGGTAAAAGAGTAGCCCAAGAGTTGGCGGTGGGTGGTGATGACTAGCTGCCTTCCCTCTAGTCTTACACTGCTAAATTAGGGACGGCTAGCACAGATAGCCCTCGAGTAGCTTTGTGCGAAATTCCAAACAAACAAACAAAGCTAGTTACAATATTTCTTTAAACGTGACTGCAAAGGTCAGGAACATTTATTACAATTAACATGTAAAAACTCATTTAAAGTTTTACTAAAACCATATATGATAGTTGATACCTGAATTTTGGTGTTTTTAAGTTGAAATGCACCTAATTCGGACATAGGTAAGTAGTGAGCAGCACCTAGCGACTATAAGGTTACTCATAACAGAGCGGTGCAACTTATTCTAATGTTAATAACGTATTCATAACTGAAAATGTGAAACATGTTCACTGGGATGCTGTGGGTTCAAATCTAGAACCCACAATAGCACAAGTTAGTAAATATAAAACAATGTTCATTTTATTACGTCATTTCAGTGGGGTTTTCTTGTAATTACACTGAGAGTAAGTATTTCGTGAGGTACAATAAAACCAGTACATGAAATTATACTTGAAGTTAGTCTAACATGAGGCTTTCGTTTGTAGCAAACTAACTTGTTGGTTAGTACAAAAAAAAATAGTTGGTGCAACTTTTGTCTCTCTCTAACCACAAGAAATAATCAAAAAGCCACTGTGTCAACCAGACCCTTATCTATCTTGATAAAACTGACAAAACAAGTTCTTATGACTTATACGTTGTCATGACAACAGGATGACAAGTGACTTCTAAGAACAAGACATAGTATCGATACACGACAAGAAGATTACGTTCTATTTAAACACCGAATCAACCAACCTGATGTCAAGAGTAAACCAAAGCTCCATTAGAGCCTCATATCCCCCAAACATTACTCAACCATCTTACTGCTCAAATAGTTTTTTATGTCGGACTTAAAGGATTTCCCCTGGTAATATTAGCTGAAAGAAAAACCTCCAAGGTCTTCACTTACACGATTATCTACAAGTCCATTCAGCTACTTTGTTGAAAGTCATTCTTAAGCTCACATTACGTAGATCAATACGTCACATCTCATACACCTTATGGCATGAAGGAGAAACGGTATACAAATGTAAGGGGTATCATGTGAATAACATCTTCCCACTTGTTAGGTATTGCCACCAGGAGGCGTTATTGTACCATAATATCTTATGATTCACAACAACAGTGTTCCTTCAGCATCCAGAATCCAATGCATCCAGGTAACAGTGGGTGTTACAGAAATAACGTGCAGTCTCGTTTGGAATGCTGAACACATCCTGGGCAATGACATCCTTGAATGTTGAATGGTAGGTCCAGCGAATGAAGCAATCATCCACAAGGAACTTGACATGAAATGTGTCTGTCCTGAGAGTGGGAAGGCGCTCCCTGAGAACTGTAATGATTACCACATGTTCTTGTTTCAACAACATTGTTTATGACTATTGTACTTGAAGTATTAATTATGTGGGTTTAGAGGCCACGTGCTGATAGCTCTTTAAGAAAGTGCGATCTATTGACGACGCTGTGGAACCACATAAGACTTAAGCATTACGATGGCGTACAGGAATATCATAGGTTAATTGGTTTCCAACTAGATATTAGAGTTTACACGAGTGAAGAGCATACTTTGATGACTTTATCAGCCACCTAATACAAGTCTTGCCAGAGACTTAAACATAAAAGGAACACATCGAGATAAATCAGTACTTGTACATGACGTGACTTGTAAAGCAACATTCGCAAAGCTGGCAGAGGACTCTTACGAACAGATGACATACCTTAACCTGTGTAACACATAAACTGATAAACATATATGCACTAGATGATATTAGTGTAAAATGTGAAGAACACATTAACTATAAAAGTGTTGAACAGCTGATAGTATTGTGTACAGTGTATATAACATATAATTTTACAGTAAAACCAGATCTATAGAATTCAATATTTTAGTGTGCACTGTATATAACACAAACTTAGTGTAAAACTAGATCTATACAGTTCATTATGTTAGTGTACAGGGTATATAACACAAACTTAGTGTAAAAATAGATATATACAGTTCACTATATTAGTGTACAATGTTTAACACGTAAGTTTACTGTAAACCTACATAATGTGTTATATAGGTTCATTACGTTAGTGTACGCTATATAACATAACTTTACAATCAAACTCTTTACAGTTGATTATGTTAATGTACACTGTATAACACATAACTTTACTGTTAAACTCTATCCAGTTCATTATGTTAGTGTAAGCTATATAACACATAACTTTACTGTTAAACTCTATCCAGTTCATTATGTTAGTGTATGCTATATTACACATAAGTTTATTGTATCAGAATCACTTTTGTGAAACTTTCATCGTTTTTTGGTGGTACAAAACATTTCTTCATCTTTCAATATTTATTTTTATGAAAGTAAAGAATCTGTAGTAGAGAATGAATAGTCATCACGTATTACGAAATATGAACACTTTTTTTGTGCATAGTCCTCATACACGTGATTTCTTGTTATACTTGTGGCATGTGCGTTGTTGGTCCACTGTAAGAAATAATTGGTTTTTCTGAGCATGTTACAAACATTACGGTCCGCCTCTTTGTCTGTTTATACACGGCACCTATTTTTCTGTCTAGCCATTCGTAATTTCGAACTGATCGATTAGAAGGAAAGCTGCTTTTTTGGCTACTTTAGACAAATAGTAGGATTTGACAGTTACTATTATAACTTACCCCTATCCGTAAAGCATGCAAAGCATTTATACAGCAACGATAAAGAACCCTTGGATTTCAGATCCGATACAGTAAACCACGCCCTGCTCCTCGATAGCAAAATAACGAAAACAAACCATTCTTGCTTTCGATGATGTTTCTAAACTTTTGTAAGCTGAATTCAAGACGAAATATATACTTTGTAAGGATAGGAGAGATGTTTCAGAAACGTACAGACAAAAACACGAAGTTTTCATGAGAGAAGAAATTTCTTTTTTTCCTTTTACACATGAAGATGACCTTGTTACATTACATTATGTAACACATGAAGATAACCTTGTTACATTATCCATTGTAAAAAAAAATGGAGAAACATTTTATTGGCTTATCCGAAGTGTTTTTTCAGACTTAATGCTAATGGCGCAGAAAAATGAGATTTGTTTTTGAATTTTGCACAAAGCTACTCGAGGGCTATCTGTGCTAGCCGTCCCTAATTTAGCAGTGTAAGACTAGAGGGAAGGCAGCTAGTCATCACCACCCACCGCCAACTCTTGGGCTACTCTTTTACCAACGAATAGTTGGATTGACTGTCACATTATATCGCCCCCACGGCTGAAAGGGCAAGCATGTTTGACGCAACGGGGATGCGAACCAGCAACCATCAGATTACGAGTTGCACGCCTGAACACGCTTGTATATGCCGAGCCATACAAAAAATGAGAATCCTAAGAGAATTGGAGGCTTTTTATTAGACGCAGATATTTATAATAACTTTCGAAACTAAACAGTGGAGTACTGAAGAACTTACCAATGGGATTTGTTTTTATCCTTCTGCTATTTATTCCTGTATAAAAGAATCCCGTTATACACACAACTTGTTCGGTTTGTTTTGAATTTCACCCAAAGCTACACGAGGGCTATCTGTCCTAGGCGTCACAAATTTAGCTGTGTAAAACTAGAGGAAAGGCAACTAGTCATCACAACCTACCGCCAACTTTTGGGCTACTCTCTTACCAACGAATAGTGGAATTAACTATTTCGTTATAACATCCCCACGGTTGAAAGGGCTACAATGTTTGGTGTGACGAAGATTCGAACCCGCGACTCTCGGATTACGAGTCGATTGCCTTTACCACCTGGCTTTGCTGGGCCTCAAAGAACTTGGTTCATTGTTTTACCGAGTGGGTCCACTCGACTCTTCTGGCTGTCTTACATAATTGTGTAAGCAGTATAGCAGTTAAACTGTAATTCATTTAGCTATCTCGTGTCAACTAATTATTTCAATTCAGTTCATCTTAACTTAGCGTTCCGGCATGGTCTGGTTGTAGGGACGTTCGACTCCCACTCTGAGGATCGCGAGTTCGAATCGCCGTTCTACCTAAATAAATTTGCTCTTTCAGGTGTGTGGGTGTCATAATGTGACGGTCAATTCCAATATTCGTTGGTAAAACAGTAGTCCAAGAGTTTACGGTGGCTGGTGGTGACGAGTTTCTTTTTCTCTAGGTTTATTGCTGTTAAATGACAGAAAACTAGAGTGGATAACCTTCGTTTAGCTCAGTGCAAAATTCACAAAATTTTTTCCTGCCATCTATTTATTTTAACTGTAAGTCTTTTAACTGTTTCAGGACCACCATTGTTTTTTACGTCGAATCATCTTAATTTTTTCACGCCAGCTGGTTTTTTCAACGCCACTAGTTATTTTAAGTGTCCATATCAACTACATAATTGAATCTTCTCGAAGGTATTTATTTTTGAATGAGTCGAGATAAATTGTGCCAATTAAGACACTCTACCTGTTGTAATATTATAAGAATTCAATTCAAGAAGTTTGTTCAGTGAAGACAAGTGTAATGATGTCATGATTCAATGTTTCAAAAGTAGAATATTACGTGGGGGACTTCCCAATGTTTAGATCACCGTGTAGAGTTAATCCTTTCTTCGTACCACCTTAATATAATGCTATGTAACCCTAAATCAAAGCAGTCTGTTTGGAAAGAACACAATTCTAATACTTCTCGAGAACCACAAGACTTAGAATCACAAAACTGTTCATCTTCATAGGTTACGTGTCTTTGTGTATTTTACCAAAAACTTTAGTTTCATTCATTCGCCAATATGGGGATTCAAATGCTAAAGCACTTCTCTTAACTGTTTGCAAGCGTCTCGAATATTCATGAGAAGTTTCTTTGCTAAGGTTTGATTTCAGGAAGTACACCACAAAACTTTAAGTATTTTAAATGTTTGGTTTAATGTTTGTATAATTACTAGTTGTTTAAAGCATAAGTGTAATCATGACAACCTTTATCTCAGACTTATCTTTAATAGCAACGATGTTGTTGTTCTTTGAATTAAGCACAAAGCTACACAATGGGCTATCTGTGCTCTTCCCACCACGGGTATCGAAACCCGGATTTTAGCGTGTACGTCAGCAGACATACCGCTGAGCCACTGGGGGGGGGCATTATAGCAACGAATGAGACCCGGCATGGCCAGGTGAGATAATGTGTTGGACTCGTAATCCGAGGGTTGCGAGTTCAAATTCCTGTCATTCCATACATGCTCGCCCTTTCAGCCGTGGGGTCGTTATAATGTTACGGTTAATCCCACTATTCGTTGGTAAAAGAGTAGCCCAAAAGTTGGTGGTGGGTGGTGATGACTAGCTGCTTCTCCTCTCGTCTTACATTGTTAAATTAGGGACGGCTAGTGCAGATAGACCTCGTGTAGCTCTGCGCGAAATTCAAAACAAACAAACAAGCAACGAATAATCTAATTTATGACATTCATTTTCGAATATTTTCGAAAGTATTAATCTAAGATGTCACCAACTGATACCAGAAAACTTTCATTCTAGCTCTGTAGCATTCTGGTTAAATTTATAATAGGAAACGTTTACTCAAACTCATATTATTTCTTACACAAGTACAGGAATATTTGTAATCTGAAACACATCTGAACTTCTAGGGTGATGGAATTCCAGTGTTAAATATTATGGAATGTTTTTAATAGCAAATATGAGAGACACAAACAAAATATTTGTAATTCTTCGGGATTTTGGTTATAACCTGGAGCCTAAATTACTTCTTTAAACAGGAAGCGAGTTTCTTGCCCATGAGACTTCATTTAATTAAACGGAATTGAAGGTCTGAGAACTCAGACCATTTCCAAAGCACCACTTCGTTTTGAGCTTTTCGGATTACCTCCAAATCTATATGTAAGGAACACAAGATGACAGATATTTATAGTTACGAAGCTGACCTACCAAGAACATTCAGTTTATCTGTAGAAAAACTCGAAGCATTGAATCGTGTGTTGAGAAATAAGAATAATATTTTTTCGTGATTTTACATACCAGGTAAGACCAACATGTGTAACAACAGTGACTTAACGTTTGGTACAAAACACCTCGATCTGTTGAACAAAACACCGTCGGAACACACGCATATAATCGCGTGCCCCAAATGACTGTAATTTACCGCCGAAACACAAGTATAAGAATCACGTGCCTTAAATAACTGTAATGTACCGTCGGAACACACGTATACAAATTTGTGCCCTAAATAACTGCGAAAAATAACCAACATTTGGCAAAAACTAGCAACAAAATATGACATTCCAGTTGATACCAAATTTATTCAAAAACCAGGCACAAAACTGAGGTCTATACTATGTAAAAACTACACTGACAAACACCACACCGATATTATTTATAAAATACAATGTGATAACTGCCACGACTTCTGTATTGGAGAAACAAGTAGAAAAATGGAAACCGGATTCAAAGAACACAAAAAGTCACCTTCACACGTTTTCGAAAACTGCAAATCAAATAAGCACAACATGACCATAAAAAACACTCAAATACTAAATAAATAAACAAACATAAACAAACGCAAAATTAAAGAAGCCTTACTTATACAACTCACTTCCAAAATAAATCAATAGAAAGGAACACCTTTATACCTATATTAATGAATATAATAAAACATCTAAGCACGCTCTCTACATTCCTACACTCAATTACACAGCCCCCTTCAAACATGTGGTCAGCTATCGGTCAGTTACCTGTTTCTTTCTTTGTGAACCTGACGATGACCGAAGAAGGTCGAAACATTGTTCGCTCCTCTACATAAATTTTCTCAAGTCATACAAGCAGTTTTTACATGTATGTTTGTCTCTTAATTTTCTCGTCATCACGAAATAAATGATACAGATACGGATGCCATCAACAACACATAATGGTAACTGAGCTAATAATTAACGTGTAGAATAATTTCATTGAAAGTAGAAGGAAAAAAACAAACAGATAAGCTGTACAACGCACTAATAGTGAATAGGTGACACCTTCACTTTACTTAACGGACGAAACCAGGTTTCCAAACTGCCATACAATTCTTTGTAACCAGGCAAAACAGTGGGAACTAACAATGCTAAAATCCGTGAGTCGATTCCCGGCGGTGAACACAAGAGATAATTTGGTGTGGTTTTATTTTAAAACAAACAAACACGTAAAGTCACAGTTCTTCAATTAATGATTATCAAATATTCAGCCCAGAATTCAACTGCCTTTTTTACTTCTACAGTATTAACATCAATCAGTGATGTCGAGAAACCCACTTGTTGAGAATTTTATATGCAAAAACGGCTCGTTTGGGTTCAGAAAATATTTTAAATAGAAGAGCGAACAACGTTTCGACCTTCTATTTAAAATATTTTCTGAACCCAAACGAGCCGTTTTTGCATATATAAAAAAAAAAGTATTAACATCAGCCCACACATCTTCAAGGCCAAACTACAACTTCTTTACTGTTAAGCTAACATTTCACTAAGTCTGTCGTACGTTTGTATGAGTGTCTTGCTACAATACGAATTCCTGTTCTTGCTACTCCTCGACATTTCTATACTTTGATACTAGCCTACCGCAAACATGATATACGCGTGGGATTAAGCCTACCGTAAACACGATATGTATTTGTGTGGGGAGACATTTGTTTGAGAACAAAGACCATTTTATACCCAAGTGTTACACGTGTCTAACAAAGAGAATCGAGCCCCACATATTTTAGCGTTCTAAACCCGGGGACAACAACATGTTAAATACATTCAGGGGTATGTCTAAAAATTTTGTCACTCTGCTTTAGTTATTTATTGTAAAAAGACACGTAGAGCTGGCTTCAAGGAGGAATAAATAACGATAGATATTTTCTCAAAGTTTCTCAAAAGTTGAGAGTTCAATAGATTAAAAATATCGAGAAAGAAAAACTACATCGGACATTAATACAACAAGAAAATTAATAACCAACAAGTAATATAAGTAAATATTTAATGTTGTGCTACACACTTGATTATGAAAGGCACTGTTGCTCAGGTAACGTGGATGACTTTTGTTACAAACCTTTGTGTTTGTAGATACTCACCAGTTACAAGATACTACATTTTGCTTACTGGGCCTAGGTTACGACTTTCTAGTTAGTCCTGGTTGTCCAAGTTGATCTATATTTTTTTGTTTTTCGACGGTAATACGTAAGAAATATCCCCGTTTTCGAAATATAGACCTCAGATATGAACTAATCTGTATGATCTGAGTGTATAAATATTTTACTTCTGAAAGGGCTTTTATATACCCTTGTCCAATTTGACACATTTTCATTATCTACGAAACGTCAAACAATGTCGAAATTTAAGGTTGGTACGTACCATTTCAAAGTAACCTTGTATAGGCTGTGGATGTCACATGAATTGTTGATTTGCATATTCAAACCTATTTTGACGTAACTCTATCAGACGAGTGTATAACAGGCAGTCCAAAAATTAAATCAACAAATTTATTAAAAACACATTTTCTCGTGACCTTCACTGGCCTGATTACCTTTTAGCATATGTTTAAGGTTGCTAAACCACATCAGTGGATGCACGAGCTAGACCTGCTTAGCGTTAATTTCACTAAGGAAGGACCAACAGAGGCATCTACATTCATGCATAACACAACTGAACAATTTACCCAGAAAATGTTTTTATAAAACGATTTTATTCCACAATGAATGTATCTCCAAATTTAACTCTGTAAAAATTTAGAGGAACCAAAAATAGAATAGCATGTGCTTTATTTTGAACTGGATTATTTATTTCTACAATAACAAAAGAGACTGGATGTTTCACCAAATTTCAACCATCACTTGTGGCATTCTGGAACTAATTCTCTCCAGGTTGGAGATCTAAATACGGGTACTACAACCATCATGAAATAAAAGAAAAATAAATGTATTTTGTACAATTTAAATGGAACTTTCTATTCAATATAAAAAGCACAATTAAAGTTGTCACCAATTAAAAGATATGTAATTCAAAGATAATGATCGATTATAAGTATTTAAAAATAACGTTAAATATAAAAACATGCAATCATGAGGGTAGTACATCAAAATGTGAACATGAAACTGTTTCACAACAGACTTAACATCTCTCCTGGTTAGAGACTATTTTCAAGAAGACCTTGTCTCAGAAGGAAGTGTATCTGGTTCACCTTCATTGCTAGCGGACATATCCATTACCAGTAAACAAGATGGTCTCACAACGTCAGCACATACACATCTGAAAAGGTTCCCGTGAATCCTATCACCCAAAACTTTTTTCAGACGATAATGTAGGGTGATGAGATGGAAGCACAGATATCCTTCCATGAAGGATTTTATAGTATTGATTCCAGGGAAATGATTAGAATTATCATCTGATGAAATACAACCTGGACCTTTGGTAGAAGTTCTGGAAAAGATTGCTCTGAATGTTTACTTTTCTGTAATGACATTATAGCAGCATTAACACAAATGTTGGAATCATTATACAACATATTTCCCCACACTATCAAGTGGGGTACATATCAGTACATGTTTAATATCACATATTTCACTACTCTATCAAGTGGTATATAAATCAGTACACACATAATACCACACATTTCCCATCACTATATTCTGATATATACGAAACTGGACATTCATTAATCCACAGTCATTCCAACACCATCAGATGGTTTACTAATAATTAAATTCGTTACATAAATGCTTTCCTTTACTACAAATACAAACATTACACCATGTACCTCTTTACGTAATCAGATTGTAAATGAATTACTAAATCCAATCAACTTTACCACACTTATTCCTATATAATCAGATGATGCATGAATCTCTGTATCGAATATACCAGATGCATCCATCACATAAATCAGTATATTCATTACACGTGAGCTTTTTAACACCATAAGATAATGTAACCAGTACGTACAGAGTCTTCAGAGATAGGATACAATGTTTATTAATTATAGCATCTTCCAGGTGCCTTCAGACATGATATTAACCAGAATAGAAGTGAAACTACGCACTATCTTGAAGTAAACTGTCTAGAACTCGGATATTAACCACACACTGTCTTGGACTGTAGAGAAGTCTTATATTGACCAAAACAATGTCTTGGAGTGAACGATTTAAGGTTCAAAATTTTGAGATACTTGTTAAAGCTGGAAAAACCTCACATAACGTGTTACACTCTTTTTTTTTCTTTCTTTTTTTACTGAAAAGAGAGTTAGTCCTATTATCCTATTAAAATATAAAACTTACAAGTTATTAAAGTTTGATAACAGCTGCACCTGCGTAGGTTGTTTCTAAAACATGTAGATTCGTAGTTAGAATTAGAATTTTATCTCACACGCAGATAAATTTTAAAAGGTTGAATCTGACATAGTAGCCAACTTTCGATTAATCTACAAGTAATTAAGTTTTAGACTTTAATTTTAACCTTCATGTGTGTGTGTTTATACACTGCTGGCCAAAATATTAAGGCCAATGAACATGAAGAAAATTAAGCATTTTGCGTTGTTAAACTCAACCACTAATTTGAGTAGAGCTTCTAAGGATAAAAATAAAAAAAGGAAAAATAAGAAACTTTTTAATATTTAATAGGGAAAATGTGAACACTGTGAAATTAGCCTAAATACTAGCTGGTCAAAAGTTTAAGATCACACCAAAATAAAGTCCTAAACAGGGTAGGAAATGCCCAACAAGAGGTCCTAGTAGTGAGTTGCACGGCCGTCATTGCAAATAACTGCAAACATTCGCTTTAGCATGGTCGATATAAGCGTTTGTAGCGTTTATTCCAAATGATGAAGTTGGGTTCACGAAGATTATGGACTGTTTGGAATTTACGTCCATTTCTATAGACTTCCCTTGCCATCCACCCCCATAATTTTCAGTGGGGTTCAGTTCGGGCGAACACGCTGGATGGTTCAAAAGAATCACGTTATTCACCATGAAAAAGTCCTTTGTCCTGCAGCCATTGTGGATTGCAGCTTTGTACCTCTGAAAGATCGAGTAATTTCCACACAAGCGAGGACCTTCAGTACATAAGGATGCTCTCTCCAACATGCTAATGTAGCCAGCTGTTGTTTGACGCCCTAGTATAACCTGAAGCTCTGTTGTTCCATGGAAGGAGAAAGCACCTCAGATCACAATGGAATCACCTCCACTGTGTTGTGTAGAAAACATCTCAAGTGGGATATCCTTATCTTGCGCGTAATGCTGCAAGCCATCTGGACCATGCAGATTAATTTTTTCTCAAGAGAGAACAAAACCTTGATCCAATTTTCTACTTTCCATGTTTGGTGCTTCTCAGCAAAGTTTAACCGAGCTGTTTCGTGGTGTGGAAGGGGCGTGGACACTCGATCATCACACACATATGTGCTTGATAACATCTCATCTCAAAACTATGAGCATTAATATGGAGTTGGTCCCCAACCGTTTTGCTGCTATAACAGACTTCACACTTCTGGGAAAGCGTTTCACTATATTTTGAGCATGGATGCGACAAGAGAACTAGTGAGACCGGGCGAAGAGACCTAGCTTGCAGTTGGCGTTTTAATTCGTTCCAAAGGTGTTTGATGGATTAGGGGTCAGGGTTCTGTGCAGACCAGTCACATTATTCCACACCAACCTCGGCAAACGATGTCTTTATGGACCTTGCATTGCGCACGGAGGCATTATCATACTAAAACAAAAAGGGCCTTCCCCAAACTGTTGCCACAAAGTTGGAAACACTTAATTCTCTAGAATGTCATTGTATGCTGCAGTATTAAGATTTTCCTTCTCTGGAACTAAAGAGCCTAGTCCAAACCATGAAAAACAGCCCCAGACTATTATTCCTCCTCCACAAAATTTTACAGTTGGAACTATGCATTCACGCAGGTAGCGTTCTCCTCGTATCCGCCAAATCCAGATTCTTCCGTTAACGTGCCAGATAGTGAAGCGTGATTCGTCACTTTAATGAATACGTTTCCACTGCTCCAGAGTACAATGACAGTGTGCTTTACACCACTGCTGGCGACGCTTGGAATTACGTATGGTGATCTTAGGCTTGTATGCGACTGCTGGGCCATGGAAACCCATTTTATGAATTTTCGACGAATAGTTCTTGTGTTGACGTTGCTCCCAGAGGCAATTTGGAAATTGGTAGTGAGTGTTGCAACTGTGGACAGACGCTTTTTACACACTACGCGCTTCAGCACTCGGTTGTCCGGTTCTTTGAGCTTGTACGGCCTACAGCTGTGTGAGTGAGCTGTTGTTACTCCTAGACGTTTCCACTTTACAATAACAGCACTTGAGAGTTGATTGGGGCAGCTCTAGCAGGACAAAAATTTGACGAATGGACTTGTTGGAAAGGTGGCATCCTATGACAATGCCACGTTGAAAGTCACTGAGCTCTTCAGTACAACCCATTCAACTGCCAGTGTTTATCTATGGAGATTGCATGGCTGTATACTTGATTTTATACACCTATTAGCAATGGGTGTGGCTGAAATAGCCTAGCTCACTAATTAAAAGGGGTCTTCACATACTTTTGGTCATGTAATGTGTATATATTGTAATTTGAACTTTTAAAATTTTCGACATTTTACTTTCAAATTTCAAATCGAATATAATCACATGAAACCAAGCTTGTAAATATTTGGTCAGATTTTCTTTTGAAAGTCATGGATGTTAACGGTCGCTTCTGGTCAAAATATTTAAACCATGAAATACTGAATGACAGTTATAGTGACCTAAAATCTAAATATTTCATTATTCATATGATGTATGGAAACAAAATACTCTGTTGCTGAAATACTTCATAGGATTAGATGTAAGTATATTAAGTATAGTGCTCTTATTCATGGTTAGATACCCTACGGTGGACAAAGCAAAGAGCCCAATGTAGCTTCGCGCTCAAACAAAAACAAAGAAACAACCCATTACTTAGTAAATGTATACATACATAAAATAATGCTAGTTTCCAATTCAACTTCTTCAATATTCACACAAGACACGAATTTAGACAATGTTGACCTTCAGTCCAAACACTCCAATACATTACGTTCTGTGTATGTGCAATTTATAGTTAAAATAACTCGTGAATCAATCTCTGTGTACTGCTGTAAGCGTCTCATTTCTGGTATTGGCCCGGTACGGGAAGGCGGTTAGGGCGCTGCACTAGTGATCTGAGGGTCGCGGGTTCGCGCCCGAGTCGCGCCAAACATGCTCGCCCTCCTAGCCGTGAGGGTGTTATAATGTTACGGTCAATCCCACTTTTCGTTGGTAAAAGAGTAGCCCAACAGTTGGCGGTGGGTGGTGATGACTAGCTGCCTTCCCTCTAGTCTTACACTGCTAAATTAGGGACGGCTAGCGCAGATAGCCCTCAATTAGCTTTGCGCGAAATTCAAAACAAACCAAACAAATATTCCAATATACACATAACATATGCATGTAAATAAAGCCCCTTTTATTTCAAATATTCTGTTACTTAAATAACTAAAACAATATATATATATATATATATATACATATAGATATTGACTTGTAGTCTAAACATTCCGTAATTCAAATGGGTGTACGATGTTCACTTCTAATTCATGTTTTCCATTAATTACACATTACTGATTTCCAGTACAAAACAAAAAAACAAAACCTCCGTTAATCAGATACATATTACATATTGTATTGGCATTCATGGTTAAGGTTTTACATCAATTAAACTATAATCCTCAAGTGCTCTGCTTACACTCCGTTGGAAATGAGTTGCATTTTTTATTATTTTAATGGGAATTTCAAGCTCATAAAATGTAATTTAAATTTATCGATGCATTTTAATTAGTCTAAAATGAACTTTTCTCGTATGTTCCGGACATCATAAGATAGTTTCTAAGGCTCACTTTTAAGTAAAAATAACATTTATAATCAAATATTACATGAATTTTCAAAGTTGACAAGCAAAGTTTGAAAACATTCAAATATTAAATAAATTTCAACGCTCACAATCTGACAAACATTGAAATACTACATACATTTACAATGTTCACAAACAACTTGACAAACATTCAAATATTACATATATTTCAACGTTCACAATCAATTTGACAAACATTCCAATATTACATAAAGCTGAACGTTCACAACCACCTTTTTTTCAGATAATTATTCTCGTACTTCCATACGTCGAACCTGGAAACTTTTAAATTATCATTAGATTTCACGTACCTCTATGGATAATGAAAAATACTGTCAATTTCAAAAATTAACATGAAAAACAAAGTTCCAACAGCCATCAGTAGTTTAATAAATATGAGACTTAATATACTATTATTGCAAAGGTATCAAAATTTCATCCTGTGTCTATATGTGTTTTTGTTGTTACTTCAAATCAAGTCAGATATTATATGATCCCAACATAGTTATTTCATTGTTATGAAGTACACAAACATTGATCATTCCTAGCATAAAAATACAAGGAGATTTTGAATACTGAAAATTGATTTATTGACTGAGATGCTATCATAATTACTTAAAAATGATTTAGTGGCTGTCCGCGGTTAATTACTCCAATAAATCAACACACTACTAAACATGTCACCGACTCTACGTAAAGTAATTACAGGCCATCAAAAGCTCAATATATGTGTTAAGAAAATTTATGGTTCTAACTCCTTTGTTTGTTTTGACTCAGCCCTGAAACCATTTATTGTTCTCTTATAGAGTTTGTTATGATTCAGTCCTAAAAACTGTTCGTTGTTCCCTTCAGTTGAATGTAAACAAATAGGAAGTTACCTTGAGGTAAAGATTACAAGTTTTCATGTGGATTTAATTGTTTTAATACTTCTGAATAACCTGTTTCAAGTAATTGGAGTTGGCTGTTTTGAGAAGTGAGGTTTACTATTCAAGTCATACAAATTAACTGTTTTAATACGTGTGTTTTAGGTTCCCATTTATGTCCCACGACCTAAATATCGTGTGGTTTAGATTTCTTAAGTTATAAGGAACAACACTGATGTGTGATGTGTAAGAAAACATTTCTATAGTTATTTCAGCGTATAATATTTTCTAGAAGATTTCCACTAAATCCTAATATATAATTAAATAAATAAATATTTACTCTTGCACTAATTTCAAGTTGTTTTCTTTGAAAATTTTCAAAACGTTTTAGTTTTTTTAGAAAAGCTGTTGAACAAACACATTTTTTCACGATTTTTTTTCTTTTCCAGGTTTTACTTCCTAAGCCCTGGCAAAGTTGATTTTAAGATCCTTCCTTGTCACGCCTTTGGTAATGGAAAAAAAGATTCCACAGACTCAGTTATAACGAACCATGAGATGTCTATGTCTCGCCTTGAAAGTTCGGAGTTCCTTTTTGCGATAAAGTCTAGAACCAT
This sequence comes from Carcinoscorpius rotundicauda, assembly GCA_011833715.1. NCBI lineage: Eukaryota > Metazoa > Arthropoda > Merostomata > Xiphosura > Limulidae > Carcinoscorpius > Carcinoscorpius rotundicauda. The sequence goes on along the minus strand of CM022392.1, from coordinate 66,192,237 downwards.
GGGATTAATTAAATGTTCAATGCCTACATTCTTGCTGAGTCTCGTGTTAAGCTCCTCGAGGGCTGTCCTTAATTTTGAAGTGATAGACTAGAGGGAATGCATCCTGTCAATACCCTCAACGCCAACTATTGAGCCACTCTTTAGCAGCAACACTGGAATTTACTGAAACATTATTACGCCCCAAAGGTTTGAAAGAGTCTTTACTGAGTTTCGATTCAATGAAACACAGATCACAAGTCGATCGTGCGAAGAGGCATCACGTCTCGAACCTTAGGCCCTCCAACCATAATCCAACACGCTTACTGATAGACATTTTCTGATATCAAAGTTTAAGGAAAGGCTAATGAGTTGGAAAACTTTGAGTTTGTCAATTAGGACACTTCTTATATCTGCTAGAACTTAAGCACCAAGAACTGGCGAAATCATCCAATCAGAACAGTGCATATACTTCCAGTGTCGCGGGGAGTGAAGAGATATCAGACAGAGTTAGAAAGGGTGTCACAAGGGGGATAAATGGTTTTCTGTTAACTTCTAGAGTATTTAAAACTTGTTTACATTTTTTTTAAAGTATAAAAAACAAACCAGTTTTACCCAAAACCAATATATTAATCTAGAATATTACAGCTTCCTTTTTGTTTCTTAAGATCTCATTGTTGACTCACTAGTTTAACGTTCTTTGATTTGACGGGATGAAAAAATAGTGAATAAAAGACACACAAAGCCAAACCATCCGAGTTGTGAGTTTATGACGACGTAGGTGTTGATGATTGATAATATTGTAAAAAGTTAAAAACCTGAAACAGCAGAGCTTATGTAATCTATACGGAAACGAATCTTATTACGTATTCCAGAACAGACAGAGGAATAAGAAATCAGCCACAGGTTGATTGTTTGTTTTCTAAATTTTGAGCAAAGCTACTCAAGAGCTATCTGCTTTAGCCATCCATAATTTACCATAGTAAGACTAGATGGAAGACAGGTAGTCATCACCACCCACTCATGGACTATTTTTTTTATCAACGAATAGTGGGATTGATCGTAACATTATAACGCCTCTACGGCTGAAGGGGCGAGCATGTTTGGCGCGACGAGGATTTGAACCCGCGACCATCAAATTACGAATCGAACGTCTTACCCCACCTGGCCATGCCTGGCAACCCCCACAGGTTGAACAAACAATATCATTGCACAATAGAAGGATGGAACTGCAGTTAATCATTAAAACCATAACAGGATAGGGCTCTAGTTATTCACTTACACAATAAACGACCACAAAAAGGTATCACCACAAACTGATGAAGGTAAGGTACTTTACATGGGGTAAATTGTTTAGATGATTTAACACAAAGTATAGGGATTAGTCAGGGCTGTTCAAATGAAGATATAACAACAAACTTGTGTATCTAGTTATGATACTCTAGTTACAAAGTTTTTACTAAAACTGTTTTTTCTTTTAAAACATTGTCTACAAAATCTATACAACCCAAAAAATATTCATAAATTCTTTGAAACCAAAGTTATTAAAAAAATCTTAGCAGTTGTCAGTAAAAGGCAGTTGAGAAAAAGGTGATATTCAAATACTTTCTTATAACCACTTGATGTCCCTTACACTACAGGTCTTGGTCAATAGCATTTAAAACTATATTTGTTCTACTTCTGCTTAAAACATACACATTATTATATTTAATTTTATAGAAAACTCTGAAAACTCCTACAAGGAAAACAGAAACCTTAATTAAATCAATGAGGTAGTATCTGTTTTTTTTTTTAAAGAAAGATGGTTGTCTCTGATTATTATTGATTCAGTGATACGTTGTATAAGACCTTTGGCATTTCTTAAAGAATCCTTTGATCTTAGATGCTATTAAGCACTAAAGTAAATAAAAGAAAAATCAGAGGTCTTACGAAATATGTGGAAGAGCATTCCGGTTTTTTGTTTGTTTGTTTCTTACATAAAAAGTGAGAAAATTTTCCGATCCGGTAGATTAAACTGTGAAGCTTTTCAATCGCATACATCATGAAACTTCGCGTCGTTAAAATAAAAAACACATCATTTTCTGTGAGAGAGTATCCACCACGTTAGAGGTCTCTTCGGTATGACATCCTTAAAACTTCATAAATATAAATTAAAATAAATATTGAATAATATAACAAAGAGAAAAACACTAATGATGTTTACAGTATTAATCTAGATTTCTGCAGGTTTGGGTGACTTTCTGGCCCCATAGGTCTCTAGTTTGGATCATTCTGATAATAGTAACAAAGTATGGTAGTTGTGACAACAAATGTATGAGGTGTGTAACAGGACACATTCTTGACTCATGGATCCAGAGTTTGGATCACTATAATAATAACAAAGTATGGTACCTGTAACATTGCCTGTATTTGGTGTGTAACGGGAGATATTCTTGACCCATGGATCCAGAGTTTGGATCACTATAATAATATCACAGTATTATAGTTGTAACAACGCCTGTATTACGTATGTAACGGGAGACAGTATGTAGAGTTTAAATCATTGTAAAAGCCACATAACAGTGTATTTTTTAACACCACCTGTATTAACAAGGGAATATGTAACACAGTAGATCAGAAAAGCTACTGTTTATGTGATGACAATGACATAACATTATGTATCTAATAGAAGTTTTCTTTCTTCTGGACCTGATGGAAATATAATTGACCGTGAGAATAACTGACCATTGAAAATATGAAAACTAGTTTCTCTAACTCTACTGAGAGTTTGTTCCATTTATTAGAGTTCATCATCAACTGATACACATAAAGGACATTGTGTTATTTTATCATTGTTGTTCATCGTGAACCTAATTGTTGAATGAAATTAAGAACGATACACAATTATTCATTGGCATTATATAAGACTGCTACTGATTTATTATTGTTAGTGTTTTAACAAAAATCTACACACTAGGAAATCTAAACTTTGTCCAATTCTAGATGTTTACTAGTAAGAGACGCGTAGAAAAGTAATAGTTTGTTGTTGTTAATGCAAGTTAAATTTACTAGATTATATTTCGTTTTTTAAAATCCCTGAATCGTTCCCTCTAATAGAAACATTGACCTAAAAGGCACGACATGTTCTTATATGAGATGTTCTTCATACAATCAGATGTTGAGATAGCAAGAACATGGTGACGAAATATCATGTAAAAGTTGGCTGTCATAAGGTTCAAGAATTATCATTTGGAAATAAAGCCGTGGCTTCAAACACTAAGTCACATGTGCAGATCATGTGAAAAGTTAGTTTTAGCTTAAAGTCATTCAGTGGGCTATCTATACTGCACTCCCCATGCGAGAGTAGTGCGTGAGCAAGTTATTAATATACCCGGATTCTGAGTCCGGTGATACATGGTTCGATGTCCAATGCCACAAAATCGTACTTCCTACTCCGGGGCAACGAATATGCTGCAAGAAAAGTGACGGCAAAACCCCCACATTCGATCAAGCAAGTGTGACCTAGGAATTGGCGGTGTGTGCTCTAATTTAAAAGTTCAAAACTATAGACAACAGTCATCTCTTGTGTAGTTGATACATAAAGATTGTGGTACAAGAAACAGACAGAGCAAAGCGCTTACCTCACAACACTTGTGTAGACTAGAGGAATTCCAGCATTAGAGGCAACATTCCGCGAATGTAACGATGAGTTTCTTTTAATTCGGTTTGAAAAGTTCTGAAAATGAAATCATGCCAAATGTTCCCAAACGTGTTACTGACTACACGAAACGGTGGATATCTCACTTACGTAAATAAAAAAATTAAAACCAGAAGCAAGGAGTTTTTATTTCTCGAAATGGGATTGGAATTCCAACCCATGACTGTTTGAGAATAAAATTTTTCTCTTCTATGTATTCTAACGTTATCAAGAACAACTTGAAAATACATCACAACCACAACGCTCTCTCAGTAAGTAGTGCGAATTTCCGCCCTATTCTCCTGCTAGTCTATAAAGCTCGCGACTAAAATCAAACATGCGTCATCACCATTTCAGTTGCAAGAAGCTCATGCTACACAGGAGAGTTTACTTTAACCGCATTCAGGGGTGTACATATTGTTGATGTTATAAAAACCATATATATATTTAAATTTATCTACACTTAAATTCTACCTACATTGACTGATTTATTGATTGAAAATTAGAAATAAATACGAAATAAAATTGATTATAAATATTACATAGATTTTCGTGCATAGAAACACATATTTTATTAAATTAAACACCGTATGATTCACGGAGGTGAAATTAAACTTCGAGCATATTAATTTAAAACTTATCCAATGTAGTGTGTATTCAGTTAATAACTTTTGTATTTTTCAGTTTTGTAAGTGTTAAAATGAATGTAAAAGAGTGCTAAATTTCAGTTTGTTACATATTAGAATAAAATGATAAAAAATTTAGGATGGTGACGTCTAATTATATAATTTTAAAATAAAGACTTATCTATCACAGGCCATGATAATTTCGCCAGAAAAGGGCCGAAGCTACCTGGAGGGTCAGCTGTTTTAACCATTTTCACCATTATACAACAGTATTTTGTCTCAAACAATTAGTAAATATTACAAAACGTCACATAAGGGAAGCTTAAGCTTGCAATTTATACTGTCGTGACGTTAGTAAAACATGTGCGTGCCATGAATCACGAGACTAATTATTTATATTTTTAGACTAGAACATAGTATGACATATGAACTTTGTTACGTATTAAATTTTCAAATAGCCTGAAACTAAATTAAAACTTAATTTAAATTTAGAAATTAATTAAATGTGGATATGTATTCGATTTAAGATGCATGCCAATAAGATTGGTATGCACAGTTTCCCTTTAATAAAAATATATTTTAATATATAAACAAAAACACAAGTTATGATAAAGGCTATTGCAAATAATGGTTTATAAATGATAATATTGGACATATAAACAATATTCAATCTTCCATCTGGTCTGGAACTTCTTTGATATCTTATCGAAGGTTTACGACAAGCGAATTAATTCTGAGTTGTTGAAGATGCAATTGATTTAACAGAAAGCTAGCTAGCTATGTGGTCTTCGCTGGTCAAACGCTGATTGCAGGTTGAGGTTTTCACCGCTGCAGTTATATAATGTCCTGGTAAAAATACTAATATCTGGCATATATCCACTGAAGTTAAATGGTTTGTAAAGTTTGAAACTTATAAACATTCCTGGTCAAATATCTGAGGTTCCCGCTTAATAAGTGTTAATCATAGTTATAGCTTCTGAGGTTTATAGTACAACAAATATAATAAACAAAAATATACACTGTCTCTGGACGTGTCGCGTTGGTTACATTTATGAGCGTGATGAGAGTTTCTAGAACCTTCAGTATGCAAAACAATACTGATGATACACATATATTGTTGATTCTCACGCTCAAAAATCTTCGACAACTCTTAGCATATAGGCAGAAATTTCTCAATACAGATTAAATAGTATAAGTTATATACATTTATAAATATAAATTTAACAAACATTAATTTTATAATAAATATATAATAATAAATATTCATACCTCAAAAGCAAGAAATAAAAATATTCGTTACTCTTAATCATTTGTTCTTCAACAGAACACTTAGTTAACAGTAAGTATGCTATGAAGTTTCTTCCTATAGGATGTCACAATAAATATAGAACAAAGTAAAGTTAACAACTTATTTATTTGGTTTTAACAGTAAAGAAATAATTATCTTCTGCGGGTTAATAATAGCTAACACTTACATTGACAACTGAACAAAACTAAAGTTAAAACTTTATTTTTATATTTTAAACTTTTAACAGACGAAAAACGTAATTTTAAAGGCAAACCAAAATGAATAAAAAATATTATAAAACGTTCAAGATTTATTCTTGGTTGAAGGAATATATTGCAACTAACATTGGACGACAAATATTCGTTATTTAACGTTGTATTGTTGACAATCAGTAGTTTAAAATGAATGACAGAAAATATTCAAAGTTTAACAGCAGATAATACACTATATTCAAAATTAAAAAAAGTGTATGATATGCTAACTTACCCACTAGGGATAACATACGGTAAAATATGCAACAGTGCAATATTATAGTCACCAACTGTCGTCATGGTTACACAATATATTTAACGTATCTGTCACTTGTTGAGTACAATTTAGAGACCCATGCAGAAATCCAAGGTAATTCATTATGCTAATAAGTTCTTTACTCTTAGGCGATTATAACTTCAAGCTTTTAAAGTGTAACTGATGTAAGTAGAACTCTAATCTTATTAATAACTGATTACAATTATGCCTCTAAAGTTTCGTGTATGATACTTAACACTAGACGCAATCATACCTATAAGATGTTTTATAAGAGTGGTAGGCCTAATCAAATCATGGAGAGGTTTACAAATACATAAATGTTAAGTCAAAGTGGCCTCCACTATTTGTGTTTGCTAAAATATTTTGGTTGCTTTAGAAAATAATTAAGTATATACTGATATGTTAGTAGGATCTATTTTTAAGGTTAGCCTAATATCAAAATTTAGGGTTAGGTATTTGCTGGCAGGTAGTAAACCAATCTGAGCCTTAATTGAAGAAATTTTTTGAATGAAACCCTCTTTTGTTTTCTGGAGTACGATGCTGAGGTTCCTAAAAGGGTGGTTTTACGTTTTCTGCTTCTTATGAAAAGACTGTTCGCTCTAAGCCTTGGGGACTCTGACTATAGTTTTCTCTAAACGGTGTACTTTTGTTTTGTTCTACTTCGTGGGAAGTGAACAATTGATGTAGGACTTGTGAACAAAACCGGAAGTTGTGGATTGTCGTCACTGAATAAAAACAAAGGGTAATAAAATAAACAACACACACAGCCAACTGAACTATCATGGTACACAATCCACATTGGTCCTTGGTCCCTGGAGAAATACACTAGCTTTGTTTCCTCTTTCAATATGGAAAGCTAAATAAAGTTTATTGCTTAACAGACATTAACCGTACAGGTTTACTCTAAACGAACCTCTGACAACAGGCGATTAAATCCCTCTTTCCACTGATGTGTACACATTTCAAATTAATTTAAGAAATAAATGAACACAATCGAACTACCTATTTCGTTATTCACCCAGTTACTGGCCATATCTGACGTTCAACAGTATGGTTAGGGACTTATGACTCTAAAATTCAGAGTTTAATCCCTACGGATGTCACACACGACTAAGCTGCTTTGGTATAAGTCACAGAAAATTTGCACCTCAATATAATAATTTTATCCATTATCATAGCAACAAACAAGGACTTTCACCACAATATTCGTTTTCCAGAATAAAACATTCGTTAGAAAGGTTTTGTGTTCATTACCTATACAATCGTATTGTAATTACTATAAGTATAAAAATGTTGCTTGGTAAGATCGAAATAAAATGTTTATGAAACTAGGGTTCTTACCTACATGAGATAGGTGTCGAAAGAAACAGGAAGGTTGAATATTAAAAAATAACAATTATATCATAAAAAATATTACCACTGTCTTCCGCATTATTTGTCTATTTAAAGACGAATGTCCACACAAGATGTATGACTAAAAATTAATACTGTACCGGATGTGTGGGTGTTTTCACAGTATACGTGGGTGTATTTACAACTTGTGACAGTTAAGAGGTCGGATAACGTCGAGATTAACAACACTATTGTGTTGTGTAAACGTGTGTTACTTATCTGTGATTTATTTTTTAAAATGATATTAGGTAACTAGTGCATTGAGGGTGATAAATTGAAACTTAATTCTTTTTAAAAAACAAGGCCTATTTAATGTTGTTGAAATAAAGCATGTAGTATGTAGTACTATATTGTAGTTATATAGAATGTAGCAATTTATTGTGGTTATGTAAAATGTAGTACCATATTGTGTTTATATACAATGCATCACTTTATTGCGGTTATATAGAATGTAATACTATATTGTGGTCATAGAGAATGTAGCACAATATTGTGGTTATGTAAAGTGCAATACTATATTGTGATTATATGGAATGTAGCACTATATTGTGGTTATGTAAAATGAAGTATTATAGTGTGATTATACAGAATGTAGCACTATACTGTGATTATGTAAAATGTATCACTATATTATGGTTATGTAAAATGTAGTACTATATCGTGGTTATATAGGATGTAGCACTATATTGTGGTTATGTTAAATGTAGTACTATATTGTGGTTATGTAGAATATGGTACTATACTGTAGTTATGTAGAATATAGTACTATAGTGTGGTTATGTAGAGTATAGTACTGTACTGTGGTTATATAGAATGTAGTACTGGGTGAAAATTCTGAAAAAGAAATGAGATAGTGAGTACAAATTTGTCTTTCACCTGTCCCAATACTGCAAGTGGACATGGCATTAATCAATAGTTACTCAATCAGTCACAAGGATCACTTCGTTAATCAATAGTTACTCAGTCAATAACAAAGATCGCCTTACTAATCAATTGTTACTCATCCTATTATCAGGTTCTAAACGCTGATGAACTGTTACTATTTGCTTATCTTCCTTAGCCTAAGAGCATGAGGTGTATTTCATTTATGTAATTTAAGAATGATTGGGTTTACTTTGTCAGAGATGAAAACAGCAGTAAAGAAAGTGGCTGGCTGGTGAAGAACATGGTAACATTAACAATAAACACTACTAGCATATCTAGATATCTTTAGCCATGTTAGTTACACTTCCTTAAGAGTTTAAAAGCCGTGTCAATTGCACTTAAAGAATTTGGCAGCCATGTTAATTACACTTCCCGCGTCCTCATTTACTTTTTAAGCACGTACTTGTGATTATATAATACAAAATTGTATCTCTTAGCTGAACTTCGTCATTTTCTTATCCAAAATTTTGAAACAAATATTTGTATTGTAATTGAAGTAAAAGATTTTTTCACAAGTATTTCATTTATTAACCAGCGAGAAAACACACCAGTGATATTTTATTTACCTTGCGTAACAAGACATTTGATTAAAACCTCTTACTATGAAATTCGCTGTTTTTCCAAGTTAGGAATTTTAACATTAAACATTTGTTTTGAGCTTTGGACTTACAGTTCTTGAAGATTAAAAGAAAGACTTAATTTTATTGAACTCACGCTTGACTGCATCATAAAATCGAAAATTCGTTTTTTCTGATGTGAGCACAAAGACAAAAATCAACCTCAAACAGAAGAAATTGGTTATGAAGGTTTCGTTTGTGTACTGCAACAAAACTGGGCAGTTTTACAGACCCGTGTATTTTCGATTTTCTCGACAGAAATGTATTCATGCTTTATGACCCCCGAGTTCCCGACGGCCTGATTTAGCCTGTTTAACAGTACTATTTCATATAGATTAAAGGCCGCGTTAGTGAAGGTAATCTGAAACATCAACACGGTTTTAACGCTAAGGTAAATAACTAGAAGGGCATTACTTCAAAATAACATATTTCTTTTCATCTAGTGTTCTATGTTAACATTATGAGTTCGACTGGTAAAATGGAACCCAAAATTGAGTTCATTTTCACTCACGCTAAACTTGAATGTTCACGAAAGTACACAAAAGAATGCTGCTTTAGATTTCACCAGTTCCAGATTTATCCAGAACGTATGGTTACCCTTAACAAGCAGCACAACAATACGGTTCTATCACTGTTAACAAGGTTACTCATACACACAGTGTTGTGAGCAATATTTACAAACAGAAACTAAAACATCTACTTTTAAAAGACGAAGAAACGGAGAAATCGATTGTAACGACTGGTGAAATGAGAGACAAAGAAACTGAAACAAATAACCTGGAAAAAAATGTTTTAAGATAGTTCATTAAGAACTGGACAAGTACCTTCCTTTGTGAAAACATTTCAGTATCTGTGCCAGGAAGATAATGTTACCAAATCCCAACTTGTTATCTTTGAAACAGTTTACCCTGTTTATAGTTAATTATTGAATTAAATGGAGAAATACACACACATACGCAGGGAGGGGGAGGGGCGATTGAATCCCCTAATTTTAATGCTCATATAGCTTTAACGTTGTTCTTACACAGTCTACACTGTTCGGATATCAAGCATTAGTTGTTGTTTTTCTGTTTTGAGGGAGATAGAAATAGTCGCATAGATTAGCATGGTTTACATGTTATTGTGCTTCGAACAATACGTGGTGTTCACTCATAACTTTCACAAATTAGAACCCATGACGTTCTATGTACGGGCCTAACATGTGCTCTTTCTTACATACCTCAAGGAGATAATTCTACAGTATTATAAAAAATGTACCTTTTTACGTAATCTAGCATGGCCAGGTGGTTAAGGCACTCGACTCGTAATCCGAGGGTCGCGGGTTCGAATCTCTGTTACGCAAAGTATGCTCGCCCTTTCAGCCGTGGGGCGTTATAATGGGACGGTCAATCTTACTCTTCGTTAGTAAAAGAGTAGCCGAAGAGTTGGCGCTGGGAGGTGATGACTAGTTACCTTTCCTTTAGTCTTACACTGCTAAATTAGGGACGGCTAGCGCAGATGGCTCTCGAGTAGCTTTCCACGAAATTCAAAAACAAACAAGCAGAACACCTAGCCATCTGTAGAGTTCTGGAAACTGTATTTTGGGTTGTGCTTTAATCTGTTAAATGTCATGCAAAACTATTTAATTACAATCTCTGTTAATCGTCCCTAATTAATAACTGATAGACTACAAATAATGTCGCTATTCAACAACACCACCCACCGCCCAGTGTTTTGATACTTTTGACCAACGATTATATTGGGATTGACCGTCACATAAGAATGCCCTCACAAAAGGGTTGGTGGTAAGACTCGAACACGCAACCTTTCCAGAAGACTAGTTTTGTACTGTATGCTGACTTCTTCAGGCCTTACGATGTCAGAAAGTAGTTTCCTTATGAAACTATACAACTTCCTAAACGTTTCTTTAAAATAACAAAATCCAGAACGTCTGTCTAATCTTCCCACAGGGTTATTTGGTACTATTACAAATATTTCTTCTATAGTTATCCACCAATTCAACTTCACATCGTGATTAACAAAGGTAACAGCTCAAGTCAACTTGTTTTCGTTACATTTTCTAAGTAGAACAGCGCCCCTAGTGGCATTATTTGAACTTATTAGAAAAAATTTTACTAGTTTCAATAAATTGCAATATAAAATACTGCTTCTACACATGCGGGGTCTCTAGTACCATCATATTTGGAATGTTTGATCTGTTTTCGGGCAAAGGTATATTGAGCTATCTGCTGTGCCCTCCGTAGGGAATCGAAACCTGTATTTTAGAGATGCAAGTCCATAGACTTACCACTGTCACACCATGGAACACAAACTTCAGCTTTACGGTAAACAGAATGTAGAAATATGTGATAGCACAGTCAACAACTCACGTAGTATGTTGGCTTATTTTTGCAATAAATCTAGGAGACTAAAATCATTGATAGGTTATATTTTTAATACACATATATTGTTTTAATATGGTTTTTCTAACGCATGTGTGTAATTATAATATTTTTTCTAAAACACATAAATGGTTCTGATACTGTTTTTCTAACACGGGCATTTCTGAGTTTTCTAATACGTATGTGTTAGAAAAACTATTAGAAATATAAATATATTTTAGAAAAATAATATTAGAAATACACGTGTTAGAAAAAACGTTAAATATATATATATATATGCTAGGAAAACATTATTAGAAATAATAATGTCGTTCTAACATAGATTTTCTAACATGTATTTCTAAACTTGGTTTTCAAACACAGATGGCCCTTATTTAGCTTTGTGCTTAATGAGATTATTTAGACTTTATTCTTCAAAAGTAGTGTCCAGTCGACAAATGTCAGCATTCTTAGTTTATTCTTGTCATTATTTAGACTTTATTCTACAAAGATTGTATTATTGACGAATGTTATTAGGATAATAACAGGATAACAACTTTATTCTTCAAAAGTAATGTCCTATCTATAAATGTCAGCATTCTCAGTTTATTCTTGTCATTATTTAGACTTTATTCTACAAAGGCTATATTAATGACGAATGTCAGCAATCTTTAGTTTATCCTGTTATTGTTTAGACTTTATTCCACAAAGATAGTATATTAATGACGAATGTCAGCATTCTTTAGTTTATCCTGTTATTATTTAGACTTTATTCTACAGACAGCATATTACTGACGAATGTCAGCATTCTTTAGTTAATCCTGTTATTTATACTTTTTTTTACAAAGACAGTATATTATTGACGAATGTCAGCATTCTTTAGTTTATCCTATTATTATTTAGACTTTATTCTACAAAGACAGTATACTATTGACGAATGTCAGCAATCTTTAGTTTATCCTGTTATTGTTTAGACTTTATTCCACAAAGATAGTATATTGATGACGAATGTCAGCATTCTTTAGTTTATCCTGTTATTATTTAGACTTTATTTTTAGAAAATAGATATTTGTAAATTATCCCTGTTCTTAGTTATTCTTTTGTATCAATGTTTTTTGCTAATAGACATTATGGCTTTTTGTTATAGGTAAAAAAAAATAGTTTTAAGTTTTTTCCTTTAATATTTCTAATTTGGAGTTCGTTAACAGTTTTAATATTTAAATATATTTAAGATTACTGAGAGCTTAAAATAAAGTTTCTACAAGTCAGTCACTTAGCAAGTCATTTAATGTATTGCTTTTAAATAGTGGCAGTGCCAGGATATTTTCGTTGGGGGGCGATGGACCTGAGGTAAACTGTATAGGGGCTTCCCAAAATTCCATCAATATGAAGTAGAGATGGTAAATTATAATAATGTAAAACAAAGGTACGTTTCAGAAAGGTGTGCTATTTTGAACTGTGTTTTCCACGCAGTTTTCATTGGATTCTCATACTTTGATTATTAATTCATTATTACAAATTAGAAATGCTTCATAGTTTTGACCTATGCACAATACACTTATACATGCATGCTATGTTTTACTTTTCAATAAAAGATAAATGAAAATAATGGGTAAATTATTAACCTCTGAAACCTTTGGTTTATCAAGTAAAATCCCTGATGATCTGTTGTAACTTGAAATCAACGTGATTGTCTAATCTTCTTCAAAGTTCAAAATAGAATGGCATTACACAGGGAGCGACAATACAGCGCATGAGTTTCAGGGCATTAAGTACGTTGCTATGGGACGCATGACACATACTTCCGCTTTAATGAAGACGTTGAGTACTACAGATCTATGTCTCTTTGATGTTAATTGTTAAGCAACAACAACGATTATTTTCCATATTTTATGAATATATGTAGGTAACAGTATTGGGGAGGCTTGGCTCATTGGGAGATTAAGCCCCACTTGGCGCCGCCACTGCTTTTAAACTGTAAGAGCTATATTTGCCAGTTAGTAAAATAAATAATATTTCGTTTATGGTCCTCACTATTTATATTTCGGGTACTGACTACCTACCGTTCTGGATCAGAGGAGGTCAAGTGGCTATTTGTGTCATTTGGTGGACATATGGTCTGAAGTTGGAGCTGGTAAATAGACTCTCAGCTGTGGAGCATTATAACCATGACAACCAATCCCTTTAAACAGTTAGGAATATAAGTGTCAAGGCTACTACTGGCTGGTTTTTCCCTCTATTCGACTGTTTCTGATTAATAATGATTATGCTTGAACTTTTTATGGTATATGAACTGGCCATGTGTCACTTGGGGTACCGTTCGTATTAAAAATATCAAATACTTTAATTTTTACTTTACTGGTTTTAACAGATGTAATAAAATGATGCCTTGTTGCTGTAGAAATATGTGTAAATGACAGATTAAATAAGTTAACATTAAAAAGCTTAATATGTAACATACGTGTACATTGCCATCTGTTGTCGGGATCATTTTATATTTACAGTCTTATTATTTCCACATTATGGTCCAAGGATGACTTCAAATAAATAGTCATAATACAACGCCATCTTACGTTCTAAAAAGAATAATAATATTTGTTACTGAATATTCTTAAATTACAACGCAACGAACAACGGATTTAGAACCATAACAAAAATATATGTTTTTTAGATAATGTATAGGATCTTACAAATTCTTCTCTTGCAAACATCTTTTGTGTTTTGAGTGTTTAGCTAAGATTTTGTTCCCCTCTTCATCGCACCATCTAGTAGTAATGTAACGACTTATGGCAATAAACAAATATTTCAAAAACATCTTATTAAATACAGATTTTTTTACGTTAATGACGCAACTGTTACTATGTCATTATATTTTATTGGGTTTGTAGTCTTGAATGTGGTGAAAGATTAAATATGACCAAGAGATGTGGTTGGATTTGAATATGCCAAACGGAATTACATTATTGAACGTGGTCAGTAGTAAAACATGTCGACAGTTATAGTGTAAAATGTTGTCAATAGAGAAAAATAAAGGACTTATAATGTTGAATTTGACGAACAGAGAAACCTTTTATATTTGATCATCTCGAAAGTATGACGAAAATAAGTCTCGACTCCTGGGAGTTATAATATTGAATGTTACCGAGTTATATTCTTCAATAAATTATGAAAAAAAATAACTCTTACGAGTTAAGATCCTTGATAAAAATATTTTTGGAGTTATAATGTCGAAGTGAGTAACAGCGAAACCTTTGACTAACAAAACAAGATGTTACCCGAAACTGTCATGGTATGTGTTTGGTCCACAAATTAAGCCTAATCTCTTAAATGTCAGAGAGAAAGTATCTGTAGAGATCACATGTATAATTATAAAAAGATTTGAAGTGTTGTTTTCCATTCTTTCTTTTTAAACTTTTTTCAAATCAAATTGAAATTATATGGGTTACTTTTCTAAGTTGCGCTTATTAAAGTTAGTCGCTAGTTTCAAACGACCATTATTTCTGAAAAATTAATTCAACCCTTACACGACAGGTGAAAATAAGCAATGTGTGCATTTTTCTTATAGCAATGCCACATCGGACTATCTGCTGAGCTCACCGAATGGAATGGAACTCCTGATTTTAGCGTTGTAATTCCGAAAACTTACCGCTGTACTAGCGGGTGGCAAGAAAATAAGCAATACAGGCAGATTTTTTCCGATATAATAAATTAGTTAGAAATTGTCTCTAATATAAACTTATCACATTATTTTCTTAATTTTTCTATAAAAATTAATTACTTCTGGAGATGTGCATCAAACGAAACTGTTAAAAAAACAAACATGTGAGTTAATTATCAGTGAGTTAATTGTTTCACTGCACAGTGGCCTCAAACAGGCCACTGATTTTAATTCTTAAAGGCTGGTTAGTTTTGTTAATTAAAAAAAATATCTGACATGTAATAGAATTACAATCTGGGATATGGCCATGTTTTACTATAACTGACAGAATTACATATCGCCAGTATCAAAACCCAGATTTTTAGTATAGTACACTTAGTTCTGAGTTATTGGAAGACAGTTCTAGTACGATTAGTTTGATAAACAAATTTATATAGTGTCCCAGAGATGGCGCTAAACGCATTATTATGATATTTAAGAATGATGTTGGTAATAAGAATAATATGTTACATAATTCGACAGGTAGCAGCACTATCTATGTAGGGATGACTTAGATTATTAATTATTATTTTGCTTATCTTCTCAGTATGTTATCAGAACCGTACAATAATACTAAACAGTATTATTTCCTTTCAAAACAAATCTACCTATTGTCTGGTTCACAAGTTCTGGGAATGTCTCTAAATACTCGTATCCTAGCTAAAAGTGTCAATTTCTTGTTCTTCTTTCTTCTGCTTCCTTTTTATTTCATGCAGCTCAAAAGCCAAAACAGTGGTATCAATCTGTTTCACTGAAATAACATAGCTTAAAACGGAATATTTACTTTTATTATAGGTATTAATACTTAGTGGTAATTTTAAAAATAACCCAAACACCGGTGTAAACGATGTTATTATTAATTACCCCTTGAATTTAGCTTTATTACAGAAACTTAGCGTTTCTTCAAAATCTTAAGTAAGGGTAAATAAGGAATTACAAGCCAAAAACATATAATAAATATAACAGTTGAAACATAACCTTGGTTATGTTTAGAACTATGCCTATTGAAATACTGTATTAAAAACAACAAGCAAATAAAACTAAAAACTAAAAATAAGTAAATAAGAAATTAATTTACGACAGTATCAATATGACTCTTCAATCATAATTGGGTTAATCGTGATTTTATCTTTTAACACTGTTATACTACATGTTTGTGCTACTATGTAGGGATGACACTAATGCCATCCCTACAATCTTGTTTACATTGTTTTTGAATGACTGATATTAGCCTTTCCAGTTGAGTTTTCCTTACTTGTACCTCTGTATATGGTTAACCACAAAGATACAAAATGGGCCATCTCTGTTGTGGTCATCAGAAGCCTCGAAACGTGATTTTCAGCAGTGTGAGTTCATTGAGCTATTGCGTGGGCGTGGTCTATAAGAAGTATAAGTAATTTATTTAACTCGTAAACGCCTTTACCACACAAATTACCATAGCCCTAATGTCAAACCATTTACGAAGCTAAACCTTTAGGGTCATTAACTTATTTAAGTTTTACCTGTCTTTTTGAAGAGATTTCGTTTTATGCAATATTTTTAAAACAAAATCACCATTCAAAATAAAATATTTTCAAAGTCCACATCTCATGCATAATACAGCTGTCAGCCGGCATGCCTTTAGTTAGGGATTGTCATAATCGTAAGATATTTAATGAATTGTTTATACTTTTGTGTGAGGATATTAGTCTTATAGTACATCGATTCACAAGTCTGAACTTTTCAGTAAAACCAAAAGTAATGTGTAACGCATATTATTTCTAATGACATAGTATATAATCTGACAGTGCAATATTTACTTACATTCTGATGGTGTTGAGTTTACTTATAGTCTCACTGTGGTGACTTTAATTATAGCTTGATGGTGCTCATTTTCCTTATAGTCTGATAGTTCTGACTGTATTCAAAGCATGGCAGTTTTGACTTTACTTATAGCCTGGTAAATCTGACTTTTCTTTTAGACTGATAATGCTCACATTACTTATAGTCTTATACGCTGATTGTGCTGACTTTACTTATAGCCTGGCGGTGCTCATTTTTACTTATAGATTGATAGTGCTAACTTTACTTATAATCCGACAGTGCTGACTTTACTTATAGCCTGATAATTTTGACTTTACTTATAGTTTGTTAGTGCTGACTTTTATCATTGTCTGGCAATTTTGATTTTACTTTTAGTCTGATGATGCTGATTTACTTATATCCTGGTAATTCTGTCTTTACTTACAGACTGATCTTCCCGGCTTTAGTAATAGGCTGATGGTGTTCATTTTACTTATAGTCTTATGGTGCTGTTTTTAATCATAGTTTGGTAATTCTGAATTACTTCTAGTCTGATAGCGCTGAATTTACTTATAACCTGATGGTGCTCATTTTACTTATTGTATGATAGTGCTGACTTTACTCATAGGCTTTCTTTACTTATAGACTGATTGCGCTGACTTTAATCACAGTATGGTAATTCTTACTTTACTTATAGTCTGATGATGCTGACTTTACATATAGTCTGATATTGCATACTTTACTTTATATCCTAGTAATTCTGACTTTATTTATAGACTAATTGTGCTGACTTTACGTACAGTCTTACGATGCTCATTTCACTTACACACTGATAGTTCTGACATTACTTATAGACTGATTGTGCTGTTTTTACTGATAGCCTGATGGTGCTCATTTTACTTATAGTCTGATATTTTTGGCTTTAATTACAGACTCATGGTGCTTATTTTATATATAGTCTCATAGTGCTGAATTTACTTATAGCTTAGTAATCCTGACTTTAGTTGTAGACTTGATTGTGCTCACTTTATTTATAGCCTGATGGTGTTCATTCTACTTATAATCTGATAGTGCTAACTTTACTTACAGCCTGATTGTGCTGACTTTACTTATAGCCTGATTGTGCTCATTTTAGTTATAGTCTTATAGTGCTGACCTTACTTATAGTCTGATAGTTGTGACTTTACTTACAGCCTTATGATGCTCATTTTATCTGTAGTCTAATAGTGCTGACTTTACTTATAGCTTGGTAATTCTGGCTTTACTTATGATCTAATGGTGCTCGTTTTACTTATAGTCTGATAATGCTGACTTTAATCATAGTCTTGTAATTCTGAAATTACTTGTAGTCTAATGGTTGTGGCTATAATTAAAATTAGCACTATCAGGCTATAAGTAAAGTCAGCACAATCAGTCTATAAGTAAAATCAGCATTATTAGGCTATAAGTAAAGTCACCACTATTAGACTATAGGTAAATTTAGTACCATCTGTCTGTAATTAAAGTTTAATTATGGCCTTGTAATTCTGTCTTTATGTGCTGACTTTACTTACAGGCTGATTGTGCTTATTTTACTCGTAGTCTGATAGTTATATCTTTAATCATAATCTGGTAATCATGACTTTTGTTATAGACTGATTGTGCTGACTTTACTTGTAGCATGTTGGTGCTCATTTTACTCATAGTCTGATAGTGCTGACTTTGATCATAGTCTGGTAATTCTGGCTTTACTTGTAGCGTGGTAATTTTTACTCATATTTAATGATGCTGTGTGTATGGATGTTATTTTGATACTGGTTTTAAAACAGTTATTACGTTCACCAAGTCACAAATGTTTTATCCTGATGATTTAAATATTCACGTCATCAGAAACATGCTGTATCTAAATGGTAATTGTTTTTGTCTCATTGTAACTGAACCTTATCCTAATGGTTTCAACTTTCAAGATAAGACGGAAATGTAGATATTGGTAACTTTTATTAATTTATAAAAAACTAAATAATTTCCTAATGATGTGAACACTCAGAAAAGTCAGGGGAAATTATAAGAAGATTGTAAAACTTTTATCAAATCACAGACACATTTATATATTTTTAACATTCACAACACAACTAAGAATCAGTATTTGTATATCAGATTTTATAGGACTTCAGAATTACAAACATTTTTGTACTTCACTTTTTACGACATTATGAAAAGTCGTTACATATCAGATATAAAGCCAAACGACTCGAAGACGTTAGTTAATAAAATATAGAAAACTGTGACTTAGTGATGCTAATTTTCATACAACTATACAAAGATATGATTTGGTGTGGTTAAGGTTTGTAAACGTTACTGAGAAACATCGTAAAATGTATTAGTGTTAACTTTCATGCTCTACAGAAATACCCAGTGGTGCTACTTTTAACATATTTGTAAAATAAACATATCTGGATGTCTTTAAGATTTGGAATAAATCAGTTTCTTCCTAGTTTCACTGCCATTTCATTCTTATTTCTTTATCTCTCTATCATACTTGTGTGTTGGGGTATCTATTATCTGTCCTTGTGCAGGTTTATATACTTGCATTAGTTAATCCGTCTATCTCTTCCTCTTTGAATTTGTACGTTTAATTAATTATTGATTTCTTATTTCTATATTTTAAGTCTTCATCTTAATGTTTTGGACTTCCACCAGTCTGTTTAATTAATTATCGTCTTTATATGTATTTAAACTCCGACATTATTGTTTTCTGATCTATCTAATTATCGTGTTGTTCGTTCTTACATTAACGTTATAAAAAAAAGCGTTTTCTTTATAGTCCACTTGAATAATACAAAAGAAGAAAAACTTCCAATTTGCTGAAGAAAGTGTTTGAAAAGTTCATTTTATTTCTATTTTCACTTATTTACAATGTTTCTTTCACGTCAACCAACCATTGCTTTGGTAGAGTAAGACGAAATGGACAAATTCACATTTCTGCTGAAATTCAATTTCTAATGGAAGCTTCTCATAAAATGTAGACACGACTCTCAACCGTATGTAGACAAAGCTTACAACTAAACATGTGGATCATGCTTTCGAATGTGACTCTTAATGCTGAGTTACTAACGTATATTTCAAACGTCTGTTTCTAACCTTACATTATGTTTGTGATATTTCCTTAATGCTATACATTGAAATGACTTTTCAGGTCGTGCCGTTAAATCTTGCTCGTTTTAGTGATAAAGACCTGCTCTCTAGTAGCAAAGCGGTATGTCTGTGGATTTACAATGTTAAAAACTGGGTTTCAATACCCGTGATGGACAGAGCACCGATAAAGACCTACCCCTTCCCAATTATAAGCAAGTCCTTCTGAAGACAGTAACTAAATTCTAAAACCAAATAAAAATGTTTTTTATTTGTAATTAAACACGAAGTTGCACAACGGACTATCTGTGCTCTGCCCAAACAGATATCGAAACCCAGTTTCTATCATTGCAAGTCCACATACATATCACTGTGCCATTATGGGGCACGTTCTTGTAAGTATGGCGCTTTACTCGCAATCTGACGGGAGAGGGTTCGAATTTCGTCACCGAATATACTCGTTCATTCACTCGTGAACGAATACTTTGTTTTGTTACAAGAAGTGTGTCTGCGAAAGACAGGGCAATGTAATTTTAGTAGCCTCAGACTAAATGCCAATAAGGAAGTAAAAAGAAACACTTTTTGAAATATATTATTGTAACGCATTTTATATGGAAACCATAACATGTCTACAATAATATGTAAATATCAAAATAGCTTTTTTTCTTCGTTTGTTTTGAATTTCACGCAAAGCGACACCAGGGCTATCTACGCTAGCCGTCCCTAATTTAGCAGTATAAGACCATAGAAAAAAAAAAGCTAGTCATCTCTACCTACCGCCAACTCTTGGGCTACTCTTTTACCAACGAAGAATGGGATTGACCGTCACAAATGGCGGGCATGTTTGGTGTGACGGGAATTCGAACTCGCGACCCTCAGATTACGAGTCGAACCTTAATCCACCTGACCATGCCGGGCCTTTTTTTGTTTTCAACATTGGAGTAACGAAAAAATATGTATGCAGGAAAGACGTACGAATCGCAATCCTATACTGCAAATAACATATATGTACACACATCTCATGTTACCCAAGATTGCTGATAGGGAGAAGACAGCATTTATTTACAGATCAAAAGTTCATTCGTGTAATCCTACCTAATTATCTTCTCGTCCTTCCTATACACTGGTGGGATGTTAAACCATGAAAACTCATTAGCCTTATATCCTCTTTGGTTCTCTACCTCCAAAATGTTTTCGTTTTTTGTACTATTAAATGAAAAAAAAGAAGAAAAGCATTTCTAAATGGTGTTGCGATCCCATTTTTACATTCCTGTGGATTCTTGTAAATCACACATTACATATAAAACAAATACATGTAATAGTGATGTCTTTTTTAGCTCCTTTAATATGCAATTTGGATGCAAAATAAATTAAGCACTAAATCCAAGATAGCTTGATGACACCTACCTAGAACGATTTTTAATATCAGTTACTACTGTTAACCTGAAAACATTTTGAACATCGCTTAATACTGTATGCTGAAAACGATTTCAAACATCAGTTATAATCATTACCTGTGACAGTTTCTCATATCAGTTATTCACTCCATTACAATTCTCAATATCAATTATTCACGTCTATTACAACAAATCCCAATATCAATTATTCACGTCTATTACAACAATTCTCAATATCAATTATTCACGTCTATTACAACAATTCCCAATATCAATTATTCACGTCTAACTGCAACAGTTGTCAATACCAGGTATTCACATGTCTAACTATAACAATTTTGAAAATTCATTTCGCCTTCTCTACTAGTATTTTTCAAAAACATTCGTTATCGTCTATTTATTTAATTCTCTAGACTAAAACAAACAGACCCGTATTTCATAAAAACAGAAATAACTAAATCAACTTAAAAAGAAACGTGTACTTATTTTAACGTTACATTTTGTTTGTAAATATTTTCTGTAACCGTTTTTTATTTTGTGATAGTTTATTTAGAAGAGTTTGAATTGTGTGTTTATATGTTATTTTCTATCTGAACGACAGTTCTAACAGATTTGCTTTTTATTTCATTAGATGGCATATTTTAACTTCTGATTCAGTATTGCAACATTGTAAGTTCTAAACATGCGTTTGTAAAGTATAAAGAATACATTATTGACGTTTTAGGAGATTTTAGTAGTGCGTGTATTGGTTTTAACAGATTTAAAACTGTGGGAAGTCCAACATGGCGGTGTTTGTCTATTGTTCCGGATATTCGCACACACCCAAACAATTGCTATCCCAGCTGACCTTTCCTAAATAGGAATCTGCAGAGTGGAGTGAAGGCAAACGATATGTACTGATAATTATCTGGCTGCAATAAATCGAGTAGAGGTATATGACATGTGCAACCCGCCCACAAACCCAAAGCTTAAAGCACGATTTTGCGACAACTTATCACAAAAGAGGGACTATGTGATGATTCCGTTTGAACCACTTGGCTACGACCATATCACCGTTTATCGCTGTGACTTGGATGGGATAACACGTGGGTAACTTTGAAGAAAAATTAATGCCACTAACGACAAATGTTTATGCTGAAGAGTAATCTTTAGTGCTTGGACACCGGTGTGATAAAGACCGTAGTGAAAAGACAGATATTTTAGATGTGCTTACGTTTGTTTCAGGAATTTATTACTTTTAGCCTGAACAGTGCCTTATGCGGATGTGGTTCAAATGGTCAGCTCAGAAACCTCTTGGATTTAGATATCGCAGTCCCTAATTCTGCACAACTGACCAAATGCAAAGCAGCTACACACCAGCACACGCCGCAAAAAAAAAACTTTGTGTCGCTTTGCATCAAATAGTAAGGTTAAATGTCAATGAAAATGAGCAATGTATTCAGTAGCATCACCTCTTAAACTTTGGACCTTTCGATCCGTAATATTACATTTTAGTTACAAGTCTTTAACGACACTATGTTATCAGGTATAACTTTAAAATGTTTTGATACACAAAATGACTTATCTTAATGCATTTTCTTTCCTTAGAATCAAACATCTTTGCATCCATGGTGTAAGTATTTTCATTAGAAATAACGTTACTAATCCTAAAATCACAAATGGTATCCATATCCCCCTTTTTTTGTAATACACGTGCACCAAATTCCTTACAACTTAGACAACGACATTTCTTCAAAAATTACTACAATATTCCATACCTTAGGCTTAGTTACATGAAGTATTCCAATAATACTCATAATTCATATGAATGAGATGAACTGCTAGGACTACGTCCGGTCATACTTTTATTTATTTATGGAAAGTACTAAGATAGTACTCAATCATTCTATTTATTTATGAAAAGTACTAAGATAGTGCTCAATCATTTTATTTATTTGGGGAAAAAAATTGAGAAAACACTTTTTTATTTTTTTAATCTGATTCAGTGAACCATGAAGATAACAGGCAACATCCAATCAAAATATCTGATATAGTTTTAAAAAGTATGTGAACATTTTAAGCATAATATACAGTTACGTAGTACGACAATATGCAATTTATTTTAAATGTTCTAGAACACATGGTACACTTGTAGGAGATTTGTTGTTTGATTATTTTCATAACTCTGTTATTGTTAATAAATTAAATTTAGTTCTATACGAAATCGTTTATAACTTTAAAAAGTGTGTCGTTTCGGGTGGTTTGTTTGTAAGCATGTTATCACGTGACTCTGTTTCTGAAAGCTGCTTTCCCCGTGCAAACCTTTCCAAACCGAATACCTGAGGACGAGATAATGGATCACATGGGTGACAGAGAGTAAACGTTCACTTGTGGTTCTGGAAATTATGTGGTATTAGATTAAGAACAATCCTTATGTTATACTACTAGTAATACAGAAACTAACAACGGTGTAGTGTCAATTAAAGTCGCTGTTAGCCAAAAGTAATAGTTTATGGAATACATAACTACTAAGGTCGGTATTAAACAATAACTATAGTTTGTTCTGATACATAAATAAAAGTAGCCAAAAGATACTAAAAAATCCTTAAAAACAAGTAATACAAAATAGATTTTAAGTTTTGTTCCCTGGAAAAATTAATATTAGAGTTACAGTTAATGGCTTGTAACGTTGTATACCATCCATATGAATTCTGTGAAATTTATAGAAAAGCGATAGTCGTTTTAGATTACCACTATAATTGGTTTTGTTATAAACTACTCCTTGAACATTTGCAACCTACATGGTCTTAGGTTTACTGAGAGCCACAGTTTAATTGATTTTAATTTGCATTTGTAATATTTCAAATATATATTTTAACACATTGCACTTATGGTTGTAGTTTCCTAATACTGATCATGATTAATATAATATTTCACTGTATAACTTAATCTGCAGTAGTTTCTAATTTGATGTCGGTAGTTTAAGCATCAACGTAAGGCTTACTTCATTTAAAAATATTCTAATTTATGTACCACGTAGTATCCAAGTATTAAGCAATCACTGAATGAATGTAATGAACAAGTAAATAGAAAATCAAGTTTAGGTAAACTGTTAAAAATACATACTAATATAGGAAAGTCTGTTAATAAATAGGCTCAAATCGAAGTTTAACTAGCAAAACAGTGCTGTTCTTTCATTGTTGTAATATGGAAAAGTATTCAGTATAATTGGGACAAGACATTCTTACAACTGAAAGTTCTGCAGTAGAAATTGTGCTATTGTCAGGATGCACGGTCGTCAGAAAGAACATGGAAGAACGTGGCAACATGTGTACTACGTCCTCTCACCCTTGAAATTAAACCCATAATAAGGCTATGGAGAGGCATATCCGTCAGTATCGGTTCTTAGATTTAGACCATCCACTTTTCTAAGCAACCGACTACACTGCACAACAAAGTTTTTGTTTCTTGAACACTGTTGGGTGTTCCTTATAGATTTTTGGCTGCTGATCACGAAAATCACATCCCAATTTGCCCATCGCGGACCGTTTCATTGAAATTTTCAGTTTTGCTACAATGGAAAAACGATATCAGGGCAACTGGAATTCGCCAATGCTTGCTGACTACTGTTGGACATTGCAACGTGATGGACCGGACATTGAATACAAACGAAAATCAGGAGCAAAACACTTTTTAATTATGTTGAACTTAATATTGTATTAGAAACATGAACGCAATTAAATACTTTATTGCCGGTAAACAGTTAACTGTCTATTTCTCAGAGTTCCTAGGTGATGAAGTATAACCAAAATTATATTTGTGCATACACCCACCAGGTATCTGTCACAATCAGCAAAAATTTTCAGGAAGCAAAACATTTCAAAAAAATTGTCGTGCAGTGCGATATGACCTAAGACTATTTCAGATGTTACGTCATCATATTTCGTTTTTCCGGATCTTTCATTGTCATTCAACATCAATAACTTAAGTTCCATTTCTTTATCGATGTTTAAAAATACCTTTAGTTGTGATGTTTCGTACTTTACACTGGGACAATCCTAGTGCTCACGCCATTTTTGAAGATGGAAAGTCTGGTAGTCAGAACGTTCGACCTGCAATATACAGGTCGCAGAGTCGAATCTATATCATCGAACAAGCTCGCCCTTTGTATTATAAAGACGGCTGTTATGGGTATTAAAACTTTAATTAAAATAAAGTACAGAACAACATTTAGATCTTCTTAGGTCATCTTCAGGTTAACAATGATGGTTTTAAAACGTTGTTCTGTACTTTAATACCCATACCAGCCGTCTTTAGAATACTTCAAGTTAGTTTCTCGTCATCATCAATGCTTACCTCTTTCTGCCGAGGGGGCAATACACAATGAAGATCAACCCTACTATAGAAATGTTAAAAGAGAAGCCCAAGAGTTGGAGGTGGGTGTTATTGACTGATTACCTTCCCTCTAATATACCACTTTTAAATTAGGGAATGCCAGCGCAGATATTCCTCGTGTAGCTTCGCATCAAATTCAAACCAAACCAATTGCTGTGTAGCTGCGATCAGGATCAGAGTGCTTCGCGTTATTTGGAAACAAAAAACAACACAAATATAATTTGATTCCAAATGGAATAAAAATCATACAGTTCATACCAAAAAAAAAGTTAAAAAATATTTGTTGATTTTTAAGTTTTTACGTAGATATATTGTTATTTCTCCATTACTTAGCGATCCAATTACTATGCATGTTACTATTACCGTATACCAGCAGCACCCCTGTTCAGCCGTGAAGTTATTATAACATGACAGTCATTCACAGTATTCGGTTGGCGGCGGGCATTCTTCAGTAGCTACGTTTCTTCTGGTTTATCATTCCATGGCAAAGGAGAGGTACTACAAACTACTGTTATTTTTGCACAAAATTCAACAGACAAGAAATAAATACAAACAATGAAACTAAGAAAAACTCCAAGTTGGCCAAAGGCACGTGCTTTATACGTCAACAAGTTTTATAAATATAATTTCATTCGTTTGTCTTAAAAATATCCTTGTATTATGTAGTTTTAAATAGCTGAACCAAGAGAAAACACACTCAGCATTATTATACCAAGGGTTGTAGATGTTTATAATGAAATGTACGGTATATTTCACATGTCACAAAAATGTAAAGAGATTTGCCTAAGGATTGAGACAATTAACCAATTACAGCGTTTCCGACATGGCAGGCAGAATTTCCGTGGTATATAATAAATGTTTCTACAGGCGGTATGGAAATCTTGCAACTACAACACTTTCATCGATACCATGGCAGAAAGTAACGTAATCACGTGCAATCTAAGTCCGGAGGCAATGTTAAAATTACAGTTAAAGATCCCCCGATGTAACATTAATCGTTACTTTGAATTTCAGGAACCATGACTTCCCTATAAGGCTTGAAACTGCTAACACTGGTTTTACTGTTTATCTCAGGAACCACGACATCTTTGTAGGCTTGAAACAATTTATACCTATTTATAATGAATCTTAGGAACTATGACTTTTATGTTGGTTGCAA
Organism: Carcinoscorpius rotundicauda; assembly: GCA_011833715.1. Lineage (NCBI taxonomy): Eukaryota > Metazoa > Arthropoda > Merostomata > Xiphosura > Limulidae > Carcinoscorpius > Carcinoscorpius rotundicauda. The sequence continues at coordinate 66,165,330 of CM022392.1, read as the reverse complement.
ACTTCAACATATTTTCAGTGTAAGTTAATTAAGATGTGAGTTTAATGTCATTTTCTGTTATCTAGCCTTTTAGCATTAGAAAAATGAACTTTACATGTTGTGTTAGAAAGTTTTTTTCTTTGTAATTCATAACATATTTGTTACATCTACAATTAGACAGAATTCATACAATTCATAAGATCAGTAATATTAATGTAAATTTAATTTATTTTGTATTGAGAGCTGAGCTCTTGTTATTATTGATAAATATGAGGTATTTTACTCAGTACCTATGTTACTTGGTATCTTCTATTTTATAGCGAAGCTAATTTGAGTTATCTGCTATATCCGTTGTGGAAAATTGAACCGTAAATTTTAGGCTTGTAAGTCCTTAGACTTTTTGTTGACTCACCAGCAGACATTTTTATGTAAATAAAAGTTTTTTTTCAAAAATTAACTGTGTAATTCAACTGAATCTATAATAAAAACCGTCAAAAGTTAGACAGAAATCTCTATTTATAGAAGGCAAGAATGTTTATAATATATATACATTGGTTGGTACATGGTTTCTTAAGACATTGTTCATTATTGTTTTTTTTTATGTTACTTGAAATATGCAGACAATTGAGATCAATACATTTTAGTTTTTATTGTTGTCGTGGAGGTGTGAGGTTTTGTTTTTAGAGTAAGAAAAGCAAAGTTAAAAATAAAATAAAGAGTATATTTATCACATACATGAGAACGAGTTAATTAATATTCTGCTATATTAATAAGCACATAATTAAATCAATTTTAAATGAATTGTGTCTCATCAACTGTACCTAATTATTCAATTCAAAGTTTTTGTACATTCTTCATTTACCTGAGAATGTAGGCACTCCTAACTTATCAAGCAACAGCAAAAGTTGACATTTCTTAAGAATATAACTTGCCAGTTGTCTAATTTTATACCTCTCTGAAAATGTCTACAGCTATTGATTCGTCATTTGTCTAACAAAAAGCTCCACTCAATACTCGATAAAACTAGTCACAGCTCACTTTTCTACTTAACGATCTCAATGAAGACTGTACAAATAGCCACTGGTCAGTTGTCTACTTAACGATCCCAGTGAAAACATTGTATAATTAGCCACTAATCAGTTGTCTAAGTAATATCTTATAAACTGCTCTTGCATAAGAACATTTCAATGTATAAATTAACTTGAATTTTTAATTTCAATACTTCTTGCCGTATTGCACACACTTATGTCTAGAGACGTTGCCATGGGAATAAAAGAAAACTTACGTCGGGTATACAGTATGGATTTGTTTTCGTATCACCGTAATGATACATATATATATATATATATATCCGCTTACGAAGAAATTATGGTATAAAGAATTTTAAAGTTGCTAAGAATGAAGACGAAATTCTATATTTGCTGTTAAGGATTATGAACTACTTCTGCACAGAAAGCTACAGGGATTCGAGTTGTTTCCTAACGAGCAATATTCGAGCTGTCCCTCCTTCCCCTTTCTGTCATATTTAAGCTAACCGACTGTATACCTGCATAAACTAATTTTATTATAGTTTAAACGTGAAGACAAAAATCTTCTGCTCGTGAGCTGTTACCGCCTACGCTATCAGTATCTCGTGCACTTTACGTAATTCCATTGGTTAAGAACTCGTCACTTGATATTTACTAACCGAACGATTGGCTTTTAGATGCAGTATTAAGTAATGCTTCCAACATATTGGCCCTAGAGACGACTTGTTAATAACTTATAATGTAGATCTTCTAAAAGGTACACGTGGATGTTTCTATTTTCACACCAACAAAACCCCAAGGACGAAATTATTTCTTACTTTTATCATTTACAGAAGAAGTAATTCATGTGTTTATTTTCACTATTTACAGAAAACAGTAATTATGTGCATTTACTTTTACCATTTTCAGGAGACAATAATTCAAGTGTTTACTTTTACCATTTATAGAAAACAGTAACAAAAAAACATTCTACCAGCTTTGGTATAGTGGACAAAACCCTTTCGGCAGTAGCAAGCAACACAGAAGTGTCTCTGAAATGACACTCTTCTTATTATTACTGGAGCAATAAAGAAAATTGTGTTAAAATTATTACGAATATTATTAATATGTAATTCCATACGAATTACTAACATATGAGAATTGTAAGGCCTAGCACATTTATTATCACAGGTATTAGGCTATTAAATGAAGTAATTTCAGTTGTATCATTTGATCGTGTAGTCTTTACGCAGATAGCAACATATATAGAAAAGTTACATTACAAAACTGTGACGTTTGTTAAAACTAATTACGCCTAACCTAATCCTTAGGCTTAATTAGTATTAGACTATTAAACGAAGTGATTTAAAATTTATCGTTTGACCAAGTATGATACTGGTAAAAACTGTTACACTACATAAATTTTCATATATTGATAGAAAGCCGTTATTGTATTCGACGAATTTAAACTTTTGTATAGTTATTTTGCAATATAATGTGTTTTCATTGCTAGAGTTTTCGTTGAATGGAGAGTGTATCACAATGTGCGAATTGATGTAAGCTATATTTTTCACATTCTAACATAAGAGTTTGCTTGATAGAGGAAGCATGATATTACATCATGATGACGCGACACCTAGAAATTTCATGAACCTTACGACCTCAGTAGAATCTAGAAGTCTTGTGTAGTAGGAACAAATATCAATACAAAATAAATACCACAATCAGGGTATTTAATGAATGAGTTAAACATTGAGGGTCCTTTTATCTGCGATTCATTTCATAAACTAGTTAAATAATTAATCATGGTTTTTGTTACAGATTAATTAGAAAAAAAAATTCCAAATACCTTTTGAAGTAAGTTAGGCATACATTGGTTTTGTAATTTATGCTGAAAGGTTTGTTTGTGAAGTTAAGTCTGCAAATGAACGCAGTGTTTAGTAAACGTTACTGAAGAAATAATTTATTTCTTTACCGCCTGGAATGGTCTATAGGTTAGAGTACTCGATTTGCAATCTAGAGGTCATGGGTTGGAATGCTGTTCTTGAATATGCTTACCCTTTCAGCAGGAGAATTGTAAAGTTATAATCAATCCCACTATTTATCGGTAAAGAACAGCCCAAGAGTTGGCAAGGAGTAGTGTTGACTAATACCAGTTCCTGTAGTCTAATACTTAAGAATTAGGGATGACAAGTGCAGATAGCCCTGAGATAGTTTTACGAAAAGTTCAAAAAACAAACAAGCTGTTTACAGTAACAGAACAAAGATTTAATATTTTTATCACATAAACCAGTCTTAACATTTCTCATCAACGTCCTCAATGAAGTGATCAGAGGAATTAGCTTCATTATGTTGTTTCTGGGAGAGTTTCTTTCAAATTTCCTAAATATGACTGTGATATATCATTAATTGACAAAAATGACCAGTTGGCTGAAGATCAAACTGTATGATCGTCTACAGAGTAAATATAGTCTTTCTTTTATTGAATATGTTGTATCACATATGATGTCTCTCTTAATTTAAATATTGGCCATGTCAAGTATTTAGCAATGTTAAAGTTATCAAGCCAGGTTCGAGCCTGTGAGATACGAACATTGTTAAGCAGTGAGTATGCTTTAAACGAGATTGCTAATCTCTTCTCGTGGATAGTGAGTGATAGGATATCATTGATTGAGATTTGCTGCCTTTTGTCAGTTGTTAAAAATCAATGATGGCGGCCCTAGTAGCTTTGCCATGAATGCAAATACAATAAAGATTACAAATATAATCAAATTCTTAACTCGTTTGTTGTTGTTTTTTTAAGAAAGTAATATTCGGACCTAACATTTTTCAGCTCAGTCTAAGAGGTTAATGTTATTTGTGGTGAACAAAAACATGTTAAACAGATTTCATATCTCAGTATTTCGTTGGTATTTAAAATATTTTCAGACCGTATAAAATGGCTTAAATTTTATCAAAAATTATGAATAAAAATATCAGGCTTCAAACACCACATCCGTTCATAAAAGGAACCAATGGGTTTTCCTCCTAAGGAAAGATTTTGTTAATTGTAAATTGATAGATGGGACATCAGTAAATTTATGGATTAACAATATGAAAATCATCGTTTCAATTTCTGCGGTAGACACAGCAGACAACCCGATACGACCTTGTCTACAACTTAACAAGCAAGGCAAACTAACATGGATAATCAACTCGTCCTTGTTGAAAACACTTCATATACTTTAACCAGGTCGTTGTTTGGTCCTGGAGGCTCAGGATCACTTGGACCTCGATCTCCCTGTTTGATTAGTGATTTGGTTCTTGATTGTTGGGTGAAGCCCACATTATAAAAATAAAGTCCGGTAGCACGAAAGATCCGTTCTTACAACATGCAGTCACTGCAGGTGCGTTATCCACGTGCTACTTAGTTTGGAAACCTAGCCAATTCTCGCCATCGTGCAAAACAAAACTAAGCTCCAAATGTGAGCATGTTCGGTGACGAGATTCGAACTCGCGACCCGCAAACGCGTTAACCATTAATCCGTGCCAGGCCAGATTAACACAGTGGTATCAATGTCAATATTTAACGGGTAAGTTACTTAAAACCTTTGGTTAAAAGACTATACGTTATTCATCCATTGAAAAACTAAAGTTACCCAACGTTATTTAACAAAACACGTTACTTAGTTTTATGCAACCACCAATCCGGTATAGTCAGATACAATACTATTAGCTGAGTGAACAACTTTGTCGCCGACTACACAGTTCGATAGTCTTTTGTTCGCAGTTGTCGACTTTTCTTTCTCTGCTACATATTGTAACATGTTCTCTGTAGACATGGTGGGTGGGTTTGACGTTTTATGGCGCAAAGCAACTAGGCTAACTGCGCCCTCTGTAGACGTAACAACACATATAGATTTTCCTTGAAAGGCTGACTTCACTCGTCTCTGGTGGTTTTACTGCATCAAATGACACATCTTCCATTCTCTTTAGAGGAAAATTCTAATTACATTATGTGAAAACTTTAATGTCTCCTTAGATCTCACATCTTAGTATTGTATTTCTTATGTGTCGTAAAGACTTCGACTGGTAAACATTGTGTTACATTCCTGGTTAATCATGAGATATTAATTTCGTACTTCATGTAGGTACTACATTATAAATTTAACGTATTTCTGTGACGTAATAATTTGATATATATATGAAGAAAGTTATCACATGGAAATATCACTGTATTATTAGCGCAGCGATCGAACTTTAAATTTTAACGTTATGAGCCTTCAAGCTTACTGCTGAGTCCCTGAGAGCTACCACTCATTCTTGTTTTCTTAGTCTAACACGACTATATGGTTCCAATGGCGCTTAACTGATTGATTGATTTAAATTTCTTTTGGTCTAGTTTCAGACGATTTGAATGTATTACGTATAAATGTCTAACTCTAAGCCTTCAACTATAGACATTAATAAAAAACCGTTTGCAATTAAATATTTTGCACAGAAATTCAAACTATTTGAATACTATGTCAAAACATTTAAGTACGTAATATATCTTTACAAAATAAAATAATCTGTTCTATAAACAGGTTGAACTGCATAACTGTTTTTCTGATCACGTGTCATTATCAGGAATTCCTGGGCATGTCTCAGGGGGTTTCGAAACCATCTTTTATTATAACGTTTTACGTGTCTGAAATCCATTTTAATTTCCGCCCTCATGAATATCATACACGTCTTCCCGCTATCTCTGTATGCAACAGAAAAAATAACACGCTAAGTCCAAGTACGTATGCTATTTTGAATGAAATAAATGAATACCATTATTATGCGCATGTGCAACGCTGCAGAAGGACTTTGTAAGTTGGTACCAATTATCTAACGCGATCATATTCCAGTTTAACATATTCTCAGATACGATTTCCCTTAGAGAATAAAGTCTGTTGTTTTCCTAACTATCAGCCAGTTCCAAACTTTATATTAAAAGTATGTCTTATGAGGAAAGGATACAGTTTAGCTTTAAAACCGTAACACGAACTTCCACTTACCTTGCTTGATGTTGCTCAGTTTAATCCCTGACACTGTTGACAACACGAAACCTAGAAACTTAAACTACGACTTACATTCACTCAATGAATAATTAATCTCGCGAACATTATTAACACATCAGCTTAAGCGATGGAAATTCAACTCGCTCAGACGAGACCTACGTCTGTGATTAGATTTACTTTCGAGTTACACTTTCAATCAGTGTCTGGACACATTCTTTCCATTTTAATATACATATATATATATATAAATAACTTATTTTGCGACCTCTCGAATGTTCTGCAGAGACGAAATTTAAAATTAAGAAACCTTTATTAAACCAAATTACTGATTTACCTTCTTTCAGCAGCTTCAACCATCGTTAAATCGTTTGCTTGCTAACACCAATAACATTGGTGTTACCAGACAAGACAAGGGTGATGGCATACTTGGATAAATAAATTCGAAAATATCCTTCAAATGATTGTTTGTTTGTTTTTGGATTTCGCGCAAAGCTACTCGAGGGCTATCTGCGCTAGCCGTCCCTAATTTTGCAGTGTAAGACTAGAGGGAAGACAGCTAATCATCACCGCCCACCGCCAACTCTTGGGCTACTCTTTTATCAACGAATAGTTGGATTGACCATCACATAATAACGCCCCCACGGCTGAAAGGGCGAGCATGTTTGGTATGACGGGGATTCGAACCCGTGATCCTGGGATTACGAGTCGAATGCCTTAACCACTTGGCCATGCCGGGCCCCGTAAAATGAATTATATTCTTATTGACCAAATAAAATTTGCACCTATAAACTTAAGTTGGCCATTTGTGACTATAGCACGTAAATAAAAGCTACAACACTCTCTTAGTGATAGAAGAGAACAGCAGGTAATATAGAATGGTGCTTTTGAAAAACTCTACCCATCTGGATCACAAAGAAATCTGGTTTAAACTTAAATCTTCAATCAATAGTAAGAAAAACACTTAGAGATATTTGTAAGTTTTAATCATTAGGCACCATGAAGCATGGCATGAGAAGAGAATGAAAATGATGTATCTGAAGTGAAAAATACATAATTAGTTTCCTGTTTATTGTGTTTTTGAACACCACAGTTTCCGCTCTCTAACTTTAAACTGTTTTTAGAATAAACGACGCAACATAATTATTTCAAGAATGTGAAAGAATTAATTAAACTGTAAAAATGCGTAGTTGAATGCTTGAGAGAATTATTTCTCCTTCGAGAGTTTCATTTCGAGCAAATAAATAGTCTACTAAGGCCCTTGTCAGAATCTGATCTGGACGTCATCTTATTAAGGGATATTTACTCACTATAAATAAATGTTGAGGACAAGTGGGTGACAGCTAAAGGTTCTAACCAGGTGTGAAATACCTGATCTGTATTCCAACATCTTTTGTAGGAACTTTATCGGATTAATGCTAAATGGTAGTTAATTCACACATGTACAAAATACATAAACTGGAAGAAGAGAAAAACGAATTAGCTTCTGGTATTCCTTGAAAACAAAAGTTCATATTTCGTTCTATATAACTATATTTGTTGGATGAAAGTTTTACGTATTAACCCATTGCAATCGCTTGAGAGAAAGAACCATGTTATTTAGTTCTGATTACTTCAGAGAACCAAGTTAGTATGTACTGATCATATTAAATAACCACATTAGTGCTTTGTGATTACTTCATAGAATCATATTAGTACGTTCTGACTACTTTAGAGAACCGCACTAGTGCGTTTTGATCATTTCTAAGAACGAAATTAGTATGTTTTGATTATTTCAGAGAACCATTTTAATACGTTCTGATCACTTTGGAGAACCAAGTTAGTACGTTTTGATCATTTCAGAGAACCGCACTAGTACGTTCTGATTACTTCAAAGAACAGCACTAGTACGTTCCGATTACTTCAAAGAACAGCACTAACACGTTTTGATCACTTCAGAAAACCATTTTAGTACGTGGTATATGCAGGTTAGGATAAACAATACGTAGTTTTCTATAGGCATATAAGTTTCCAAGCAAACAGATATAGTTGGAATGAATGATGCTAAGAGGAAAAAAAGTACAAAACGTACAATACGTAGAGCAGTTCAAGCATTCTTTAACCACGTTCGTGATCAGTTTGTAAACGAGTTATTATTAGTTCATACAACGACAAGTTCTTTCACACTCGCTGGCTATCAATTACCACTAGAGCCACGAAACAAACTATAAGTGGCAATGGAATAGAGAAATATTAAATGCAACCTGAATCTCGGGTAATGGAAAAACTAGAAGTTGTTAACGATGAAAAAGACCATGACTAACCATATGGTGCACAGACGTAAGGTCTTTTTTAATGAGGAGAAACCCGCTTAAAAACACACTTTGAGATACAGACGTAAGGCCAGTTTGTTTGTTGTTCAACACAAAGTTAAAGAATGGACTATCTCACTGGTTTACAAAGAAATTGAGGCAAGCACAAAAATAGCTGTTTTAACCTAATTTGAGGGTGCTGAATTCAGATTTGAAATCCGTTTTTACTCATCACCTCTAGTTTTCTAGATATGCATACTGTACATTTTGTACACATACTGTACATAAATGCGTATATGCACTCAGGGTTAATTTCTAATATTGTGTGACTTATGTCTTCTTTTTTAGTTATTATGCAATAAATGCAAATAAATCAGATGAAGAAATGCCTCCAAGGGAAGATTCTGCCAAGTCAATCTTTTCCGAAGATATCGACTCTTCTTATTCAGGAACAAGTGGCAACGAGCCACACTGGATCACGCAAGAAGACCTAAATGACCTTGCTCGTAATTTGTATCTGTCAAAACAGCAGTCAGAGCTCTTGACTTCTCGGCTTAAACAGTGGAACCTAGTCCAGGAAGTTGTAAGGATCACCAGTTTCAGGAATCGGAACAAAGACCTTGCTTCATTTTACGACATGGAAAACAAGTTGTGCTACTGCACAAATGTACCTGGCTTGTTCACTTTCCTTGGTTTGCCACATAATCCTTCAGACTGACGTCTTTTCATAGACTCTTCCAAGCGAAGTCTCAAGGCTATGCTTCTGCACAACGGGAATAAATATCCCATCATTTCCACTGCACACTCTGTCGATCTAAAGGAGTCCTACGACAATATGGAGCTTCTTTTAGAAGCTGTTAAGTACAACCAGTACCAGTGGAGTCTGTGTGAGGACCTCAAGGTCATTGGTCTTCTTATGGGTATGCAAGCCGGCTTCAAAAAGTACTGTTGCTTTCTCTGTCTCTGGGATAGTCGAGCTGTATCCCAGCATTACAAGCAGAAAGACTGGGGGTCTAGAAGCACTTTCGTTCCTGGCGAACACAGCGTCAAGGAAAATCATCCTCTGGTTGACATGAAGAAGGTGCTTCTTCCTCCTCTTCACATCAAGCTTAGTTTGATGAAGAATTTCGTGAAGGCCATGGACAAAAATGGTGCTGCCTTCCAACACTTGTCTACTGTGTTCCCAGGTCTCAGTGCTGCTAAGCTCAAAGAGGGCATCTTTGTCGGACCTCAAATCCGAGAAGTGCTGAAGGATACTGATTTTGAGGAGCTTCTTACCTTAAAGGAACTGAGAGCATGGGAAGCATTTAAATCAGTCTGTAGTGGCTTCCTTGGTAACACACGCGTACCAAATTACCAAGCCTGTACTGAGAAGTTGCTAAAGACTTATGAGGATATGGGATGCCAAATGTCACTCAAAATTCATTTTCTCCATTCCCACCTCGACTTCTTCCCTCCAAACCTTAGAGCAGTGAGTGATGAGCACGGAAAAAGATTCCACCAAGACATTACGAAAATGGAGAGCAACTACCAAGGCAAGTGGAACCCCAGCATGATGGGAGACTTCTGCTGGATGCTCTTGCGTGACATCCCGGAAGCAAAATACACCAGATCATCTAAGAAAACACACTTCTAACTGTCTGCGGTACTATGAATTGTGTACGTTGTGTCATCCAAGTATATTTATTCCGTCAATGTTCTTTATCTATCCTGTTTTATCTGTAATAAGCTGCTGCAACTCTTGAAATAAGCACGTATATACTCTGTATATACTAAAATGAGACTATTTAAAAGCCAGAAAACTAGAAATGATAGAGCAAAACTGTTTATAAATTTGAATTCAGCACACCCAAATTAGTAAAAAACACCTATTCACATTCTTGCTTCAGACAAAAATTATTTTTTTGTATACCAGTGTCTGTGTTCTGCCCATAACGAGTATCGAAACCAGGTTTTTAAAAATGTGAGTTCTCAGGGTAAACAAACAGTGCTGTGTAACTATCGACAATTTGTTTTAAATCACTGTCACCCACAGTGGACAATTACAAGTAATGCTATAAATTCAAAATTCCAGAACATTTGATACACAGACTTATCAAGTTAAAACTCTCGTCTTGAACCAATGACTAGGATTCTGTTCTGTAATAGATAAAATGCACTTCCTTTATCAGATCAGGAACTTTAGGTTTGCTCATATCAAATGTAGACATACAAACATTAAAAGTGAAACGTAAACAGTGACTTGAATCATACTTATCAAGTGATTCCGGTCGAGAAGTCCTACCAGACTGAACTGACGGATTCTAAATAAATGATAATGAAGAATTAATCGACACCTCTAAATAAGAAATTTTTTCTCGCTTATTTTGTGTAACATTTCAAGACAGACGTTTTTTGTCAGGCAGTAAAAACTGTTACAGCAGGTCCCACGCTGGTTCAGCAGTAAGTCTACGGATTTACAACGTTAAAATCAGTGGCTCGATGGGCTCAGCAGATAGCCCGATGTGGCGTTGCTATAAAAAAACTGTTACAGTGGAATTAGGCTTAGAAGTAATTGTTAAATGGTAAGATAATATATCGACTCTAATTACACATGTTCAGCTTGTAGAATGGTAACAACAACAGTGATAAAAACATTGTTGAACTTATCACGTAAATATTATTAAAATTAGCAGGAATATGGAAAGAAGTGACTAGAACAATTGAAACGATTTAGAAATATAAACACAGGAAAATAATAATAAATTTGTAAAATGATAAATTAATAGCTGAGTAAAATAAGACAAGAGAAAATTTTAATAGCTGCAGCACTTGAAATTCTTTTAAGCAGGATTGAAGTAATTTAATCTATTGGTTCATTTTACTTTTTATTAGCTGTATTTTTTTCGCCATCAATACCAAACGTGGAGCGTGCGTATACTTGGGTACATTAGGATATCTACCAACTCACTCTCGAACTGAAAGTCTTCTAGACATTATTACAGGATGACCTTGGGAATAGTCAAATACATCAAAAGAAAGGATTTGACTTCCTGAGTCTAACACTTTAATTAAATATCATATCGGTTAAGAGGTGACGGAGCTTTGAGTAAAAACTAGTACTTGGAAAAAGTACAAAAACACAAAACTTCTATGATCCGTTATGTACAACTCACATCTATACGTATATGTAATTTTTGCCCCCCAGTGGCTCAGCGGTATGTCTGCGGACTTACATGCTTAAATACGGGTTTCGATACCCGTGGTGGGCAGAGCACAGATAGCCCATTGTGTAGCTTTGTGCTTAATTCAAAACAACAACAACAACAACATATGTAATTTTTTTAAGACTTTGTTCACCACGTTCTTATATACAGGAGTAATGTCCCCTCACTAGATCCATTTATTGTGTTGGAGTTAGTGGCGGATTCAAGGTTGTTTGTGCAAAGGGGGAATAATTTTTGTGGGTCCTACATCCCATGTAATTTTACATAGAATAAAATTAACAATGGGCCCCAATTAAAACCATGAGTCCCGTGGCTGTGCCCTCTCTAGTCCTTACTTAAATACACCACTGGTTGATATTTGAAATTTATGGAAACGTGTAACAGCTTTTTATAGTAAACTGAGTTCTATCAAAGGGGACATTATCGCTCTGTATCTTAAAAGTGCACTAATGTCTTTGAATTTGGGATTACATCTTCAAGAAACAAGGGGAGGGGTTGTAAATATTTTGGTAGTGAAGGGGCCAGACACCAGTAATTTAAAATGTTTTGTATGATATCAGCTGCTAATCTGTTGAATGGATGATACCTTAAAGGAAGAGTTCTGTTGTGCTGACTTTTAAATTCAGGCTAATTGACATTTAGTTCAATGTGGACATGGTTGTTTGAAGACAACAGCAGGGAAATTACATTGTTGGATGTGGTTGTATCATAATAATGTGTCTCACGTGAGTATTCCAATATACTATGTTTGTATTGGTTGGTAAAAATTTTGTTTTCACAGCTTCATACAGAATGAATATTTGTTGTTTCATAGGTTCATTCTAATTGGAGAGTCTTTACCTTGATAGATTAATATTAACTGGAGAGTCGTTATATTCATAAGTTCATACTAGCATTATATTCAGAGGTCGACTTAGTTGACAGAAACTGGAAAGTCTTTATTTTCAATTGTTCGTAAAACATCGAGATTCGTTATTTCCAGAGGTTCGTAAATCCCAAGAATCCGTTTTTATAACTTTATGTAGCATGGGTTATATGTAACATGATTTCTGATTCATATAGTCTGGTAAAGTCGTGCATGTTAGAGTTTCGAGTGAAAACTGGAATTTTCCACCTTATGTGCACTGAGGTAGTGAACATGTGAGAGACCCTTAGAGATTAGTATAGCCGCAACTGACCTTAAAATTAGGAAGGTTAGGTTTAAGAAGCTGTGCACGTCTCACATTGTGATATTTAGGCTGACACACTTGGCATGTCCTGTTAGAGCTTGAATCAAACAACAAATTGAATGGTTTCGAGAAAAGTAACAAGGTTTTGCTGATTGCTGTGATATGTTGATTTAGCGTGTTATGTTTATATCATTTCCACTTTATAGTGTGGTCTTCCGTTGGCATGGTGTTCTATTGCACATAGAGCAGTATCAAGAATCTTGTATCTGTATTCTGGCTCCTGTTGGTGTTTTTATTTCTACAATGTATTTGTTCGCACGAGGATGCTATAACTGGTATTATTTCTCTTGATTGGATCTGAGCTTCAATCAAGTCCAATACACAGCACAGTTAATAATAATAATAACAATGTTGTTCAAACGGCTGGCGACCTTATTAAAATACTTTGTACGTATTTGGTGTGACTGTTTCTTCCTAAGCAGATATCATTTGTTTTACAATATGGATTCAAAACTAAGTTATTGCCGTTAAAAGAATGTTCCACCTCACGTTCATCGAGGTACATTACCTTGATCTGAACAACTGTAGAAAAAAAAAACAGCTAGTTTTTCTCAAATCAATAATGTTATCTTCCCTGTGTCAAGGAATTGGGGGTTTCAATAGCTTGCTTCTTACTGACAAATCGATTATTTTCTTTAGTTTACAGATAGAGCTAAAGAATTTAATCCTTGGGAAAAATCCACAAGCTATATGTATGTGTATTAAGGAAACAACTATTTCCGCATATCGTAGTTTCACGAATTTGTTTCTTTGCGGATTCACATAGCTAGAAACAGGCACGTTTTATTCTAAACACACAACAAAACTGTGTGTGTGTGTTTATCCTTTTATTAGCTTGTTTGCGTGTCCCATTTAATAAACTATATGAATATTATGATATTTTTAAGCAGCTAATTCTTCCTAACTTTAATAGTTTTTACTCGAAGATAATTGATAGGAATGTTAATTATTTATTCATTGCTAATTTGTTTGTTATTAAGAACTTAATTACTCAACGGGCTATCCATACTGTGTTTCTACGGGTATCGAACCCAGTTTTTAGCGTATAAGCCTCCAGACTTACATTTATTTGTTTACTGAGAAACAAGTGAATATGTTTAGAACTCTATTTGACGTCACTTCTATGCGAAATCCTAAATCACAAACTTTCTTAATGCAACCGAAAAAGTATGGTTTGAATTTATTGAAAACTACACGAGGTCCACACCAGAGCTATCTGCACAAGCCATCCCTATTTCAGCAGTGATGACTAGATGAAAGTCAGCTAGTCAATATCGCTCGCTGCTAACTCCTGATTAGGGCTGTCGGCTCACGAGTTCGAATCCTCGCTAAATCAAACTTCCTCACTCTCCCAGCGTTAGGAAGAACGCTATGGCGGGGAGATTTGATCTTGCGAACCATAGATTGTAAGTCGATAGCCCTAATCTCTATGCCATGTTAAACATATGGGGCAACTTTACAATTAAAATCTTATACCTTCAATTCTTCACATTCCTAGACTCCATGGGTTATTAAAACTCCATAATCCAAGTTCTCCGTAACATAGTATTGTTAATGCTCATAAAGCTTACAGTTATAGTCCATAAACATTGTAAGCTTGGACAGTTGTCCCTTATATTACAAAAGCTTTATTATAAAACAGTTAAAAAGCTTTTGTTAAACATTCTAAAGCATTTAAATCCTGATTTGTTGATGGTTAGTCATGATGTAAGAATTTGTTCTCATACGTACTAGTTTTTTAAATAGTGTATGGAATGGTATCAGAACGACTGTACTTCCAAATACACTTCAGATGTTTTTCTCATTCAAGAAGTGTTTCATTTCATTAATTAGGGATGACTAGCACAGAAAGCCCTCGTGTAGCTTTCCCTGAGATTAAAAACAAACCAAACTGTACAGTTTGAATATTTAATGTACGTAAGTATGGTTAGAGGTCAGTATATCAAAGTATAAGTTTCAACAAGACTGGAATAACATTTGAATTATTTTGTGGCTTAACTTGTTGTTAAGGATAATCACTCCTTTTACTTTTATATATGTTGAAATTAATTACAAAAAAGAATTAAAAGCTCAACAATAAATATATTAATTAGCTTTTGTTGGTTTTCGTTTCATCATTGTCTGATGGCGTAATGCACTCTAGTATATTTCAAAATGATCCACAAACTCGAGTTCTTTCGAAGAGTTAATTCTTTTTAGAAGAACGTGTTTTATGTTTCATTCTCAAACACTTGTTTGACGAAAAGCTGTCCTTATTTGTCGGTTGACAAGAAAGAAAGAATTACGTAGGAGTTCATATCACAGTCTTTAACAGATTTCTTTTTAACCACATTTTCTGGACAGCGTGCAAAATATTCACAACTAAAGAAGAACATTTAATACTCGACTTTCTGAGTGTTTTAGAATCTTCTGTTTTGGCGACTCCTTATGTTAATGACTTTGTCGTGTTGCCGCTATGAAATGTTTTATTTTCATACAAAAGTTGGCATTTGATGAAGCTTGTTATATGTAAAGAAACAAAGTGTTAAGAAAGAGGTGTTTAAACATGATTACTTGTCTATTTGTAGTCGATTTGACTTAAAATGTCATATCTTTAAAGTAATTAGTATCAGATAAGCGTTTAGGGTTAAGCTGTCTAGATTAACCTGTATTTACAAAATGGCAGAAAATAATTTATCAGTAACACATTCTTTTCTGAACATCCTAGTGACAAAAGTAAACAACACGTTGTTCACAACACACTGTGATACTGATTAAGTAACTTGTTGTTTTTTTTTGGTTTGGTAATTTATTATTTTTATTGAAGGTTTATATACTGGTTGAATGGCCCAGTATTTCGTGTGAAAAATTATTTTTCAGTAATTAGGCACACGTTAAATTCACACTCGTTAATGTTTGTAGTTTAATTTTAAAACTGAGTTAAACACAGAAACAAATTATACTTTGAACGAAAAATATGCTTGAACTTAAAGAATTGTTTGTTTTTGTTGTTAATCGAGAATGGGCTATCGGTGCTGTGCCCTCACAAGTATCGAATATCCGGTTTTTGGTCTTAACGACTCACCATTAAATCAAAAGGGAGAAAGGGTGGCTGATAAAATAATTATTTAAGTTGAGAACCACTATCTGTGAATAATAAAATACATTATACACATTCACGTATATATATAATGTGCAATTGCATGTCTACACATGTCGTTGCACTGGTACAAATTATTTCTTAATGTAAGATCACATTCCATATTGTTGTTTTCGTCATGAAAAATAGATTAAAACTAGAAATAAAATCAAGATCTTGGTTGTTGGTTTAACTTCGAACTTATTTAGTGATAATTATTCCCTAATGAAATCTCTGGGTCTCAGCATCTCTGCTGTTGCCCGATCGATTTGACGTCATGGGACTTGCAAACTCCTCAATGAACGCATTGCCTGGAAAAAGACACGCATGCGCATCTCATGAAAATCAACTGGTGACTTAAATGATTGCAACACGTATTTTGTTTATATGTTAAACCAACTGTGGCGCTGCGGTCTTCGAAAGCTATCTTTGTTCGCTGTACGACTTCGTCCATCCTCGAGCAGGTAACATGCGACAGATCAGGTGCTGTCGCTGCATGCTTGCAAAGGACGAAGGCCCAGAAGTCTCAAAGAACTAATCACAGGTGAGTCATCGTTAGTTTCTATGGCGACCATCCAAGGCTCTAGGTTTAGGTGCCTTCTGGTATGCGTTTCACTTCCCTAAAATCTTAACTTGTTATATCAATAACTTTTACAAGAAAGTTCTCGAATCAGCACATACAATGGTTGTATTTCACACAAACATCTCCAACTTAAACATTAAAATTTTTACCAAGATAAACAAGGGGTAATTTTCTATATAGATATATTTTATAAATGTTAAACTGTTACCAAAATTTCAATGAATCTCTGTAATGACATACATACCTGCTAAACAAACTTCAAGCCAAATTTCACTCTAGTGAGCAGGAAAAACCTATTACCAAATATCAAAACTTGCTTGTCACGTACATATATATTTGAAGGTTTTACCACGTATCACTGTCATTATCTTTGTATGGTCCTATGATTGTTTCTATTACTCTTGTATTTTTAAAAAAGTGTTATAAGTTATGAGGTGATGGAGAAAAGACGCGAGCTGTAAATTATAGGATACTTTCCAACAATATACGTCATATAAATAACAACTTTATCCTATACATTTTATAAATCATGGGAAGATTGTCCAACAATACACGTCATACCAATAATAACTTTATTCTGTACTGTTTATAAATCATGAGAAGGTTGTCGAACACAATACATCATACTAATAACAACTTTATCTTAAACTGTTTATAAATTATGGGAAGATTGTACAACAATGTACGTTACGTTAAAAAATTTCTATCCAAAACTGTTTATAAATCATAGGAAGGTTGTACAACATTATATATCACGTGAACACAAACAGATGTAAACTGTTTATACAGTTTACTTATTTTAAGGTTTGCTAAAAAAGTGTAAATTTCTCTTTCTAAAGTTGCTATTAAGCTGTAAAGGATAGTTTACAATTACTTTTAAACTGTTTAATTTGTGGGAAGTGTTATAAAGTTAAGCTAGATCCTACTATTCGTTGGTAAAAGAGTAGTCCCAGAATTTGATGCCTTCTCTCGAGTCTTAGACTGCTAAATTAGGAACGGCTGACGCAGATAGCCCTCGTGTAACTTTGTGCAAGATTCAAAACAAACATAGAAACTTCATTTCAATACTTTTAGTATAGGATTTTAGTTTAAAATACGTCACAAAGTAAACTTGATATGACATTACGGTGTTTTGTATAACGTGGGTAACAGGAAAATACATGCAAATATCTATATTTTTTTAAAGTCAGAGACGTGGAAAACATAAAATACACTGTTTTACTGTCTTTTAATATCACAGACAGAAACCAGGTTTAAAATACATTATTTCGTGTGCTAGCGATATGACAGAAGTTTAAATTAAAATACACAGTTACATTTAATGTCTTTCCAATCGACTCACTCAGTGTCTACTCAATGAAGTTTGAATGAGGTTGTGTTTATGTTTTTCTTATAGCAAAACCACACCGAGCTATCTGCTCAACCCACCGAGGGGAATCGAACCCCCGATTTTAGCGTTGTAAATCCGGAGACATACCGCTGTACTAGCGGGGGGTATGAAGTTTAAACAAAACATGACCGTGTAATTTGTAATCTGAACACACACTAATTTCTGTCTCTTCAATTGGAAATGAAGTTATTTATTTAATTGATATTTAGGGCTGCGATGTAATACTTCCAACCTCTACAGCTCCACAGCCTAAAGGGACAGAGGTTAGACACCCCTTGGGTTCAAATGTAGTCATCTCTAAGTTTTAACTACTGTTCACAAAGGGACAGTCGAGTCAGCAGCAATCGCAACATGCGTTTTGTCCACATAACGGGATTGACCGTCATTCTTATAACGCACTTAAGATGAAAGTATAAAACCTTTTCAATAGAATAATGTAAACAGTAAAACTTATCTAAGCTATAAAACTGTTTAAATCTTTTCCAACATCGGTGAAATCTATACAGCAATGTATAAACGTCTGAATAAACACAAAGGCATTGCCAAATCTAATGGCTTCCAATGTAATTATAAATGGCTACTAAAAAAAAGTGGCTAAGTTTTTCCATCTCGTCCCCAGTGTCACAGTAGTATATGTGTGCGGACTTGCACCTCTAGAAACCGGGGTTCGACAGCTACGGTGGGCAGAGTACAGATAGTACAGCCCCCCAGTGGCTCAGCGGTATGTCTGCGGACTTACACGCTAAAATCCGGGTTTCGATACCCGTGGTGGGCAGAGCACAGATAGCCCATTGTGTAGCTTTGTGCTTAATTCTAAACAACCAACCAACCAGATAGTACATTATTTAACTTTGTGCTTAACTTCAAACGAACAAATTCCCCATCTTTCTGGATCGTTAGTGGATATTACTTTTTGTTACTTTTTCATTTATGATGACCACACTGTGTTTTATTTCTGTTCATCAATAGGATGAAACGTTATACGTAAAACAAAGTGTTTAAACTACCTAAAGAACTAAGTCTTTACAGTATTTTATGAAAGAAAGTCGCCGTTTTAATCTGTTCTTAACATGAAGACAAAATAACTGGATACTGCGACAAAAGATGGACGTTCTTCGTAACTTATTGATTAACATGTCAATATTAACTTTGAGACCGATCTGACTGTTGCAAAACGGGGATTGAAGGCTCGTCATAGGCCTTCCTTATATAGTTTCTGCTTATAACAGATTTAAGGAGTATTAGGCCTATACTTACCGTTTTATTTCCTTTGCTAAGAATATTAACATGCTCAATACTGAAATTAATGCGTCAATCCCTTTTAGAAAAAGTTATATTGCTATTGTCGTAGCAACATCTATTACTCTCCAAAAAGTTATTCGGTTTGATAATTAGTCAGCCTCTAGTATTAAGTCTTTTCAAATAGTCTTCTAATGGGAAATCGGTATGACTGCAGAGTTACAATGTTAGGAACTAAATTTCGAAATAAGTAGTGGGTTTGTTTGTTTGTTTTTTTGGAATTTCGCACAAAGCTACTCGAGGGCTATCTGTGCTAGCCGTCCCTAATTTAGCAGTGTAAGACTAGAGGGAAGGCAGCTAGTCATCACCACCCACCGCCAACTCTTGGGCTACTCTTTTACCAACGAATAGTGGGATTGACCGTCACATTATACACCCCCACGGCTGGGAGGGCGAGCATGTTTAGCGCGACGCGGGCGCGAACCCGCGACCCTCGGATTACGAGTGCACGCCTTAACGCGCTCGGCCATGCCAGGCAATAAGTAGTGGGAGCACAGACAACCTATAAGTATCTATGATTATGTATTTAATAATTTATCAATGTTTGGTTTAACACATATGATAATAATATTTCTTTTATGGCTACTTATCCTTCGTATCTATAACTTTATCACTTTTCCATTTAGCGCAGATAGCCCTCTTGTAGATTTACGCGAAATTAAAAAAACAAACAAACAAACTGTTCCCTTTTTCATTCTCTCGAGAACGCTTTCACGCTCCATTTTCGGTAATATTCAACAATAACAATTACGTCGTCGTTCAATAAAAAAAACTATTATCTTATTGTTCTAGGACTAACTATAGTGTCTATGTTGAATGTTCAATGTTTATGATGATTTGTTAGAAAGGTTTGTTTTATTCTTCATTTTTATAATTTTTAATAATTTCAGTGAAACAACAGCAAAATATTTTAATTCAAATATTTATGAATTTAACTGTAGCTAAAAGCAAAATAAAATTTATTAAGTGGTGTTTAAGTTAAGCCTTACGTTACGTTTATGTATTAGGCCTAAGTTAGGTACAAATAGACCTACTATTTAGTCACGTAAAAGAGGTAGTGTTTAAAACGTTTTAAAGTTGTGAAGAAATGTTAATTAATAAATATTAATTTGGTATTTTAACAAACACGTTATCCACTTGGCTTTAAAACATAATGAAAAATTAACGTTTATTACGATCACATATACCATGCACAATAGAAAAAGTTGAAAATTCATATCAGAATGTCCACACCATATTTCCCACTTTTTTTCTTCCCGATGGTGTTTGGGTATTTGCCCTGGAGGGTCAGGTTCACTTTGACCTCTTCCTCCTTCCTTAACATATTTTCCCTAACTCGTGATGTTATGTTAGGTCCTTTTCAGGGCAATGTCCATTTATAGTCTCTTATTCACAGTAGTCAAGCTTGCTGGTGGCATTTTTTTTTTTTTTAATCTTATTATTATTTTAAAATACATAAGTATGTAAATTATAAATACAAGATTTAAAATTTATACACATACATATTTTAATTTAATTTATTTATTTTTTCTTTATATTTAATATATATGTTAATTGGGGAGAGGTATTTAGGAATATCTTCATCATGTATAAGGTACCTATCTAGTTCGCATAACAAATCATTTTTCTTCCAATTTTTGTTAAAATACCTAATTGTAATATTTAGGAGTCTACCTGATATTATTGGTATGTTCGAGTAATTATGGATGAATTTAGATGATGTTGCTCTCGGAACTCTGTATGCTGTTGTGAGAAGTGCATTTTGTATTTTTTGTAGTTTGGTTTTGATTGTTACATTACTTACAGTTACCCATGCTGGAGCTGCATAGTCTATTACTGGTCTAATATATGTTTTGTATATTTTCAAAATATTATCTGTGGATGCTCCACTGTGTTTACCAGTTAGACTCCTAACATAGTTGGTTCTTCGCCAAATTTTATTTTTAATTTCGTTGACATGTTTGATCCAAGTTAATTTTGAATCATAAGTCAGACCTAAAAATTTTGCTGATTGGGCAATCTGGAGCAGCGTGCCATTCATATATATTTCTAACTGTTGTTTTCTGTGTTTTGGCGATTTCGTAAAGAGTACGAGCTGAGTTTTTGCAGTGTTTATTTTAATTCTATATTTTTCACAGTATTCACTAATTCTATTTAATTGTGGTTGTATGTTTGTAGCTGCTATCGTTGGTGTTGCAGCACTTTTCCAGATTGCCACATCATCTGCGAACTGTGATGAGAATCCATGATTTGGATCCTTCAATGGCATATTGTTAACATACATGATGAAGAGTATAGGGCTAACCACCCCTCCCTGCGGGACACCAGCTAGTGGAGTAAAGTATTCGGAAAAAGTTCCTTCTACATTTACTCTACATTTTCTGGTTTCCAAAGAGTTAGATAACCAGCGAATAATTCCTCGCGGTAGTTCCATTTCATTCATTCGGAACCTTAGACCATCGTGCCAAACGGTGTCGAATGCTTTCTCGATATCGAGGAAACAAGCGACTGTACATTCTTTTTTGTTGAAACTATCTATAATGGTTTCGGTTAATCTTATTAAATGATCTGTCGTTTGTCTAAATTTTCTGAATCCATTCTGTTCTTCTGGTAATTTTGATGTTACCTCCAGGAATGTGGAGAGTCTATTACTTATTATTCTTTCGAGAATTTTGCCTACACAGCTGGTCAGACTGATTGGTCGATAGCTATTTGGTTTATTCGCTGGTTTTCCTTCCTTATGGAACATTAAAATATTTGCTAGCTTCCAAGAAACTGGGATATATCCTGAGGATAGCGATAAGTTAAATAGAGAATTTAGATGGTCAAACAATTTCGGAGTGCCGTTTTTTAGGAGAATAGCTTGTATTTCGTCTTCTCCTGGCGCTTTGTTTTTGGTGTTTTTTATTGCTTCTAGTATTTCATGTAGGGATATTTCCTTTGTTAGTAATGTGCTTTCAAAATCAGTGTTAGAACTTGTATTTGTATCAGTTATGTTTACTGGAAATATTGGTTCATATTGATGTTTATTGTTTGCTATGTGATTAGTGACTTTATTGTAGAAGTGTGTATTCATTTCTGGATCTGTGTGAGTTTTAAATGTATTTTGGAGTTGATCCTTGAAAGCTTCGGCTATTTCTTTATTTGTACGTGCAATGGTGTTATTATGTTCAAGTGGAGGATATTTCTTTGTGTTTGTGTTTTCACTTGTGAATCTTTTAAGATGTGACCAGAATTTTTTCGGGTCAGTTATGTCGTTTAGTTTATTACAGTAATTGTCCCATTTATTTTGCTTTTGTTGTTTTATTTGAGTTCTGATGTGATTTCTAATGTTGTTTATTTGTGTTTTAGTTTCTCTGTTTCTTGTAATCATGTACTGTCTTCTTAGTTGTCTGCGCTTTTTTATTAGGTTGATTATTTCTGTGGTTGGTTTCCATGTGTTGATTGTTGATTGGTGTTGTTTTGGTATTGTTTCTTTGGCTGCTTTCTGTAGGCAATCCGTAATTGTTTGACAATAGTTGTCCATTTCGACTTGCGTTTTAACTTCTTTAATAATTTCATTTGGTAATAGATTATCTAATTCTTGTTTATAGCATTGCCAATTTGCTTTTCTGTAATTAAATTTTTCTTTCCTATATGTTATATTTTTATAGGGGGTGAGATCGAAGACGCAAAAAATTGGGAGATGATCACTATCTACATCTTTTCCCACTTGAAATTTTACTAATTTCTGGCTTAAATTATATGTACACATACACAGATCTAGTATGTCACTAGAGTTAGTAGAATAGGATGTATGTGTTGGGGTAGTATCGTTTAATAGAGCTATATTATTATCATCAATAAATTTTATTAATTTTCTACCATTTGAGTTAGAGCTTCGGCATCCAAATGAAACATTTTTACTATTTAGATCTCCTATGACTATGGTGTTTAGATTATGGGAAAAGATGTTATTTAGTAAAGTTGTATCTAGTTGTTTATTGGGTGAGCAGTAAATTCCTGCTACTGTTATTTTAGTATTATTTGATTGGAGGATATCTACAGTAACATGTTCATTGTTACTGTTTAATTCTATTTCTTCTACAGATAAATCTACTTTATAAAGCAGCATAATGCCTCTGTTTTCATCATTTTTATTTTTCCTGTCTTTTCTAATTATTGAGTAATAAGGTATTTTAAATCTATTATTATTATATGTTAAAGTTTCACTTATTATTATAATCTGGGGGTTTAATTCTTCTATTAGGTCTTCGATCTCATGTTTCTTGGAAGCTATTGCACCTTGGATGTTGATATACACTACTGTGAACATTGAGCTGTGAGCATGTAACCTGTTAGTGTAGTTATTATGTATGGTATATGAGGTGTGACGTGTTTTATCGTAATTGTGATCAGTAGTTCTATAAAATTAGTTGTTTGATTTGGTTTGGTGTATTCTGTTATAAACTCTGTTATTACATTTTTAAACACTGTTGAGAACAGGCTTGTTTTATCTGTTGTGTTACTATTAGTTTCTTGTATGGTAGTGTTGTTTTCTTTTGGTTTTTGTGTTAATGTGTTCTTGTTTTGTGTATTAGTCTTCTGTACTTGTTGTTTATGTGTTTCTTTTCCTTTTACCATTTCTGCATATGTGGTTTTTGTTGTTTTAGTATGTTCTGTTGATGTGCTTGTTTCAGGTTGGCTGCTTGATTTTGGTTGATTCTGTTCTGTTGGTGTGTCTGTTTTAGGTAAACTACTTGTTTTCGATTGATTTTGTTCTGTTGGTGTTCTGATTTGAAAAATGCGTTGCTTTATTTGTTTATATTTCTCGCATCCTTTATAATTGGCTGTGTGGGTTTGACCACAGTTACAACATTTGGGCGTTTCTTTTTCTTTCTTACATTGATTAATATGGTGTTCCCCGCCACATCCGCAACACCTCGGTGATGCTAAGCAGGCTGCTGAAACATGTCCATATCTTTGGCAGTTGTAACACTGTGTTACAACAATTGCCGGTGTTTTCAATTGCTCAACTTGATATTTTTTATACCAGAGCAATATTCCATTGTTTATTAAATTTTGTGTGTTGTAACTGTCATCAATGTCAATTCTTATCAGGTTCGTAGGTGTTTGTGTTTTCTTTGAAATTATTCTTTCTGTTCTGGTGTGTGGTATGTTTTGTTCGTCAAGTGCCTGCTTTAGAAGGTCCAGGTCAATCGTCTGATGAACCCCTCTTACCACTATCGATTTTGGTTGCGGCTTACTTCCCGGTAGGTGGATTTTAATGTTTGCTGAATTAAAGGCATCTGTTGGCCATTCTTTCAGTAGTCGGTTAAAGTCGACTACATCGTGCCCTTGCACCAGTACTCCGCCTCTAGGCAAACGCTTAATGTTAACTATGTTAACATTTGGTTTGCATCTCTTTACTTCAGTGGCAAGCAGGGGTTGGTTATATTGACCTGGAATGCCTTCTATAATAATTGCATACTGTGGTGGTCTTGTTTTTGTTATAGTACTATTACTTGTTGTTTTTGTTTGTTTTTTTTTCATGTTTCTTTTAGAAATAACAGTGATAAAATCTTGGTCTTCCAATTCTTTATCACTGTCATTTTTTTCTTCACTTTCATGTTTATCAACATCCTTAGTGTTAATTTCTTTTACTGTTACATTATTTGTACTTAACCCTACTTTAGATGCAGGAGTAGCTACCTCTACCTCAGTATTAGCAGCCATCACTGCTTCTTCTTCACATTCGGAGTTTTCCGAAGAATTAACCTCTTTTATTAATTTTCTCTTAGCTTTACCTTTTTTCTTAATTACAGTTTTTGTTTTCTTAGCCGTATTTAACTCTCTTTTTGCTAAACTACAGAGAGTTAGCAATGGGGAATTAGTGATAAAATTGCCACAGTAGTGCTTGACTTACCTGCAGGCCTGGCATGGCCGAGCGCGTTAAGGCGTGCACTCGTAATCCGAGGGTCGCGGGTTCGCGCCCCCTTCGCGCTAAATATGCTCGCCCTCCCAGCCGTGGGGGTGTATAATGTGACGGTCAATCCCACTATTCGTTTGTAAAAGAGTAGCCCAAGAGTTGGCGGTGGGTGGTGATGACTAGCTGCCTTCCCTCTAGTCTTACACTGCAAAATTAGGGACGGCTAGCACAGATAGCCCTCGAGTAGCTTTGTGCGAAATTCCAAAAACAAACAAACAAACTTACCTGCAATAGTTTTTCCGTTAGTCGTAACGGCTTTTCCCGCCATTTCTTTGTTTGGTCTTGTAGGACCCGTTGTTGTTGTTTATTGCGGTTTCCCGCTCTTCTGTTCCTGATTTCAGAAGTTTTCTCAAATTGATTTGCTGTCTTGAACAGTTGTCAAGTAGTTCTAATACTTCTTCTTAGATTTTCAAGTAAAAACTATTAGGCCTAAATCCTTTAACCAAGAGCCGGACAAAACACGTCTTGTATCTCTCCTTCTCTCTTCAAAAGTCGAAAAGTAAATTTTTGCCATATTTCCCACTCTCTGACCTTAGGGAGCTATTTGAAAAGCGCGCTCGAGTAAAGAAGCATGTGTTATTGGCGAGTTTTAAAAATATTTAATTTATAGGTTAGTGATTGTAATTCGTAAGTTTGCCAGTTTTATTATCATTATTTTACATAGGACTTTGTTTTTGTTTCTTTTTAAACAAACGTATTGTCATTAGACTTAACAAATAATACTACTTTTGATTAATTTTTAGGCTTAAGCTTTGTCCTAGAATTTTTGTCATTTACCTTAGGCCTACTTCTGTTGTATGCGGCAAAGTCACACAAGAGCAAACTAACTTATCTGTGCCCTGTCAATCGTGGAATTTTTATAGTCAAAAATTTCTCAACTTGCATTCCGTGGGCAGTTCGACCAGTACAATTTGTAGGTACAAAGTTTTGTATAAATATTTTAATTATATATCCACATACGTTCGGTGTATAAATCTGAGTGAATTTCCTGAAGTAAGAAACAAAAGTTAGATCACTAATAAGTAGCATTTACGTTACTTTACAACCTGTGTGAGGCTTACCAATTAGGGTTAGCAAACATTGGGCTGGTTCAGATAGCGTCACACTGAAATCTTTAGTAAAAGTGAATATTTTACGAGACAAAATATTCTATTTTACAGCAAGTACTACAGGAGAAAAGTGTTCGGATTATACTGATATAAACCGTGTTTTTATCTATTAAATGTGGTATAATTTGTTAAAAAAAATATTTTTTTTTAAAACTCCATCCCTTAAAAAATTCTTTCCTATGGATCCTACAAAAAATTTAAATAAAATTGTAAAAAAACAGTCAATGGGTAAGCAACCACGTCTTGAATACTAAGAACAGCAATCTCCAACATCAGTAACACACGTACCTCATTTTCTGATATTGCATTCTCTTTCAGAAAAACCTTTAGGGCAAATGTCCCCTTTTTTTATTCAAAAGGGGCTAGAGGGACTTGCTGGCTCTCCAAAGTCAGTAAAGAAGCTTCGATCTGGTGACATATTGGTTGAAACATCCACATCCCAACACAGTGAACTCCTCTTGAAATCAAAGGCAATTGGCGATATACCTATTGAGGTTACACCCCATGCTACTTTGAATACTTCACGAGGAGTTATTGTTGAAAGGGATTTGAAGAATGTTCCTGAATCGGAGATTCTCGCTGGTCTCTCCACTCAAGGAGTTTCTGCAGTGAGACGCATCTCCACTCGCAAAGATGGAGTTACACTGCCAACAAATACCCTCGTTTTAACATTCACTTCACCACGTGCACCCGCCACCATCAAAGCAGGTTATCTCATTTGCAGGGTTCGGCCATACATTCCAAACCCTCTTCGATGTTTTCAATATCAGAGATTCGGCCACTCAAAGACATCTTGTCGTGGTTCCCTGACATGTGCTCGTTGTGGAGGCAAGGACCACGATGCCTATGATTGTGACATAAACCCACATTGCGTAAACTGCAATGGTTATCACCCCTCTTACTTTCATTCTTGTCCAAAATGGTTGGAAGTAAAAGAGGTGCAACGTTTGAAAACGACACATAACATTAGTTATCCTGAGGCTCGGAAATTGCTGTCCACAATCCCATCTCGGACATATGCTGCTGCACTCCATTCCACAACTACAGTGGAAGTGCAGACAGATCTCTCTGTGCCTCCAAGAGAATCGTTTTCAAAACAAATGAAAAGCCTTTTGCCCTTCGTGGTTAAAAAAGTAGATAAATCGACTTCCACACCCATCTCTGTTCCTCCCATATCTTCCAACAAACCTCAAGATCCATGTCCTTCAGTTTCAAATACAGGCATTTCTTCTGATACATCATTTTCTCCCACCACAATAAACAAAACAGTTATTCGTCCGCATCCTCAGTCACTTGATTCCTCTTCCAATAACAAAAACCTGCCCACTCGACCCAGAGCAGGATCCATGGAGGTTGATAGACCTCCTCCGAAGAAAAACAGTAAAGAAAAAAGACGATGTCGTAAACCGAAGGGTTCTCCAACCACTTCACCTGCCCGTACTTAAAAATGGCCACCTTGATACAATGGAACTCTCGAGGTTTACGTTCTAATCTGGATGATATCAAAACGCTGATTGCTTCCTACCATCCTGTTTGTCTTTCTCTACAAGAAACATTTCTCAAATCTGCTGATACAGTCTCCATTCGGCAGTTTTCTCTGTACAGA
Source organism: Carcinoscorpius rotundicauda (assembly GCA_011833715.1). Lineage (NCBI taxonomy): Eukaryota > Metazoa > Arthropoda > Merostomata > Xiphosura > Limulidae > Carcinoscorpius > Carcinoscorpius rotundicauda. Next base: position 66,137,521 of record CM022392.1, on the reverse strand, counting down.
AATGACAAGTTGTGTGATGGTCGAGTACATGGAGGGGTGGCACTTTTGGTTGATCAACATGTGCCCACCCTGTCTTTGTCACTCAACACACCCTTGGAGGCCGTAGCCATCCGTATTTCCTTGGGTCGTACCGTCACTGTTTGTTCTCTGTACCTGTCCCCTGGAGTGACATATGATCAATCAGACCTGGATGCTCTCGTTGAACAGTTGCCATCTCCATTTCTAATCCTGGGGGATTTTAATGGACATCATCCCCTCTGGGGAAGTGCTGTTATTGATGGGAGGGGTCGATCTGTAGAGCAGATGCTCTCTGATCACAATCTTTCTCTTTTCAATACTGGTTCTTCCACTTTTATGCACCAAGTCAGTCATTCACTGCCATTGATCTCTCAGTTTGCCCCCCTCCATTATTCTCCCATTTTTCATGGAAGGTTGACAGTAATCCACTAGGCAGTGATCATTTTCCGATCGTTTTGAGAGAGACTGGCCGTGGTCGATGCCACCCTACCCGCGTGCCCCGGTGGAAGCTGGATCAGGCAGACTGGTTTACTTTCACTGCTCTCGCAGAACTTGATCCTGCCATCGTAAATCAGCCATCAATAGACAACTGTGCTGCAGCGGTAACTGATTGTATTATACATGCAGCTGTTCAGTGTATTCCTAAAACCTCGACACATTTCCCACGATATCCTCGACCATGGTGGAATTCTGCTTGCAACTTAGCACGGAAGGCTCAGAAACGGGCCTGGGATACTTTTCGTAGATATCCCACACTTTCAAATCGGGTTGCTTTCCAACGGGCCCGAGCACATGCTAGGTGGGTAAGACGTCAAAGCCAGGAGGAATCTTGGATTAAGTTCACAACCAGCATATTTTCTACCACCAGTTCCAAGATCATATGGGACAAGATTCGAAAGGTTAATGGGCACTATAATTCTGTTCCCCTCTCGATCTTACTCTCTGATGGTCAGGAGGTGACTGATGTCCGAAACATCGCTAACACTCTAGGTGAAAGCTTTTGCCGGGTATCTAGCACTTCTGCTTGTTCCTCCACCTTCCTGGCCATCAAGACTTGGGCAGAGCGATCACCTCTTTCCTTTCAAACTGACTGTTTCTTTGACTCTAATAGTCCCTTTACCCTGGTGGAACTAAAAATGGCCCTTCATCTGCCAGTACATCTGTTGGACCTGATGATATTCATTATGACATGCTGCACCATCTATCTCCTGATTCTCTTGTTGTCCTTCTGATTATCTTTAACCTCAAGGCTGTATATTGAGTGTTACACTCTTCAGTATAAAGATAAATGCCATCACTGAACAACTCCCTCTCACTGTTACGAATGGGCTATATGTTGACGACTTTCACATCTCGTGTCAGTCATCAAACATGAGATATATTGAGCGGCAACTACAAACTGCCCTCAATCGTGTACAGAAGTGGACTCTTGCAAATGGCTTTAATTTCTCTCTTTCCAAAACTGTATGCATGCACTTTTGCCGTCGACGAGGTATTCACCCTGATCCTGAACTTCATATCGGTGAAGTTTTGCTGCCAGTGGTCCCGGAGACAAAGTTCTTGGGGCTTATCTTTGATCGTAAACTGACCTTTATACCACACTTAAAGCAGCTTCGGGTCAAATGCACAAGAACACTGAACATCCTCCGTGTCCTCTCTTCTACCAGTTGGGGGGCAGATCGCCGTTCAATGTTAAAGATATATCGTGCACTTATTAGATCGAAACTTGACTATGGATCAATGGTCTATGGCTCTGCCAGACCCTCGGCCTTAAAGATACTGAACCCTATTCATCACCAAGGACTTCGACTCTGCACTGGAGCTTTCCGTACCTCTCCAGTTCAAAGCATATACATTGAATCTCATGAACCTCCACTACACCTTCGCCGTTTGCAACTCTCTTTACAATATACTTCAAAACTTCGTTCCTTACCAAAGCATCCCACCTGGGAATGTGTTTTCCTTCCTCGGTGGGCAGTACTTTTTCAGAACAGACGATCTGTCATTGCTCCGTTTGGCCTTCGCATCCGGGCGCAGTTGGATGAATTGGGTCTGTCCTTGGATAACATTGCAGATTCCACAGGTCGACGCATCCCACCATGGCTTATTACAGCCCCCAAGTGTGACCTTTCTTTCAATCACCTAAAAAAGGCGGATACTCCAGAGTGGAAGTACCGTCTTTTATTCAATGAATATCTTTCAAACAATCATTCAGTTCCTATTTATACAGATGGTTCCAAATCAGGTAATTCAGTGGGCTCTGCTATGGTTTGCTATGGGTCAGTAGTTGCACACAGAATCCCCTCTACAGCTTCTGTGTTCACTGCTGAACTGTATGCCATATCTCTTGCCCTTGATCATATCGCAGCTGAGCAGTACTCCAACTGCACTATTTATACTGACTCGCTTAATTCTATACTTGCCTTAGAATCACTTCACATTAGTTCACATCCTATTCTCGCAGATATTCGAAACCGACTGGCCCATTTCTCATTAGCAGCTACTTCAATTCAGTTTTTTTGGATACCAGGCCATGTTGGTATTCATGGGAACGAGCTTGCAGACATGGCAGCTAAATCTGTCTGCGTCAGCACCATCACCCCTATGCCTATTCCGTACGTGGAGTATGGTGTTGTCTTCAAAACCCGGCTCCGTGCCAGTTGGCAGTCCACTTGGAGTGAACAACGCGACAATAAACTTTTTCAAATCAAACCCAAAATTGGAGTTTGGCCATCTAGCTTCCGTAAAGTTCGGAGGGAAGAAGTTGTTCTCACTAGGCTACGCATTGGTCACAGTTTTTTAACTCATCATTTTTTTTTATCTGGAACTGATGCACCAATGTGTAGTTTGTGTAACACTCAAATCACTATCAGCCATGTTTTACTTTCTTGCCATCGTTACAATTCTCAACGACGGCAATACTTCAAACATTTTTTTTTCCCAGCGTCAGTCTGTAACATTGGAGAGAGTTATTGGTGATGGTTACTCTGTCCACCTTAATAACGTTTTTAATTTTTTAATAGCCATTAATCTTTTTTAATCTCATTTAAGTGTGGTATGTTTATTTATTACACCTTTTTAATTGTGGCTCCTTTTTTAAAGTTTTATTCTCTCTCATTCAATGTGACATTAAACAATGGCCAGAACATTAAATAACTCAACACCAGGACTGGAAAGGCCAACTTCAGGTGATTAACGCTTCTGTTTGAACTGTCTGTTTGAACTACTCGTTAGTCTTCCTGGCGAGTTACTATTATACTTTCGCTGCATATCATTTCGCACTTTTACAACCTTTTTGTACTGGCCATATTGACTCATAACCCGGAACCAGGACGGAAAGACCAACTTCAAGTGGCTGACGGTGGTTTATATACTACCTGTTAGTCTTCCTGGCGGGTTATGATCATTCCCATTCTGCTACAGGTTGTCCTTTACAACTTTGTTGACTTGATGTTGTCTTTGATTTTTGCACCATTTCCTGTTTTAATTGCCATTTTGTTTTTATCTTCAATTACCTTTACACATTTTACTCCATTTACTTGACTTTTATCTTTTTACTGGACATTTGGCTACTCTTTATTACGATTTTGCTGAGTGTCTTTTAAAACTTTTATTCCATTACATTTTGATAATAGCTACTATGACACATAACCCGGAACCAGGACTGGAAAGGCCAACTTCAGGTGACTGACGGTGGTTCTTGAACTTATTCGTTAGTCTTCCTGGCGGGTTATGATCATTATTATTATGCTATGAGTAAATAGTTTATAACTTTGAAGATTAAATGTCACCATTGGTTTTTTTACACCATTTTCTGTTTTAATTGCTGTTTTGTTATTACCTTCATTTTCTTTTACAAATTTTACTCCATTTACGTGACCTTTCTCTTTTTACTGAACATTTGGCTACTCAATGTTGTGATTTTACTGTGTGTCTTATAATACTTCTATTATTTTACATTTTGATGCTGGTTGCTATGACACATAACCCAGAACCAGGACTGGAAAGACCAACTTCAGGTGACTGACGGTGGGTCTTGTACCTGCCTGTTAGTTTTCCTGGCGGGTTATGATTATACCTTTTTGATAGAGTAAATACCTTACAACTTTTTACACTTTGCCATCTATCTTAACCTTGTAGACTAGGTGTCAACATTGGTTTTATATTTTTTTTGTTTTACCTTCATTTCCATTTATGTCTTACTACATTTACTACATTTTTACCGGTTGTTTGGCGCAGATAGCCTCGTTGCTTTGTGCCATAAAACACTAAATCAATCAACTCTGACCTTAGGTATAGTGCATAGCCTCGAAAGTGATATTTAAATCCCTTTTGGAGTGCACGTCTTTTTGTTCACGATAATATTTAGTTTTATACGTAACTTTTTACAAAAAACGTGACGATTTAAGAATTACTTCGAGACTGACGAAGTAAATAAAGACTAGATGCATTTTGGAGGTACAGTCAATTTTGTGTTACTTACATAATATTATTTTCTTCAATCATTCAATAACTATTTGTTTGTTTGTTCTTTGAATTTCGCACAAAGCTACTCGAGGGCTATCTGTGCTAGCCGTCCCTAATTTAGTAGTGTAAGACTAGAGAGAAGACAGCTAGTCATCATCACCCACCGCCAACTCTTGGGCTACTCTCTTACCAACGAATACTGGAATTGACCCGTCACATTATAAGGCCCCCACGGCTGAAAGGGCGAGCATGTTTGGCGCGATGGGGATGCGAACCCGCGACCCTCATATTACGAGTTTCACGACATAACACGCTTGGCCATTTCAACAACGATTTCCTATCAATTTAGATGGACTTTTATCCACTAAGTTAATAAAAATCTAACAGAAATAAACAGTTCGAATAATTATATTCTCATGCTTTGATGAATTTGTTGTTAAACGTATAGTTACGTTATTGACTGCCTGTACTCTGGGGACCCGGCATGACCAGGTAGGTTAAGGCGTTCGACTCGTAATCTGAGGGTTGCGGGTTCGAATTTCCGTCGCACCAAACATGTTTGCTTTTTCAGCCGTGGTCACATTATAATTTGATGGTCAATCCCACTATTTTTTGGTAAAGGAGTAACCCAAGAGTTGGCGGTGAATGGTGATGACTAGCTGCTTTCCCTCTAATCTTACACTGCTAAATTATGGATGGCCAGCGCAGATAGCCCTCGAGTAGCTTTGCGCAAAATTCAAAAACAAAATAAAACAAACAAAATATGTACATTGGTCTCTGCAAGTAACGAAACTTACATTTTAGTTTAGGCCCTTAGGCGTACCTCTAATACACCAAAGGTTAATCTAATAGAATTGCATATAATATATTACTGGTGTTGCTAATCTGTTTTAAAGTGTTCAAATAATATATTATACTGTAAAAGAAAGAAACTACAAGCAAATATAAGTTCTAATTACAGACACCGAATTCTATAAGTCCACTTATCATAGGCTTAATAGTAGTTAAGCCTTTATTAAGTACGGCCTATTATCGATAAAGACATAAATTAACACTGTAACTTGTGTACGTTTTTAGTTTTAGTTTAGTTAGGGCTAAACTTTACTATATTTAACACTAACAATGAATAAAGTCAGTATTATTCTACGATATAACGTCAGATCTTTCTAAAAATTTAATACTCCGATGTATAAAATGTCAACTAATGTATATTTAAATCCGTTGAAATGGAATACGCACGTATGCGCATATAGATGGTAAGGCGTGAATTGTTTTTACATAAGACAAAAGCAGTATTATATTATAGGTGTAAACAGTTATATATATATATATATTATTTGGTTTGTTGTATTTACGAAGTCTAAACATTTTTATATGGTAATTCTTTATTGGTCCTCTTCTGACTTAACCAGGAATCTGGAAGTTAAAGACCTTTATCAGATAGCGAAACTGTTAGTGAACAGTTAATTTAAATAAAAAAAGGAAATTAGATAATTAGTGTAAAAAGATCGATAACTGAAATCAGATCATTAGTGTAGAAAAATTATGATTTAAACCAGATTATTAAAAATATCGATAATTTAAATCAAATCGTTAGTGTACTCATTATTGAAAAAATCGATAATTCTTATCAGATTGTTCGTGTAATCACTATTGAAAAATACCGGTTATTAAAATCAGATCATTAGTGTAGAAAAATTATAATTTAAACCAGATCGTTATTGAAAAATATCGACAATTTAAATCAGATTGTTAGCATATAAACATCAATAATATAGTAATCAAATGCAAAGATATTTATCTATTCTTTTGTTATAGAAAATTATTGAGTGAAAATTATTCCTCAGAAATTCGTAGAGACACTTGCTCACTAAACATACAGAGACAAATGGGTAGATAGACAGTAGAAAAGTAAACAGATAGATTGATCTAGTTGTTAGTTTCGTTTTAATTATTTCTGAAATGTCGACGTTACAAATATTGCTCTTTAGAGTGGTTACAACCCGGGAGGTGTTGTAATGTCATTTTTCCTGTACTAAACTTCCTAGTTTCTGTACATCCTATTGTACAGACTTCGACTGAAAGGTCTTGTGTGAGAAACTCGTGGTATCGATCATTCCTCCCCCTTCTTTCAAGTCTTTAAAAATATCCTCCACCACATTATGATCCAAGCTACACATACACAAACAATGTTGTATAATAAATTACCTTACTTCTTCTCTCAAAGGTTGCTTGGTATGGTTTCCATTAATTCTTGGTAAACTGTTGTGACATAAATATAAGATAAAAACACTGACCATAATACTGGACGAAGTGGTTTTGCATGAACAAAAGGAGTCCGGAGAAACAAATAGAGAGACAGTATTCGTGTTTCCTCTTCTTCTGAGGTTTAATATCACAGGAAAGAGAGAGGCATCTATTTTCTTTTCACAACATTTTCTGTAATCTAACTTTTAGTACGTGACCATCGAGCAAAGTCACTTGGGAATTTTTACATTTTCGTCTGTTCACCAAAGCACAATTCACTGTGCTTAAGAACAAAACAGGTGTCAAAACATCCTGTTAATTACAGCAGATATAAAGTACAACTCACTATGTTTATTTAAAAAAACAGATGTCAACATACCCTGCTAATTAGAGCAGATATAAAGTACAGCTCATTGTACTCGGTAACAAAACAAGTGTTAACATATCCTGTTAAATAGAGCAGGTATAAAGTACAACTTACTGTGCTAGAGAACAAAGCATATGTTAACACACATTGTTAATTATGACAGATATAAATAAATTACAACTCATTATGTTTAAGAAGAAGAAAAAAACAGATGCCAAAACATCCTACTAATTAGAGCAGATATAAAGTAAAACATATGTAGGTATTCATTTGTGGTATGATTAAATTTTGCCTACTAATTTATATATCAAAAAAAATATTTGGAAAATAACCTTAAGTTTCATTGAGATACGAGCTCTTGCTTTTTACTTATTTTCAGCCACTAGGTGCTGCATTGTACTACTGGTTATGATTTATTGATTTTTGGTATCATTAAGGCAACGCATTAACATTTTTCATTGCAAGTAGTACTGTTTAGTAACCTGGAGAAGATTCCTTACAACTGTCATAGAAAGAGACCGAATCCTACCAGAGTTCCAGGCGGAGTGTGCTTTATCTTGGCAGTACATTCAGATTATAAACCCGCTTTAAAATTCCAAGTAGAGATACTTTTGCTCAGTTTTAAAAAATACTAATTAGGTTTATGGAGAACAGAAATATGACTTTTATATAATTGATGCCGGGAAATGTTGCGGAAGTCGATAGCTTTCAAAGAGGATAAAAGTAGATTGCTAAAATACTAAAAGGTTTTTAATCAGTTTTATATCGGATACCCTGGTATAAGGCAACGTTAGTTAAATTAAAGACATGATACGAACAAGTAAATATAAAATTATGGTTGTTTTTCGCAGCTAAATCAATACTTTACGCTATACACATGCTGACGTTCCGCAGCCCATAACATAAATCGATATGTTTTTATAAATGTAAATAATACAGTTTGTCGTCAAAAAAGAGCTATTAGAAACTAATTACCTCCGTCAAAGCACCAAGAAACATAAATTAATTAGCATATGCCGTTGTAAAGAAAAAAAAAGACAATTTGATTTGTTCTTCTTACCTTTCTTTTTAACAATTCAAAGACAAAATATTACCAACTATTGTGTGTGTACAGTTTAGACACTACAAAAATATTTTTGTTATTGGACTTCACACGGCTGGGGTGAAAAGACAAACGTTCAATCCCACGCTAAAACAGTGGTGTTTGAGGCCTACGAAGACGGAGAAGCAAAGTTATTTTGCCACCAGTCCTAGCCTAACGTTAATAGTTTAGTAATTTCCGATAATTTCGTGTAATATTATTGCACCAGTGTGTGCGTCTGTTGGGGAAGGGAGGCTTTCACGTTAGATGAGTCACTATACAACAAATGAATCTATAAGATTTGGAAATGAATTTCCGTCGCACCAAACATGTTCGCACTTTCAGCCGTGGGGGCATTATAATTTTATAGTCAATCCCACTATTCGTTGATAAACGAGTAGCTCAAGAGTTGGTGGGTGGTGATGACTAGCTTTCTTCCCTCTAGTCTTACACTGCTAAATTAGGGACGGTTAGCGCGGAAAGCCCTCGAATAGCTTAACGCGAAATTAAAAAACTAACAAAGCACTCTTACAGGTGGAACTAAGTTAAATCAGTCGGGACCTTGTAGTGTGAACTATCTCATCTACATGTGGTATGTACTACACTGTATATGCTGACCGAACATATTCCACACATTCAGTTGGGAGGGGCATAATAGACGTAACATTCAATCCCACTGTTCCGTTAAAACTAACTGTGTTGGCTACTACTAGCCAATTGTTTGTTTGTTTTTGGAATTTCGCATAAATCTATTCGAGGGCTATCTGTGCTAGCCGTCCCTAGAGGGAAGGCAGCTAGTCATCACCATTGGTTACCATTACATTAGTGATGGTATAAATTTCTCAGCTCGCGAGCTGTAAAAGTGACGTTCCACTTTAAAATACGAAATATGTATTTTTATTGCGTCCTGTAGGTGGAATAACGGAAATTAATATTACTTTACTTCACAAATACTACTAATGTTCCAAAAGAATTGACGAATATAACTGTGCTGGTAGTTCTGTATCTTCTGGCATCTCAAGTGTATAACTGTATTGGTAGTTCTGTATCTTCTGGCATCTCAAGTGTATAACTGTAGTGGTAGTTCTGTATATTCTGACATCTCAAGTGTATAACTGCATTGGTAGTTCTGTATCTTCTGGCATCTCAAGTGTATAACTGTATTGGTAGTTCTGTATCTTCTGGCATCTCAAGTGTATAACTGTATTGGTAGTTCTGTATCTTCTGACATCTCAAATGTATAACTGTATTGGTAGTTCTGTATATTCTGACATCTCAAGTGTATAACTGTATTGCTAGTTCTGTATCTTCTGGCATCTCAAGTGTATAACTGTATTGGTAGTTCTGTATATTCTGACATCTGAGGTATATAACTGTTCAAGTGAAAACCTGATCTGTCAATGATTTGAGTAATATTTAATAATTAGAATTGACTTAATTATTCTAATTTATAACATAAAAATAATTGTCAATGAAAGTTGACGATATATATATATATATACCATATTGACAATTAACACATTCATTACATCCCAGCAGGCCTGCTGCGCCCTGGTATTAGGCGAAAGGCTTTACCGGTCCTAGACATGGCAGCAGTAGTGTGACCGACATGTTATTTTTCCTTTCACTCATAATTTTTTTCGAATTCTTTATCATTTATTCAAAAAAGAGAACTGATAAAAATTAGACTAAACCATCGTACTTACACTGGCTACCAGTTATTCAAAAACCTGTCTATGTAGTTATATTATTTACAAGTACCGGCGTTTGTATTTACATTGGTTACCACTTATACTACAACAGGCGGTTTTAGTTACATTATTTACTACTTATACAAGGATCGGCTTTTGTAGTTACAATGTTTACCACTTACATTAGAACTAGCTTTTGTAATTACATTATTTACCACTTATGCAAGGACTGGCGTTTGTAGTTCCATTGTTTACTACTTGTACTACAACCGGCGTGTTTGTAATTATAATATATATGTAAAAACGGCCCTTTTGAGTTTTTTTTTGTTTGTTTTTTTTTACGTAGAGGAGCGGACAACGTTTTGACCTTCTTCGGTTTGTTTATTTGTTTTTGGAATTTCGCATGAAGCTATTCGAGGGCTATCTGTGCTAGCCGTCCCTAATTTAGTAGTGCAAGACTAGAGGGAAGGCAGCTAGTCATCGCCACCCACCGCCAACTCTTGGGCTACTCTTTTACCAACGAATAGTGGGATTGACCGTCACATATAACTCCCCCACGGCTGGGAGGGAGAGCATGTTTGGCGCGACCCTCAGACAACGAGTCGCACACCTTAACGCTCTTGGCCATGCCGGGCCACCTTCTTCGGTCATCGTCAGGTTCACAAAGAACTTCTTTGTAGTTACTTCGACCGAAGAAGGTCGAAACGTTGTTCGCTCCTCTACGCAAAAAAATTTTTCAACCCAAATGAGCCGTTTTTAGCTACACCCTTGTGCAAATTAATTGAAACAAATGGTCATTTTACAATATTTTCAGCATGGCAACTGGTGTAGGCTCGCTGGACCCACTGATTTCCTTTAATAGTCATTTTTCACATAGACGGCGTCATTAGCTGTGTTTTGCAGTATGGTCGATTTATTTTTGGAATTTGACGAAATTTTGAGGAATATTACGTCATTTGAAATTGTGTTAGAAGGGCAAGGAAACTTCTTACCAACTCAATGAAGAAAAAACGGTATCAATGGGGTCTGAAATACAAGAACTGGACGCAAGAACAATGGAGGAAGGTGTTATTCAGTGACGAGACTCATTTCTTCGTACAGGGTCAAAGAATTCTGCATGTTCGCAGATCTCCAGATGAGAAACTTCGAGAATCTCACATCAGTCAGCTCGTAAAACATCCCTTGAAGAAGATGTTTTGGGGCTTTTTCAGCTACTATGGAGTCGGAGGCTTACATATCGTAAAAGGTATGATGCGAGGACCACAGTCCGTCGAAGTTTACAGAGAAGAGTCGTCCCAGAATTCAAAACGATTTCCAGATGGATCTGTCATTTTTCAGCAAAATCTGGCTCCGTGTCACACATTAAAACTTGGCCCCCCAGTGGCTGAGCGGTATGTCTGCGGACTTACACGCTAAAATCCGGGTTTCGATACCCGTGGTGGGCAGAGCACAGATAGCCCATTGTGTAGCTTTGTGCTTAATTCATAACAACAACAACATTAAAACTTGTGAAGAATTTTATGACAACGCGAATAAAGGTGCTGAACTTGCCTTGAAACTTTCCGGACTTAAATCCTATTGAAAATCTTTGGGCGATTTGTAAAGAAAGACTTCGGGTAAAAGACTGTACTACGAAAGATAAGCTAATTGAGGCCATAACTGAGGTGTGGTACCGCGATCCAAAAATTATTAAAGATTGCAGTCAACTAGTAGACTCGATACCAAAGCGGATTAATGATCTTCTGAAAAATAAAGGCGGTCATATCATGTATTAATTTGTGAGTAATTTTTCGATTATCAGAAATAAAACGCAAAAAAATTGAAAAAATCATTGTAATTTTCCGTCTTGTTTCAATTAATTTGCAAAAAAGTGTTATATTTTTTTCTATAAGTGGTTTTCTCGACATCACTGATTGTAAATACAACGTTTACTACCTATACAACAGTTAGCGTTTGTAGTTACATTGTTTATCACATATATTAGAACCGGCGTTTAAAGTTATATTGTTTACCACTTTTCCAAAAACCTTCGTTTGTATTTCCATATTTACCACTTATACAAAGACCTGTGTTTGTAGTTACATTATTTACCACAAAAGGAAGGATTGGCGTTTGCAGTGACATTGTTACCATTTATAGAAGGACCGACGTTTTTAGTTACAATGTTTACCACTTGTATAAAACCTGCGTTTGTAGTTACATTGTTTACCACTTATATTAGAACCTGCGTTTGTAATTACAATATTTACCACTTACATTAGAACCGGAGTTTGTAATTACATTGTTTACCACTTATATAAATACTTACGTTTATAGTTGCATTACTTACCACTAAAAGAAGGACCGGCGTTTGTAGTTACATTATTTACTACTTATACAAGAACCGGAGTTTGTAATTACATTGTTTACCGCTTATATAAATACTTGCGTTTATAGTTGCTTTACTTACCACTAAAAGAAGGACCGGCGTTTGTAGTTACATTATTTACTACTTATACAAGAACCGGCGTTTGTAGTTACAATGTTTACCACATATTCAAGGACAGGTTTTTGTAGTTGCAATCTTTATCACTTATACAAGGACTAGCGTTTGTAGTTGCAATATTTAACACGCATCCAAAGATCGATACTTGTTATTATATTGTTTACCACTTTTACAAAGATCGTTGTTTTTAGTTTCAATGTTCACCAGTTACACAAGGACTAGCATTTGCAGTTGCAAACAGATTTTGGATTAGAATGTGTGAATTTCTCAAACTACTATATTTTATAGACTTTATCGCCTTATATATTTTATCATATATGTTTAAATGAATGAGTTTCCCAACTATTAATCACATCAGAGGGATATATTTATTATTGGGTAGGTACTTTATTAAACTGATCCTACACCACCGTCCAGCGTACTTGGCCACAGTTATTTTTAGTATCTCCCGAAAGATAAGAGATACGTGCGCATCAGTGCTGCGCAGATCCCTGGTTTAATAGGCATCACTTGCTGCTAACAGAAGATAAATGGGTAAGTCAATCCAGCTTGTATTTTGTTCGATGGCACGATAGTATCCGTTACCACGCGCAAAACAACCCTAGATGATTCATGATGCATTCTCTCTCACTAGCTAAACTCATGTTACCCGCAGCCAATAAAAATATCAGCCATAACGAACTAAAGGTAAGACATATTTTCTAATTACACCAAGGATATAGGTGTCATCTAATGAGCCTTCACATAAACACGACATGTTAACATGGTTCTACATTATACAAGATACCTCGTTGTTGTGAAACTAATCTTCCTCACCCCTCTCCTACTGATAGGGAAACCTAATCAGATAATAGCTACAAATATGTTCTGAACACAATATTTTGCCGCCCAAATGCTCTCAATTTTTTTAAAAAATGACATCTGGGGATACAGTTATTAATGAGAAATCTGCATATATACGTGTAAGTAATATGTTTTTAGTGTCGTTTAAATGATTGTCAAACATCAATGACAATCCATTAAACATGATATACAGCTTTTATGTATTTATCCTTTCAAACATTTTCTTTTAAAGCAAAACACTAATATGACAATGTACGATGTAAAATGATGTGACTAAGTCAAAATGCCACAGGATATACGATGTTGTTCTATAACTGAAATTCAAAATTCCCAATAATTAAACTCTTCGGTCCACAAGTCACATTTGTTAAAATAAAGGTTGGCTCTCACATGCATGTCGTAACCAGTTTCGTATTAAAACAGTTCACGTGTATTCGATAAGAAGCCATCTTCATCATATCATCCAGTCCACCACAGTACAAAGATTATCATCCTAACATACAGGGTGGCTCGTAAGTCCCTACCCATCCATATATCTTATGTATCTGTGTGCTTCCCCTCATTCTCGCTATGCTCATGTACCCACGTATTTATCACAATACGCTCTTCAAGTGTTAATGGGCTTATATCGGCCATATTTCTCTGAAAAAAATAAGCAAATTTATAATACATACGTAATTGAATATAACATAATAGCATATGGATGGGTAGGGACTTACGGGCTACTCTATAGTTCATATCTTGAATCCATAATTTAGAAAAGGGGGATATTTCTTGTTCTTATTGGCATGGAGAAACAAAGGAATATGGATCAACTTGGGAACCCAGGACTAACTAGAAAACCCAGCATGGCCAGATGGGTTAAGGCATACGACTCGTTATCTAAGGGTCGCGGTTTCGAATCCTGATCGCACCAAACATGCTCGCTCTCCCCAGCTGTGGGGGTGTTATAATGTGACGATCAATCCCATTATTCGTTGGTAAAAGAGCAGCACAAGAGTTGACGGTGGATAGTGATAACTAGATGCCTTCCCTTCAATCTTGCTGTGTTATATTAGGGACGGCTAGCGCAGATAACCCTCGATTAGCTTTGCGTGAAATTCAAAACAAACAAACAAACAAACCTAACATAGTCCACCACAGTACAAAGATTATCATCCTAAGATAACACACCGAAGGACAATATTTGTAGTTTGTAATTAGAACATGCCACTAGGATGGTGTATGAAATCCAATACTTGTATCTTTTCATTTACAACATAGCATTAGGATAATATCGCCTCAGTTACAACATACCATTAGGACGAAACATATCAGTAAGTATTTGTACCTTTTTAGATAGAATATGCCACTAATAAGATATCTGAAGTCAATACTATTAGCTTTTCAATTACAACATAACACTAAGATCACATGTGTAAGCCAATAGTTTTAGCTTTTCAATTATTACAAAACACTGAAACCATATGTGTGAGCCAATACTTGTAAGTTTCCAGTTACAAAGTGTAAATGAAGTAACATTAGCTAATTCTTCAGTGGATCTGTCTTTAACCACCATACGAAGAACACAGGTTACGATGTCATTTAAAGAAGCTTGTTCTGATTTGACCTTAAATCACTTTACATTGTAGATAGTACGTACGTCGACGGATTTATCTTTTTCTGTTTCATAACATCTTGCAGCCTCTATCGTACACACCTAGAAGATTATCCTTTAAATTAATTTTGGTCTGTAACATTAGCATTCGTTTCATATTATATTTTATTTGGAGTTTTAGAACTCATACACGATCGATATAATTCCATTTTACCTTTATGTATGTGTTTCTTCTGAGAACTACCATGACTCACATTAATAGCTTGAACATCAGTGTAAGACAAAGAATGACTTTGGTTTGTTTTAAATTTCGCGCAAAGCAACTCGAGGGGTATCTGCGCCAGCCGTCCCTAACTTAACAGTGTAAGACTAGAGGTAAGGCATCTAGTCCTCACCACCCATCGTCAACTCTTGGGTTACATTTTTATCAAAGAATAGTGGAATTGACCATCGCTTTATAATGCTCGCACGGCTGAAAGGGTGAGCATGTTTGGTGTGATGGAGACTCCATCTCGCCTCCGTCGGATTATGAGTCGAGTGTCATAACCACCTGGCCATGCCTTTGGCAGACACTTGTTTTTGTAATTCCCACCAGTATCTTCACCACTATTGATATATATAACAGCTAGAATTTGGCAAAGACTTTGTTTTTTATGTCTGGCGTCAAAACTGACAGTGAGAAAGTCCTAATCAGCAATAGAACCATGCTTTTACAGCCTTTATATTTTAAAAAGATAAATGAGCTTTCATCTGGTGTAATTGTTGTGACTGTATGTGGCTGGCTGTGGTGGAATTTGTCTCGAAAATTCAAGGTACAGATTAAAACTCCAATTTCTTTGTTGTTACCATGCTAACAGCCATCCTTGTGAAACTTTGATTCACATATTCTGGCAAGACGTTGTAAAACTGTGTAAGTTTTAGAAGAACGGTTACAAATTTGGATCTGATCACCACTAAATTGTTCCTTCAGCAAGACATCAGACAGACCAATGTCTTTCTACCATTCGTGAAAGACCAATTAGACGATTTGTCACAGTGAATCAAGGATCATTTTGTGGCAAAGCACACCTTGTTACCAATACTTTCTTGATATAAGTTTGTAGCAATTGTTTTTTCAAACACCACAGACCCAAACACAGGAACACATTTCTTGGATATTACCTGACATCGGTTGATACCTGTCCGTGCTCTGTTGTTGTTGTTTCCGGGAGAAGATGAAATAAACCAGTTGTTGTCTATGGATATGTTTTGAGTCCTTACCATGTTGTCTTCTTTATAATGGTATAAAAAATTTACCAAACTCTGAATAACAGTAGTAGGTGGAAGTAAACAAACAATTTACCATATATTGAATGCCAATGGGACGTGGGAGTTTACAAACAGTTTGCAATATACTGAATGTTAGTGGGAAATGGGAGCTCACAAATAATTTACCATATATCGAATGATAGTGGGACATGAGAGTTTTTTTTAAATATGTTTGCAATTAATGTAACATGCATTGCAGACTAAGTCAGCGTTGTGTTTTAAAGTTCAATATGTCTTCCGCTGGTACAGCGGTAAGTCTACGGACTTACAACGCTAAAATCAAGGGTTTGATTTCTCTCGCTGAACTCAGCAGATAGTCCAATATAGCTTTGCTATAAGAAAAACACAAAAAGTCCAATATCCTCTAGTTTTGTTTGTAACTCACAGGTGTGATTCTTGCTACCAAAAATAGTGTACTAGTGTTCCCTAGTGTACTGGTATTTCAAACCAACGTCTTTGGATGCGAGTTTTTTATGTGTGTGTTTATCCCGTAAAGCAACGAAGACAATGTCTGGTCCTATCCAACTATGAAATTGTAGTCACTATTTTCTACTCCATTTTCCTTATCACTACATCATATTTTTACCGTATATTATATTTTACGATTAATGCTAGTTCTATTTGTATAATAATTGTGTATTCAGTTTTGTCTTATTATATATAATTATCATCATGTTTGCAGGTAAAATAATTTCACTACATTTTTGATAGTATTTATAAGGTCAGATCAAGGACTGTGTGCAGGGTGTGTGTGTGTGTTTATAGTAAAGCCACATCGAACTATCTGAGACTGCGTTTATCTAGGAAAATCGAACCCCTGATTTTAGTGATGTAAATCCCCAAGAATACCGTTGTCTCACTGAAAGACGATTGGGTAGAGATATAGTAGTTGGGAATGGAATATATTATAAATTATCGATATTATAGGCTTTTATACAAAGCTTTCGCAACTATTCCACGTTTACTAATATCAGTAACTTTCAGATGTAGTATTTATGAAAACATTCAAACGCACGATCTCTGTCAGGCTCAGATTTTGTGATGAATTTCAGACAAACGTGATAAACAGCAGTGTTCTACCAGATGTATAAAAACTGCAATCTGATTTTTATGTGTTTCCCGTGTAGTGTACTTACAGAATTAATGTCACTTGCTTACCTTGTGAAATATAATATTGCAAGATTAACAGCTAAATTATCAACGTCACGTTGACGTCAGTTGGAGTTTACGAAACCAACAATGGAAAAATGAGTTAGAAAATGTCTCGTTATTACATTTTCCAAACTATCAAGATATTTTTGGCCTTGTTAAATCAACATCGAAAATGACATCATTTCTACACCAATAAAGTCCACGCAAAGCCAACCGTAAAAACCTAATACATCTAAAGTCTATCTGTTGAATGTGAAGAGGAGATAGACAGATAAACTGTAGAAATGTTGGCAGAGTAAGTTCCACATTCGCCTCGTCAAACAGTCACAACTAAACTAATATTCTTACCTAAAAACATGTAGTCTAGTTATATCAACGACGGGCCTGCAGTATAGTTACATCAACCTCGGGCTTACAGCCTAGTTATATCAACCAAGGACCTGCAGTCTATTTATATCAACCAACGACTTGCAGCCTAGTTATATCAACCAAGGACTTGCAGCCTAGTTGTATCAACCAAGGACCTACAGTCTAGTAGTTATATCAAACACGGACGTGCAGCTTGGTAGTGTCAAACAACCAAGGGCCTGTAGTGTAGATATATCAAACAAGGACCTGCAGTCTAGTTATAGCAACCACGTACCTGTAGTCTATTTATATTAACCAAGGACCTGCAATGTAGTTATGCCAAATAATGACCTGAAGCCTAGTTATATCAAACACGGACGTGCAACTTGGTAGTGTCAAACAACCGAGAACCTGCATCCTAGTTATATCAATCAAGGGCCTGCAGTGTAGTTATGTCAAACAATGACCTGCAGCCTAGTTATATCAACCAAGGACCTGCAGCCTAGTTATATCAACCAAGGACCTGTAGTGTAGTTATATCAAACAATGACTTGCAGTCTAGTTATATCAAACAAGGACCCGCATCCTAGTTATATCAAATAAGAGATTGCAGCCTAGTTATATCAAACAAGGGCCTGCAGTGTAGTTATATAAATCCAGAACATATAGCGTGCTAGTTTCAACTCAGAACCTATAGCGTATTAGTAGCAGCCCAGAACCCATAGCCTACTGGTATCAACCTTTTACGTATAGTCTACTGGTATGCTATAGATTATAGGCTAATAATAGTAAGCTATATATTTTTTGTTGATACTAGTAGGCTATAGGTTCTGCGTTGATATTATTATGCTATAGGTTCTGGATTGATACTAGTAGGCAGATTCTGGGTTGATACTAGTAGGCTATAGACTCTGGGTCGATACTAGTAGGCTACAGGTTATGGGTTGATACTAGTACTTTATAGGTTCTGAATTGATATTAGTACACTATAGGTTCTGGGTTGGTACTACTACGCTATAGGTTCTGAGCTGATGCTAGTACGCCATAGGTTTGGGTTGATTCTCTTACCATATAGGTTCTGGATTGATGAACTTGTAACAAACCGAGCAATCAAACGATTTCCTTTAAACGTACTCTACAAATCAAGAATAACCAAATTACCTTAGACGGTGATCCTTCCATGTTTAGTTGTAGTTACATTCAAAGTTTTAAACAAATATCTAACACGGCTAGTTTTATCATAAATAAAAATGTGTATTTATTTATAACAATGCGCACATTGAATTTGTTATCATTAGATTAATGTAAAATATGTATTTTACAACGATGTGTAAATTTATTTATTAACAATGTGCATATATGTTTTTACACAATGCACAAATAAATGTACTTGTACAAGTTATGTACGATGTACTCTTTATTACAATATGAAGATTTATTTATGAAAACAGTGTCAGATTATGTATTTATTAGCACAGCGTGCAAGTGTATTTGTTAAACTATTTGCAAGGTATATGTATTAACACAATGTACATATGCATTTATAAGCCCAATGTGCAAAATACGTAATAGCGTAAGTTGAAAGACACGCATTTATTGGAACAAAGTGGAGATAATGTATTAATTCGCACAAGATGGAGGTATATTTCCTTATTAACAATAGTCACAAAAGACGTATTTGTTAGCACACTATACATGTGACAGATTCAAGTAGTCAACATTAGACGTGTTTATTCTGGTATACGATACAGTTGTTAAGTGATGCACAATATATATTTTCGTTCAACGTGTACAAGGGAGCTAAATCCTTCACACGTGCTGGAATTTACTAGCTTTAGTCTTTATTGTTCGTTTTCACAGAACAAGGTGACCTCGACACGACTGCTATATTTTCATTGCAACTTATTATGTTCAAAAACAGCGAAACGATTTGTAACATTAACATGAAATAATTTGGAAGGTAAACCTATGAGGAAGTACATGATTGTTTCGCTGTTAAGCGTGAAGCTACACGATGACTTATCGACTTTATATCCACAACAACAACGAATCGAATATTGATGATTTTACAGTTCCAAAAGACATAGCTTAACAGTGTGGTAAGACTGCACGTTTCTTTATCTTTTTAAGATGGTCTAAGTAAAGATAAGATAAATTATTACAGATGGAGGCAGATTAAGACGTGTACGTCCGTCTTTGTAGGGTAAAGATATGTCAAATTAATACATAAAAACACCATTTTATAGTACAGGTTGAACGGTGTTAAAAAGGACATTCTAAAGACTACCGTATAGGTTTCACTTCGAGATTACAGCACTTATTACACTGCTTACTGTAATAAACTCATGTTCTTCTAACCATATACATCACATTATAATGTTTGGTTAATGGCTTAGTGTCGCAGTATATATATTAAAAAATCTTTCTGTAAATCATTCTAACGTAATATTAATCCTGTTAAACCCTTTATTAAATTACGTTGTGAGTCTTGCTGACGTAGTTTGAAGCCGGTGCTCATACCAAGTTAACATGGTATGAACAAATAAACATGACATGTACAATATTAAAAACGTTGAATTATTACAAAACACTCTCTAGCAATTATGAAATACTTCGTTTCGCCCAATCCTTCAACTTTAACATTCTTCCAGTCTATATAGTGTGATCTCGATACAACATGTCTAATGATGTAATTACATTTGTTCACCTCTGCTTCTTACTTTTTAATTTTGACCAATGTTAATTACACCACAGACATCAGCAATTTTGTAAATACCACATTTACCACTTTGTTCTGTTTTACCATTTACACAAGTGAAATACATAATTCATTGTTTGTTTCTGAATTTCGCGCAAAGCTACATGAGAGCTATCTGCGCTAGCTGTCCCTAATTTATCAGTGTAACACTAGAGGGAAGACGGCTAGTCATCACCTTCCACTATCAACGTTTGGTCTACTCTTTTACCAACTAACAATGGGATTGACCACCACGTAATAACGCCCCCATGGCTGAAAGGGCAAGCATGTTTGGTGCGACGTGGATTCGAACTCGTGACCCTCAGATTACGAGTCGAACGCCTTATCCCACCTGGCAGTGCCGGGCCTGATTAACTCATTTAGCGGAAAGTTACACTATATTCATTATCTGTTTTTATGTTACTAAATGATTTTAACATACCTCTCACGTCATTAACTTTATTACTATCTGTAGCCTTGCTCGTAGTGACATTTTTAATATATTTCTATGCTTATTATACATGCCGAACTAAATATTTCTGAACAGAGAAATAAGGGGGACGAGGAAGAACCTACAACTAAATATATCTAAAGAATTTAATGATAAGTTAGTCAGAATCAGGATGTTCTGTAGAGGTAATTAAAACACGAGGAGGACAAGTTAAGTAGAGGATGCATAATATGAACTAATATAAAACTACAGTTTGTATTTATCATAATTTGAAGTTTGTTTTTTGTCATTATGTGTTTCGGGAAGGTTTTGTTTGAATGGGTAAAATGCTGAATTACACATATTTCTACAGGTGTTTGATGAATTTTTTTTTTTATTAAATTGTTTTCTATTATACAAATTACATATGTAGATGCTTAATATAATACGCATTTCTCAGTTTGGCAGTATTTATATTCCATTTTAATAATAATGATCTTATTGAATACCAAATGTGTAAAAATTAACTAAAACTGTAATCCTTTGTTCGATATTTGTACGTTGTTAATCGTTGTGATAGACACCGATCACCGTTGTGGATTGTTCAGAGCACTATTGCTACGTTGATAATTGTTGTGTCAGACACCGATCACCACGTTGTGTATTGTTGAGAGCACTATTTTTTCGTTCAGTACATGAATATTGTTAATTGTAGTAGCAGATACCGACCAACTCGTTCTGGATTGTTGAAGGCACTACTTCTTTGTTCAGTACATGAATATTGTTAATTGTTGTAACAGATACCGACCAACACGTTCTGTATTGTTGAAACCACTATTTCTTTGTTCAATATTTGTACGTTGTTCATTGTTGTAACAGACACATCACGTTGTGGATTGTTCAAAGTATTATTTTCTTCTTTCAGTACATGAATATTGTTCATTATTGTGACAGACACCACCACGTTGTGAATTGTGAATCGTTCAAAGCGCCATTTTTCGTTCAATACAAAAAATGTTGTTCATTGTTATGACAGACACAACCACGTTGTGGATTGTTCAAAGCACTGTTTCTTTCTTAAGTAGCCAATCTTGTTATTTATTCTGATGGAAACTATCTCGCAGCCTTTTACTGTAACAGTTTCTTTTTTCAGCTTTGAACACCTAAAACCTCAGCTGAGGGAGACACATTTAGACACTGATTGGTTTATCACTGTACCATAACACATTAGTATACATGAAAAACAATAGGTGGCGAGAGTGACTGCTCTTCAAACTGACTAGACGAATGATTGGTGAGTAATCACAGAAAAGGAGGAGCTCTTACTTTTTATAATATTTAAACAAAGAACAAGAGTGTCGAGGGTATTCAGATAGCTACATACACTGTCAGACTATAGACATATATAGATAATTCTCACTTTATAAACTGGAATTATTTTCAGTTATATTAATTTGAATATAGATGACATGCGAGCACCAGAGGTATTCCAAGGTATTATTAGAGAGTGATCGAACTGTCTGTGGTAATAAATTTGCTCGTGTTTGGCAAACATCTAGCGAACAACACATCAAACTAGCCGTTGAATGAAGATACTTCACATTCTTTTCCTTTCTACAGAAAGACGGGGACATATATATGCTAATCCGTTACCTATACTCTCTACAGAATGACATATTGATCCGTTACTTATTCCTCTTTTTACAGAAATATAAGACGATTCTGATTCATTGTGTACATCGTAAATCTATACAATCAAGTATAAACAATTTTTCGTCCAAACACTAGTTTTACAAAGAAAAACTGTCACTTGGTTTGTTTAATCTTTACGACAAATCGAGCCTTTTTCCACGTTACAAACAACTATTCTTCTTGCTTCTGTGAAAATCTTCTACATTTAATCAGGACAGTTAGACAGCTAAGCTCATTTAACAGATTTTACTCCGATCGTTAAATACATATAGAATGCTGTCTCAGGTAAATAGTACTAGCTCTAGAGGCGAAGTCAATCAACTGGCTAATAGTTTTGAACAAAATGAGTATCATACAGCCAGAAAATAAAAAGGGACTAACTTAAACAAGTACAGTGCCTCAATAAATATATGTACATTGGTGAGAGTAAAAATACAAATAGAGAACCTCAATAAATCTGTACAGTGATAGAAGTAAATATATAAGCAAGGAATCTCAATAAATCTATACAGTGATGAGAGTAAACATACAAACAAGAGAACCTCAATAAATCTGTACAGTGATGAGAGTAAACATACAAACAAAATTTGTTTAGGGATGAAAGTAAACATACAAATAAAATACCTCAATAAATCTGTAGAGTGATGAAAGTAAACATACAAACAAAGAACTTCAATAAATGTGTACAATGATGAGAGCAAACATACAAAGGACCAGAAAAATCTGTACAGTAATGAGAGTAAGCATACAAAGTACCTCAATAAATCTGTATAGTGGTAAGAGTAAGCACAGAAACAAAATACCTCAATAAAGCTGTACAGTGATGAGAGTAAATATACAAACAAAGAACCTTAATAAATTTGTAGAGTGATGAGAGTAAATATACAAATTAAGAATCTTAGTAAAAATGTACGGTGATGAGAGTAAGCTTACTAAATACTTCATTAAATATGTACAGAGATGATACATACAGAGAACCTCATTGAATCTGCACAGTAGTGAGAAGAAACGGATAAACAAAGAACCTTAATAAATCAGTACAGTGATGAGAGTAAACATACAAAGTACGTCAAGAAATCTGTACAGTGATGCTCTCATCACTGTATTTCAAAGTATGTTATTAAATCTGTTGAATGACGAAAGTAAACATGCAAATGAAGTGAGTCAATAAATAAATCTTCAAGGTATTGTTCCTGTTTGTCAGATATAGGTAGTATTTGTATCAGTGCTATTCTGTTCATCAGATGTAGGCAATGAACAAATAACCGTGGCCCTACCTTTATATTGTGCTGTACTGGCTTCTTGGTTGTTTTTGTTTTTCTTGTCTCTTGAGTAGAAATACAAACATCGCTTAACTGTTCGAAGTCCCAGTTCTTATGATTTTTTTAAAATTTTCTCTTAAAGTTTACACTTGTTGTACGAATGCATTAGCCAGATTCAATAACTTAATACTGTACATTGTGTACGTTTGTTTGTTTTATATTAATTAGGACTAAACTTTACCGGGCTTTATCCAATCAGTAATTAATCTTATGATGTTAGTCTGCGCCCTAACGTTAGACCTTTTTTAAAAACTTTGATAAGCATTTATAACGTATAACGTATAACTTTTTTATACGTGTATATTCTTGTTCAAAATCTTTATTTAAGTATATTTACTTCCAACGTGTATATACATCCGCACACGTAAATAGCAAGTTACATGAGCATTTTTTAAACAGAGAAAAACGAAATATTATATTATAATCTGTGAACAGTGAAAAGTATGTATATGCTGTACAGAGGGAACGCTTACGTTGCTTTGTCTTTCATCAACACACATCACGTGAATTAAAACAAACAAATCGAATCTAGAAGCGGACAGTTTTAGTTGTCACTGAATAGTCGATCTCTTTAACAACGTGTGGACGGATTGGGTTCAAAGTACACATGCCACGACCTTTTACAGAGCGACCTTCAACATTGTAATTTATTTTCCCTTTCATTGCTAGCGTAACGATTCTTCGTGGTAAAAGAGAAATACGTTTGAAAAGTACAAATATGTTATTAACACGTGTTTGTTTCATGTTAAGCACAAAACTACATAATGGGCTCTCTGTCTGTGCTCTGTCCAACCCGGTATCAAAACCCTGTTTCTAGCGTTGTAAGTCCGCACACATACCTTTAATGGACCCGGTATACCTAGAAGGTTAGGGTGCTCGACTTGTAATTAGTTTGGTGTGTTTTGAATTTCGCACAAAGCTACACAAGGGCTATCTACGCTAGCCATCCCTAATTTAGCAGCGTTAGACTGGAGGGAAGGCAGCTAGTCATCACCACCCACCGCCAATTCTTGGGCTAATCTTTTTATTATGTGACGGTTAATCAAATTATTATTTGGTAAAAGAGTAGCCCAAGAGTTGGCGGTAAGTGGTGATGACTAGCTGCCTTTCCTCTAGTTTTACGCTGCTAAGTTAGGGATGGCTAGCGCAGAGAACCCTCGAGTAGCTTAGCGCGAAATTAAAAACAAACAAACCAATACGGGGTCAGTTCCGAGCACCTACGTAATATACTGAACAACAATGAAAGCAAACTTATTTTCAGTCTTTCAAACTTTAGTTTTTGGAGCAACATGGCCGTTAAAGTTTCTTCTCAATTATTCTCAGTTCGTAAAAAGACGTTAGGACCTAATATAACTTAATATGTTCACTCAGTATGGGTAGTGAATGTTCCAGTGAAGTTAAGAGAGTGGGATTATTCGATTTGTCTTCCCGTTAGAAAACACTTAAAAGTTTGAAATGAAAGTTTTCTTGCCACTTAACTTTACTACAGAATGTTCCTTACAGCATGACTCCAAGATTCCATTTTCTGATGAGAGTAATAAACTGTGATGAAAGTTTAAATGTATCAAAAATAAAAGTTGTTATATAAAGGAACCGAGTGCAGACTTCGACATCTCGCGCGTTACACATTTGCTGTTTCGTAGCTCTCTCTACGAGCTGGAAAGTGCATTAAAAATGCTACCACTTTTTGAAATGGGTGACTTCAAGGGCCAAGTAGAGAACAAACCTTTACATAACAACGTAGCCCGGCATGGCCAGGTGGGTTAAGGCGCTTGACTCGTAATGTGAGGGTAGAGGTTGTCGCATCAAACATGTTCGCCCTTTCAGCCGTGGGGGCGTTATAATTTGACGATAAATCCTACTATTCGCTAGTGAAAAGAGTAGCCCAAAAGTTGACGGTAGGTGGTGATGACTAGTTGCCTTTCCTCTAGTGTTACACTGCTAAATTAGGGACAGCTAACGCAGATAGCCCTCGAGTAGCTTTGCGCGAAATTCAAAACAAACCAAACCATGACAACGTAGTTTAAACGAAACAAAAGAACTGATAACATGGCAACCAGATTGGAACAGACACTCTACTCTTTGTTGAAGAAAGTAATATTTATACTACAATGTTTTCTTTGTGAGAATTTTAATAGTGTAAGCTTTTAGCCAAAACCAGTTTTAGTTAAATTGGACTGCACCATCAAAAGGGTCTTCTCTGTGTAATTTATTATGACAAAAATCGGTAAAACTTCGTTAGGCGAGAGAAACAAATAATTTGATTACATCTGATTTACTTACGGAAATTGCAAATGATGTGTATTTGCGAAAAGGCTAAAGCATACTCATTTTTAATGATGCAATATGTTTAACATAACAGAATCGAAAGGAGGTCCATTCTAATGTACTTTACAGGCGCTATTACAAGGCTTAGCCTTCTATACATTCTCAGTAACTGTAGGCATGGAAACAGCAGTGAAATACTGCTTAAAGCTTGTAAATCGCAGTTAGAAACGCCTGATGAATTTGTAATTGTATGATTTAATTACTGCTCTCGGCTATCTCACGTGCTACTTTCAGTTATTCCACGAGGTTTGTCGATTTAATACTTTGGTCACTGTATGTACGTTTGTGAAACATTTAAAGAACTAACCAAGCCTAAAAATACAAAATCTTTAAACAAGAATTTTTTCTTTCTAATTAACTATATCCAAAAATAATACAAAATACATTAACAGTTTATAATTAGTCTGATAAAAACCCGGAATTCAATCAGTAACGAGACGATGAAAACAAGAATAATATTATTATAAAATGGTCGTTTCGTTTAGTGTGGGTGGGCCAATTTCACAGGAATTTTTGTTTGTTTGTTTTTATCTGCAGTCCCAAACAAATAGTCATAGAATGTAATAAAGTAAATTCCAAGAAGGAAATATAATCAAAACCTTCATCTTTTCCTTTCTTAAATCTCGTTTTATTTTTCCTTTAAAAAAATCTTATATATATATATATATATATATATATATTAGTTTTTTCCGCTGTAACCGGATATTAAGTTCTACTTTTACAGTACATATACGACTAAAGTTCATATAATTAAATCTCCGTGATTCCAAATGTAATCTCCAAACAAAACTAGAATAATAACCAGATAGCATGTTATACAAAAAAAATAGGTATACTTATTAAGATAATGGGGATGTGTGTATCCAGACATCTCTTAATGAAGTGTACCGAATAACATGTACGAAATTATGTGCCGGTAATCGTGAAGAATATATGTTAGTAGAGCAAAACAAATCTATCCTTCTATTTATTGTTTTATATTTGAAGCACAACAGGACTGTTTGTGCTATAAGTATTGTCTGTCCACAAGGAAGGATTTTTGCGTGAGGGAAGTAGAACAATCAATAATAACTTGTTTGTCTTGTATTTTTTGAATATTTGCAACATTTGTATCTTTCCATCTCAAAACAGACGTTTAATTTTTTTGCATCTCTTTGGAAGTGTGTGCATGGATTTCGTGTATGATTAACAATTTTCATATTGAAACGTCCAACTTATAGGTTGTTACTGTCTGGATAACTACATTGGTAACAGTTTTCACATCGAAATGCCCAGTTTCAGGGCTGTTAATGTACATGGAAATGTTACTCAAAGCTGATAAAAGTTAAATATGAGACTGAAAACACTGAGTAAAAACTTCACCAACTTTCATATGCTCTAATGTTTGCTATGATATTTTAACATAATTTTTATTTTGTCATAATCCATTTACCATTGATGTCATTGTTTCTTTGGTCTATGTCAAAACGAAGATCCTAACAAACGCGAAGGCTTAACGTTTATTTAGTTATCTAGTTTAATGTCTTATTTATTTAGAAATTTAACAAACAGAATAATGTAACTAAATAATCAAAGAAAGTTCCCCGTTACATAAAACTTAAAACCTGTTTGTTGTCGGATATACTGAGTGTAATATTAATCGTTATAACGTTTAACTACAAGGTACAACTACATAAAGTCAGAATTCCAGGTTCACCTGGTGAAACGTTGTAAACATAACTACTATACTATGTATATTTGACAGGATACAAGCTCTAAGAAACTTGCATTGTCATGTAAACGATTATTTATATCTCTGTAGAACGTACTAGATGCGTCGTTATGGAAACAATAATTTACATCTTTGTAGAAGGTACTAGATGTGTTATTATAGAAACGATCATTTATATCTCTGTTTGAGGTACTAGATATATCGTTATGGAAACGATCATTTATATATACAAGATTAAAAACCGTACTAAACACGTGAAAATCTGGATAGCCTCACCACAGTATTATTCTGTCTTCACTCAGGCTAATCATATGTATTTATAGTTATCTGAAATGGTTGGCGAAGTCGTTCATATACAGTTTTTACAAATTAACACGTGCTCAGTACACATGAAACTCACGGTTCAAGCAGATAACGATCTCCTATTCTGAAAAATACAATTGTAAACGTTTGTTATCTTCATTAGAAAGTGAAAACTACTGGTGCAACCGCGAGGGTTTTAGTGATTGTTTGTTTGTTTTGAATTTCACGCAAAGCTACACGAGGGCTATCTGCGCTAGCCATTCCTACTTTAATAGTGTAAGACTAGAGGGAAGGCAACTAGTTATTACCACCCACCCCTAACTCTTGGGCTACTCTTTTATCAACGAATAGTGGGATTGGCCGTAACATTATAATTTCCTTACGGCTGAAATGGCGAGCATGTTTGATGTGATAGGAATCGAACTCACGACCTTCGGATTACGAGTCGAGTGCCTCAATCACCTGGCCATGCCAGAACACGGGTTTTAGTAAACCTTGCAAAGTACCTAATTTAATTGTTTTCGGGGGGATGAGAAGGAGAATCTGTGTTACAAACACAGAAATAACACGCACAGGAGTTTTTAGGTTATCTAAATAGTGAATATGAGAACTAATTTAGAACATTATGAAAACAAAACGATCACTTATAAGTATATCGGTTGACATTTAAAACAAATATTTTTTTCAAATGTAAAGTTATTCTATTTTAGTTTTATTTAGCACAGTGCTACACAGAGGACTATATACTATTCAACATGGGTATCGAAGCTCGAGCCACTAGAGGGCGACTAAATATGAAATATACAGCGTGGTCGCTAGAAAAGCGGAAAATTTGAGGGTCAGATGAGATCATGAAAAAAATGCGTGCTTACTCATTTCTATTTTGATTTCTTTACATCATGAATAAAATGCATGATTTTAATATCATAAAATGCATTTTGAGCATCTATGAGTGTAATATAACACATGCCTTTAAAAAACTTTGTAAAAGCTATTCTTTGTAAAAATAAATAGCTGTTTGACAAATTTTCCGCTTTTCTAGCGACCACCCTGTATTATTTTTTTAAAATTCACCTGCATGTACTTCCACTACGAAAGCTTTATTTTGGTTTAACATTAAATTAATTTAATTATGATTTTAGTGTATATAGCTAATAAAATAATAGATAATTTTACTAGCTGATTAAAAGTAATTTAATAACATCAAAAGTTCCTAATAAAATGAGTTCCCATATCAAATTATGGATATTACGAGTGAGTTGAATAAACAATAAACATCTCTGGAAATGATTATTATGGTTAACAACGAAAAGTGTTTAATCTTTTTACAGAAATTTAAATTTAAAATCGCAAGCCTAATGGAATACGAAGAACGCATTTTCCACAAATGTGGTTAATGTTGATATTGAAAGTGGTATTAGTTTCATGTCTCTCATTATGCTCATTTGCAAAAACTACATAAACTGCGTATTAAATATTTTTTCCACCTCGTCCAACATTCTTTGATACAGAGAAAAGGTTGTCTTTTGTTGGAAAATATCACATTTCTGATAAGTTTTATTTTTCTTGATGACAAGAAACCCACTTGATATAAAAATGTATCTCATACCTGAAGTTCTGAGATACAAGTTAAATTTTTTATGGTGCTTTATTGCGATGAAAATGTCAATTATGTTTCGTATAATCCCATGACTGAACAGATAAAAACCGATTGCATAAAGTTGAGAAAATTACAAAACTTAATCCAGGCAAACGAAGATACAAGAGCAGTAAGGAAAAACAAGTTAAAATTAACTCACATTCATGAACCCAGTGACATTGGTAGTGTATCAAAAGTCACGTTCAGAATTCCTAGCAGCTATTGTGGCGGCCTTACTGGACGTGACTCCAATTGTAATTTATATCGTTTTTGTGTGTTTTGAATTTTGCGCGAAGTTCCACAACAGGAACAGCCGTTCCTCATTTAGCAGTGTAAGACTAGAGGGAAGATAGCTAGTTATCATCGCACACTGTTAGGTTACTCTTTTACTAAAGAATAGTGGGATTGACCGTCACATTATATTTCCTCCACGGCTGAAAGGGCGAGTATGTTTGGTGTGACGGGGATTCGAACTCGCGACCCTCGGATTACGAGTCGAGTGTCTTAACCACATGGCCATGCTGGGTCGTATCGTTTTGGACAGACAGTATAGAGTCTTTAATCGTTATCTATGATAACCGTTTTTTAAATGTAGGTTTTTTTCTTAAACAATCCATGTTTTGCTTTAATCTCTTCCTTCATCTAATTTAACCCAGCGTTGTGTTCCTAGCTCTCACTTGTAAACTGGAACCGTTTCACATAGTTAGCTTCGAAACGTGAGACGCTCTAAAAACATTTCAAACTGCAACTAAACTTTCTTCCCCTGAATGTTTAGCTACTTCTGAACAGTTTTACTTAAAACATGTAAAATAATTTCGTCCTATATCGAAGTTACAGAATAAATAGTATATCTTTTAAATTTTCTTCTAGTAGTGTTTTTGGTGGAAATGTTTCCTTATGAAAATACACTGTTGATACCAATGTTTAGACTGATGTCCCAAATGTTTATATCTTTCAAATTGATGATAAAATCAAACGTAATACAAATACATTACAGCGAAGTGTTGTTAGCCTCATCAAAGACTGGAAAGGAGGAATGGATGTAGTGTATTTTAATGACAACGAGAGGAACAGTCTGTTTTCATCTGGTGTTGATAAAGAGTATATTGAGACAACTCTCTAACATAATGAGAAGTATAGTGTATTTTCAACTGGTGTCGATATAGGGTATATTGTAGACCAGGGGCTTCCAAACTTTTTAGACCTGTGGAGCTTTGCATCAGAAAGGAAAAAACATTTCGGAGCCTTAATAAAAAAATATACACTAAAAATAGAAAAAATCGGTTACTAGCACCAGATAAAGTTTATTTCGAGCATTTAGAATATAAATTTATTAAAAATATCAATATTTAAAGAAAAAATTTAATTCTACTTGTTCAAAAATTTCTGCTTGCAAAATTTATGTTAATAAAAGTACAGTATACTTATTTATTAGTGGCTTGGATGGGCTTCCTTTTATTCACAAAGTAGTTCAATTTTTGAAGTTATGGTTGTTACCTGTAAGCACAAATCATCTTCAATATTAAGTATGTTTCTAAATTTGGTCTTTTTAGCTGTATACAGCGAAAATGATTGCTCACAAAAATATATTGTTGAAAAACACATAAAAAATTTCAAAGCTCTGTTACTCATTTCAGAGTATTCCATGGCCATTTGAATCCAAAATTGTAAAATTTCTTCTTGTTGAAATTTTGTTTCTGGGATGTAATCAGTTAAATTTTTTATAAGCTGTTCTTTCTCTTTTAAAGGCAAATTATTGGTATTTGCAGAGTCAACAAAGGGATTTTGAATCCACAGTAATTTTTCTGAATGAGAAGTGAAGTTATCCCCAGTAGTTGTACACAAATCAGATATGTGCTGCAAGACTGAAACTTTTGCATCTTCACTCAAGGAAATTTTATTCATAAGTAAAAAAAACAAGACTGGGATTTTAGAAGTAATAAAGCTCTTCCATAAGTATACATTCATCCCAAAGTTTTAGCTTACGTTAAAGCGCTTCCATTTTACTCTAAGCTTTGAAGTACTTTACCCTGGTACCCTGCATTGTGGCAGTCAGTTAATTTAGATACGCAAATACGTTTGAAAGGTAAGCCACTTTCTGTATCCAGCATTTGTCCCTTAATTTGTATGTAAGTTCAATCAAAATGGCATTCAGTTAAAAAGAAACCTATCTTCTTACGCAGTTCGTAAAATCGAACAAGCACTTTTCCCCGAGAGCGCCATCAGACTTCAGTGTGAAGAAGCAAATTTTAATGAAAACTTCCCATATCTCCACAGAGTAACCTGAAGATCCTCACACTGAGAGCCCTTGATTTTATAAAAGTAACTATTTTTATGACATCACCGATACCTCTTTTAAGTCTTCTGTCATTCGTTTCATTACAAGTGCATAACGATAAAAACAGCAGTGGAGACTCTCAATGTCCGGGTTTTTCTTTTTTATGTGTGTAGCTGCGCCTGAAAATTTTCCATTCATAGCTGAAGTCCCATCAGTGCAAATACTTGAGCAAAGCTACCATTGGATCTCATGTTCTTCCACCAGTTTAAATATTTCTTCGCCTGTTGTTTGACTAGGCAAAGGTTTACAAATTAGCATGTCTACTTTGAAACTAGCTTCACGAATATAGCGAACAAACACAAGCAACATTGCATAACCTGCGACATCTGTTGATTCATCCATCTGAAGCAAAAAAGTTCGACTCGCTTTTACTGGCCTTATTAACTCCGTTAAGCAATTTGCTGACGTATTCTTGATTTTACGAGAAACCGAGTTATCAGAAAGGGGCACAGAGTTGATGTTTTAAATTTATCATCAATCGTGCACTCTACTAAATCTTTTGCGCATTGTTCTATCAAGCTTCTGCAATTGTATGAGCTTCACCTGCTTTTGCAACACGATATGAAGCAATAAGAGTACATTTGTTGTCCTGATGGAAAAACAAACGAAATGTAGCTTTCCCTGCATTTGATTGCAAACACTTTCTTTTGAAATACTCGGAAGTTGGTTTTTTAATTGGGAGTGTTTGTTTCTAAACGCAGGTTTTAACTTTGCTAGATGCAAACTGCTGTTACTCAACCCTGTTCTACATTCAACACACAACCCACTTGGTCCATTTTCATTACCTGTCCATGTAAAACCATATTCAATACAACTTTCATCATGCTTTCTTTTATTTCTTGTTTCTGTACTTCTTACATCCTCCTATGTTGAAGTGCTTGTTCACGACGATAACGCCGATGAATTCGAATAAACCTAGGCCTAGGAAGATTTTTACTCGTATCAGATTTATTACTGATATTCAGCCACTTATCCGTTATAAGGGTGACAACTAATTATTAATTTGTCTAAGAACGTATTATTATATCATTAATACTTCAAAAGTATTTTCACGGACACAAATTAGCTTCTTAATGAAAACTCGTTCAAGCACTTGAGTTTTATCATCATACAATAACATGCTGACCTGAGATCAGTGTTGTCATAACGAAGTCAGAAATAAAGATTTGTGGAAAAAAGACTAGGCCGTTAGAATAATATATTTCTCTAAATGGTGACCTATTATTTTTAGATTTTTTTGTTTTCTACCAGAATTTTTTAAGCCAGAAAAAAAAAAAGAGTCAAATCTGACGTGGGTCTAAATTTCGAACAAAATAAAACATAACGTCATGCGGGCGTATGACGTCATAGAACTCATTGGTACCAAGTTTGTCTAATTAAACTACAATTACCAATCATAATTGTCATAAATGTAACTATACTTCATATAAATAGACTTTGAAGTTTAAACGATTAATACTGCATCTAATTGCATCACAATGTTTCAAGTGTGGGCAAGTTTCAGCTATGACGTCCTATTTAATTTCGTTCGAGATTTAGTCGCTAATCCAGATTTGGCTTTTAAAAGATAGTTGGTATCAGGGTTGACCGATATTTTATATGAAAAGTACAAGGCTGTCTTGTACCTCCAATGACACACGTGATACTGAGATGGTGCTATATCTATTAGCAACCAGTGGTGCTACTGTCGAAATTAATTAAGATTGTATTAACATCTCCACCGCAAGAACTTCCCGTAAGCTAAATAAAATCGTTTGACGTCAGGCAGAATAAAATATTAAAAGGCCCAATACGCGATAAACGTGTTATATTACACATATATTTTACTTTTTGTACAGCGTATTCTGATTCAGTGTTACAGTATTAGGGAAAAATATTAACATTCCGATATTTCCTCGCGGAGCTCCAGATTACTATAGCGGAGCCCAAGGGCTCCAAGGAGCTTACTTTAAAAAAAGATCCAATGCAGACAACTCCCTAACATAATGAAAAGTGTAGTGTATTTTAACTGATGTTGATACAGAATACATTGTGGACAACCCACTAACATAATGACAAGTGTAGTGTATTTTCAACTGGTGTTGATATAGAGTGTATTGTAGACAATTCTCTAACATATGAGAAGTATTTTCAAATGGTATTGATATAGTGTATTATAGACAACTCCCTAACATAATGAGAACTGTAATTTATTTTGAACTGGTGTTGATATAGGGTATATTTTAGACAACTCCCTAACATAAAGAAAAGTGTAGTGTGTTTGCAAATGGTGTTGATATAGAGTATATTGTAATCAACTCTCTAACATAATGAGAAGTGTAGTGTATTTTCAACTGGTGCTGATATAAGCCATATTGTAGAGAACTCCCTAACATAATGAGAAGTATAGTGTATTTTCAATTGGTGTTGATATAAAATATATTATATATAATCCTCTAAAATAATGAGAAGTAAAATGTAACTTCAACTGGTTATGATATAACTTTTTTTGTGAAACCTCCTGAAATAACTAGAAATAAAATGTATTTTTACGTGGTACTGATACAGTGTATTTCGAGGACAAGCTCTGGAAGATCGTAAATTGAATTGTATTTTAACCTGGCATGAATATAGTGTGTTTTATAACATAACGTTTGGGGACAACATAGAACCTACTGGCCCTCCTTGGCTGTTTCATGCTTTGAAATAAATTAAAATGATTAAAGATGGAAAAAAGAATAAAGTCTGTTTTAATTAATATAAAAAAATTTCACGAACAATATAGCCCACCGTATTATTGTTATACATTTTATTGATGAACAATATGCTACATCGTATTATTGTTATATATGCTATTGATGAACAGTATAATCCAAAATATTATTGTTATGTATTTTATTGATGAACAGTATAATCCACCGTATTATAGTTATGTATTTTATTGATGAACAGTATAATCCACCGTATTACTGTTATATATTTTATTAATGACCACTATAGTTCACCGTATTACGGTTATATATTTTATTGATGACCAGTATAGTCCACTTATTATTATATATTTTATTGGTGAACAGTATAGTCCACCGTATTATTGTAATTTATTTTATTGATGAACAATACAGTCTACTATATTATGTTTAGAGCTGGGGATACGATTTAGACACTGTTCTATTAGCACTATTTGAACGTTTGAAGCTAGGAAATGAGAAACGCCATAATTTATGAAGAATATATTTAAATTTATCTCAAGACTAAACTTTGTTCTGATCTTGAAGTATTTCTGTATGATGCAACAGTCTGCATGTATTGGAGCAACACCATTTATATTTCTTTAACTAAAATTAATATAGCTTTGTGTTATATTAGTAACATCGTACTTGGTTCTAAATTTAAGTATCAAATTTGTTTTCTTCTAGTTTCTGAAAGAAATAATATTTGGATATTCGATGGAAAACAGTCACGTGCCTTCTACAGGAAACAGACACGATCATTAAACTGGATAACAGATGACATCAGGAAACAGAGCAACTGTCACGTGCGATCTGCGAGAAATCTTAAGGTAATCATCAAACGTTGGCCACTGGTAGCGATAGAAATGATGGATTTTATCTCTGTGTTGTTAATTATATTCAGCTTTTATAAGTAAGACGTACTGACATAGCATTTACTAGTTAACTTTAAAGGTTCATCCGCAGAACTTCCTCTCCCCCTCACTAGTACAGAATATTACGTTTTTAACAAGACAACTGGTTGTGCATTAGAAAGGTTTCATCCCACCAGCAGTAGCTAATACAAACTTGGCAGTTATATGAACAGCTTTGAACGCAAAGTTAGTAGGTCTTATATCCAGTGTCTTAATTTGTTCAAAGTACCATATTTCAAACAATGCCTCGAGAGCCCGCCATGTTCTCCATGTTTAAACCTTCAGGTCCTGTTGTTATGGATGCCAACCCTATTACTCAGTACTATGAATTGGGTCAACAAGTAGGCAGCGCTGGACCAGAACTAGCGTGGAAAATCTCCAACGTTGTACGCAAGTCTGACAAAAGGGTAAGCTTGGATTTGTGTTTGTTTTATTTTAAGTTAATTGCTTT